>JAEQBH010006251.1:0-233431 GCA_016808115.1 Tetrastigma voinierianum | reverse complement strand
CAATGCACTAATCTGAGCGCAGTCACTGGATTTGACTTACATTTAGTTACGCTCTTTCCCGCATAAATTTAAAAACTTATTTGGGTTCTGATTGATTTATTTGGTGTCGTTTTTTTGAATTGGAGAAGTTCCCAATAGTAAGATCAATACCAACTGAGGAATGTATCTTGCTTTGCTATTCAGATGCCCTTCAAGTGACACAGTAGACTGAGATTCCTCGAGAGTCGAGAGCATTCTTTTCTCAAAAGCATCACTATCAGATGAACTGGCTGAAGCTGAGCATCCATTTTTGATAAATCCCCACCCGGCCATAATTGAAGTCGAGGGGAACAATATAAATGATCGAGAGTTCAATTCACCTAAAGGCAAGTTCTAACCCCGCGTTAGCCGAGACGCAATCGGGCGAAAAGAACTAATTCAATAGATCTTGAGGTCGAGCTACCTTTTAAGTGGTAGAAACTTCATAATCCAGAAGGAAATGCAAAGGTCCGTCAATAAGAAATGGGTGTGAAGTATTGAGAAAGAAAATACCCAGATATTGCAAGAGTGATCAGAATACAAATAATGGGTTTGATTTTCACTTTCGAGAGAAGCAAGGTATCCAACCGAATATGGAGAAATCCAATTCCAAACTTTAGAAATTCTGATAACCATATCCATACACAAAACAGAGCAATGTATTTTAGTGTAAGAATCGACTAAGCTCAGATCAGAATTAATTAATAGCTTAAGCCACAGAAACCTATCTTGGCTTCTAGTATTTAGTTACTTTATTTATTTTTAGTCATTTAATTTTGTTTCAATTAGTTAAACAAGAAGTTAATAGTCTAGAACCTTTATTTTTTCTGCATACAACTTCCATTTCGAGTCTCAGTCCAAATAGCATGAAGTTTAGAAGTTAGGGTGGTTGATCTTAATTACACTAATCTCTCATGGAATGATACCCGAATCCTACATTCGCATTTTACTACTTGTATGACTCACTCTGCAGTGGTCATGGACTAAACCCTTATTTTTAATCATGAACCTTCTGAAAGAAATAATATAGCATGTATTTATCCAAAGTGACATAGATGCAAGAGAAATGTAAGGCTCTTACAACTATATGAATTTGAGGGGTTTTTAGTCTATATAAAAAGGGACAAACAAAATACAGGAGTCAAAAATTTTTTTTTTTGAGAAGACTTAAAAGAAACCACTCTTGAGACCACTATCCCTATTTATAAGGGTATCGCCAAGCGCATTAAATGCACCGGTCGTAACAAGATACGCAGAAGCATATCGGGAGGTGTCGCCTCCCATGCACCTTAAACACAAGATGAGCATCGCCCCACGCATTTAATACACTTAATCATTTCTCCCAAACCTTCAACTCTCAACATCCAACATTTGAGAAACAACAATATTTTCTCCCCGCACTAAAACAACAAAACCTGGCCGAAGAAAAATCTGGGGCATTATGAGTACCATGATCTAAGATCCAAGTTCAGGTCCTTTTGGCTTGTGTTATGAAACTATCTAATTCATCTCGCCAATTAAACCGGCCGACACTTCCCAGCAGAGAGTCTAAAGAGGTTGCCTAGAAAGCAAGTCAAACCTTCATATTTACTTCAGCTGGCCTGGTCTGGGATTTCAAGTCCCGCCTAACTGTCATTCTACCCCATATGTGAATTCACCCTCTATGGGAAGTTTGTTGTGCTAAGTACCTAGAAGCGGAAAATCCGCAAAAGCGATATTATCAGCGAATTTTCTAGCTTCCGAATCCCTTACTTCTCGGAGAGATAATCTTAGATAAGGGAAGAACAATCTCTGATAAGGGAGAATCAGTTGTTGATAAGGAAAGAGAAATTTCAGTTCAAAAAAAGGAGACTCTTTTCGGAGGAAAAATGAAGGATTCTCCAAACCACCCTCTATAAATCAGGGGGATATCCACAATGAGAGATAATAATAATAAAAGTAAAATAAAAAATAAAATAAAAAAACTGTGTGAACTTCCTTCTCCCTTCTCTCCGTATTTTTGCTGACTTAATCATTAAAGAGGTGGTCAGCCCAATGCCGTTGGATTGCCCTTTTTTTACTGGTTTACATTGCACCGTTGATACCCCAAAAGTCAGATGATCGAGGTAACGGCTTCAACCCCGCCCCGCTTTATCGGGCCTCATGAAATTGTTGTTGCGCCATCAGCTTCTCAAAATTGTCAAGCAGTTGCGCCGTTTAACTTGGTTCACCTTTGCTCTCAAGAATGTCATTTTCAAAACAGCGATACTTCTTCCGTGATTTTCCTCTTTCTTACCTTTGCTGCTAGAATGTGATGGATAAATACTGACATACAACACAAATTTAAAATTGAAATATTACCCTTGTTTAGCCATCCACTTTGCAGTGGAGAAGATGCAAATCATGCAGATGACAGTGGATTGTCTTTATAACTCTGCCCTATAACTGCTATGGCATAAACAATTACTTCTTACAATTTCCTTTTCATCCGTGAATCAAGACAAGAATTACATATTAGCTGAAAATTTATCAAAATATAAACTAGATTCTAAGCAGAGATAGAAAGATGTAAAGGCATAAGACCACATTTTACCTAGTTCTGTGTCTGCAACACGAATGTAAAGATCTGCCCCACTGCTAGAAAATTCTTTGCAATATCGATTAAGTCATGACTCCATGACATACAACCAATTCCATTATAATAGGAATAAGCTATGCAAGAACAATTCTTCAAGCACAGATCTCTGCATTGATTTTTATGTCCAGGGATCCACTCTACGAAATCTGGTACTTTCACTGTGAGCACCCTAAAAAATCCATCTATTTTTCCCTCTTCAATGCTACCATTTGTTCTCTCACATTGCAATGGAGTCTTCCTCACACACCCACTAGTTCAATTTACTCTATTCCATTCCCCTGTAGATTTTGGTTCATATCCTGGCAAACAGCTACAACTTGGTGAATTCTTAGGATTGCAGATTCCAAATACTCCACACTTACCATAAACATCACACTCAGTTTGCTTGCTCTCCCATGTGACCTTCCAATCATCCTTTTGTCTAGTTATTTCTTCCATTGTTCCACCTGACATCCGTTACCAGCATATGAATTCATGGTGGCTATCCAATAAAAATCATACCATTCCATCGACCTGAGCAATATGGATAATCATCATTCCGGGCCAAACATTTGAGGGATTTTCGATGGATCAGTTCCCAGAGAAGCCCCAAATGATGGATCGGAAGGACTTTTCCATGATGAAAGAAATTTCTTCTCACCCGTGTTTATGTTGGCCCTGAGTTTCATATTTTCCAGAAAAGCATGAGAAGGATGTTGGAAACTCTCCCATATGATCCTTCCAAGGTTGTCATCTTTCTCAAAACAAGGTTTCCTGAATCCAAAAGGTGCGTGGCGGTTGATACAGCATTTGAGCCACATTTGACGACCAGATAACCACTTTCTTGCTATTCAAAATTTGGAAGATTACCATCGTCAGATATATCTCATAATTCCAGAAGTATCATTGAGGGATTGTTCCTGTTAGCTACCCATACCACAGAGGATAAAGAAGTGTTGCCGAACCAGATTCCTACAAAGCGTTTGGTGGAATCAGTAGAGCTAAAGAAACCCAGTGTGAAGATACTTCCATTAGAGACTATAGTTTTGGAATCTTTGATGAACTGTGTGGATGTAATGGTGTCTATGGCGGAACAGCAAAGCTCAAACCAAAAACAAGTATAATAAGAAAATACGTCTTACTTCAGCACCACTCTTGATCCCCATAGTTGCTCCAACGTTTGTTTCTAGAAATGGACTCCGTCTAAATGTTGGTTTTATGTGTGTATGTGCTTTCAAGAGTCTAAGAATTACAATTTATATTTATTACCGCTGATTAGAAACCTAAGGGACCACACAAAGAATATTTCTTAAGTTAAACAAAATTAATTATTTGATAATTATAATATTTATGATACTAATTATGAATTAATTTATCATAAATATTAGAAATAAATATTAAAGTCAGTTATGAATTAATTCTATAATATTTATGGAAATTAATTATAAATTAATTCTCCATTTATAGCGCTTAGTTATATCAATTAATTTCTCATATTTATGACACTAATTATGAATTAATTCTCCTATTTATGGAAATTAAAATGACTTACTATGAAGATTTGACAGATCAGAAACTATCTATAAAGGATCTAAAACTTGCCAGTGATCAGGCGAGACGATTCGTATAACCAGCATATTAAGCTTCGAAAGTTAAAATTCTATGAGGATTCCAAAGAGTTGTTCCGTGTGGATACTGAGGCCTAACACAGGTGCTATTAGTGATCGGTTTGCGATTCGTAAACGGTTCGCTAGTTTTCAAGAATCAATCTGCTGTGTTGTTTATCCGTATTAATATATATTATTTAAATGCATTTCCATTGCGATAAAGGAACGCTTTCGATTCCTTACAAAGTGGTATCGTGAGCCTATATATTCTCACACACGTAGATATCGTGATGCATTATATGTGATATGATTTAAAATTTAAAAAAAAATTATTATTCTTTAATGTGATTATTTGAATAGAATATTATTCTTTTAATGTGATTATTTGAATAATATATAATATTTTATCATTTGTTGTCTTCATTATTATAGTTTAAAATAAATTTTATTAGGAATAATTTCTGTTGAGTTAACTCACATTTGTTCACTAAAATTTAATTTTACTATGAGATTAGATCTCAAGAATAATGGGTTTGATTTGGTACTAAAAATACATGGCTTGTTGAGCTAATCGTGTCAAGTGTTTTTGAGACTAGATTTGTTGAGACATGTGATATGTGTATCAAAAAGTTGATAACCTAATTACCTAGGGAATTCACAAAAGGCTGTAATTAGCAATTGTTGTTATTTATTGAGATTATTTTAATTTGTTGGAGTTAACTCAAGATTGAAAAACATTTTTAAAACAGATCCAAACTCCACTAAGAATTTTATAAAATGTTAAAACTACCTTTATGAAATTAGACTTTAATGAATATGGGAGCAAAATCAAAAGATATGTCATATAATCTAATTTTATTTTGATTTACGTATAAATACTTCACTTTATCTTTACTTTCTATTGTAGAAAATTTCCAGAATCACTAAATACAACTGCACATTCTCGCTTGACAACAAGCTCACTGGTCTAACATTTTGCTTTTGACCTGGATCCAAAATCTAAGAATTATTCTGTATTAGTAAGTCATATATGCCTGAAACCCACCTTCGAACCTACCTGCATGATGATGTAAAGGCCAAGGATGTGTATCAAAAAACATTCTGATGACTTCGAAAGTGTCTCGTTAACTGACAGCATCCATGAGTCCGATTGCAAAAGCAACATGAGGATATGAATGCTTTTACAATGCTTAATCAATTTTAAAGGCATTGTATGATAAAAGGGCTAGGAATGAAAGATATGATTCTAAGAGTTTCTTTCACTGCAAAGATGGAAGTGGGATTCGCTGCAACCCATAAAGAATATGATTGACCATTAGGTAAAATTAGAAATCGGGATTTATGTTGCATCACGCTGCTGCTGATTTGATTTTGCATCCCTACCTCCAAGTTTTTCTAAACTCCTTGTGATGATTTTTAATCTTGACCGTTGAGACCTCTACACTACCACAAGTTGCTAAATATGCTTACACACAGTAAGACCAATCAGAAGGAAAAGGGCTAGTGTGCCGATGGTAGAGCCTTCTTGCTGAAAGAAAATTCAAGTCAGTCCTAAAAGACCATTAAGAAGGCCTTCAAAGTCTTAATCGACAAAAATCAAGAAAGAAAAGAAAACCAAAGGGTACTCTTGCTTCACCGTGGAAAGGATGGACATTGAAGAGGAATTGCAAGGCTTATCTAGAAAGCTTAGCGTAAGAAGCTTAATGAAGTTTCTACTGTGTATGTTTATGATTAAATAAATCTTTCTACTTAAATTCGACTCTTGTATTAGATACCTGGATTCGGGATCTCATATTGTATAAATATGTGGTCTAAAGAAAAGTAGAAAAAATTGGCTAAAGGGGAAGTGGACCTACGTGTGGGAAATGGTTACACGAGTTGTCAGATTAGCCGTAGGAATATACACTCTTTCTTACCCAAAGGGATTAATTCTAGATCTAAAAGATTGTTATTTTGTTCTAGCATTAACGAAAATATAATATCTATTTCTCGTTTAGATTTACTCTGCCACGATTATTACAAAGTAATAAAAGTTGTTCTTTATATCGTGCTGATGTTTTTTATGGTGCTGGTCATTTAACTAATGGTTTATATATACTTGATCTAGAAAATCCTGTTTTCAATATAAACACAAAACAACCAAAAATAGATGATCTTAGAAATTCTTATCTGTGGCATTGTAAACTTGGTCATATAAATGAGAAACGCATAAACAAATTATATAAAAACGGCTATTTAGGATCATTTGATTATGAATCATTTGGACACATGCGACCTTTGCTTATTAGGTAAGATGACCAAACGCCCTTTAATCGGAAAGGTGAAAGATCTACCGAGTTATTAAGTCTCATACATACCGATGTATGTGGACCTATGTCGACTTAAGCAAGAAATGCTTACTTTCCTCATCGATGACCATTCAAGATATGGTCATGTATACTTATTGAAGTACAAATCAGAGGTCTTTGAAAAGTTCAAGGAATATAAAAGTGAAGTTGAAAACCAACTTGGACAAAGTATTATAGTCCTTCGATCAGATCGAGGTGGTGAATACTTGAGCCAAGAATTTCAAGATTATCTGAAAGAAATGGAATTCTTTTCACAATGGACTCCACCTTATACGCCAGCAAATTAAATGGAGTATCTGAGTGCAAATCAACTTATTAGATATGGTTCGCTCTATGATGAGCGCCATTAAGTACCTTTCCTAAATCATTTGGGATATGCCCTAAATACGCCTCATATCTATTAAACCATGCTCCTTCTAAAGTCAGATTCTACCCATATGAGATATGTGGTATAGTTAGTTGAAACCAAATCTTAAACATTTAAAGGTTTGTATTGTCCAGTTTTTGTAAAAAAAGTAGAGCTCTATGTTTATCTCTAAATCCATAAATGTTACTTTCTTGTGGGGTATCCAAAAGAGAGTTTTGGATACTATTTTTATAATCCTAATGAACAAAAGTGTTTGTTTTAAGACATGCTGTATTTCTGTAAAGAGAATTTATTCTAGAAATGGCTAGTGGGAATCAAATAGAACTTGATGAAGTTCGTGAACCACAAAGCATAAAAGAAAAGGAGGTGGAGCAAGAGTTGATACCTCATGATGATGCAGTTGAGTTAACAACTCAAGATACACAAGGTGATCGTAGGGTCTGGTGAGGATACGTCGTCCCTCCTCGGGAGGTATGATGATGTGTTTATCATTAATAATGATGAACCCACATTTATAATGAAGTCTATTAGATGGTGATCCCCAGCTGGCTGCCATGCACCCGAAATGGATTCCATGTACGAAAAATGAGGTTTGGACCTAGTTGATCCACCTATAGAGACAAACCTATGTAATGCAAATGGTCTTCAAAAAGAAAACGTACATGGATGGTAAAGTGTCTACTCTATAGCACGATCAAGGCGAAGGTTGTTCACGTAAATATGGTATCGACTATGATGAAACCTTTTCACCAGCGGAGATGTTGAAATCCATTAGGATAATACTTGCTATAGCCGCATACTATGACTATGAAATCTCGCAAATAGATGTTAAGACCGCTTAACGGATATTACAAAGAAGAGGCGATATGATACAACCCGGTGGGTTTTGCCCGAAAGACCCTAATAAAGTATGTAAGCCATGTAAGTCCATTTATGGGCCAAAGCAAGCATCCGTAGTTGGAATATCTGCTTTGATGAAATAATCAAAATGTTTGGTTTCATCAAAAATGAAGATGAGCCTTGTGTATACAAAAAGATCAATGGGAGTATTGTGGTTTTTCTCATTTTATATGTGGATGACATATTATTAATAAGAAATGACATACCCTCTCTTCAATCGCTTAAAGAGTGGTTATCGAAAAATCTCTCAATGAAAGATTTAGGAGAAGTACCTTATATTTGGGAGTTAAGACTATCATGGATAGATCGAATAAGTTGCTAGGTCTCCGTCACGCATCGAATATATATTGATAAATGGCTAAAGAAGTTTTGCATGGATCAATCAAAGAAAAGGGTTATCTTCCCATGTCACATGGGATCTACCTTTCTAAGGACATGTGCCCAAAGACAGATGTCGAGGTACATAACATGCAAAATGTCCCTATGCTCAAATTCGAGGGTCAATTATGCTGCTATGATGTACAAGGCCAGATGTCTCCTATGCTCTAAGTGTTACAAGAAAATTTCAGGCTAATCCTGGTGAGAGTCACTGGAAAGCAGTCAAAAATATTCTTAAGTACTTGAGAAGAACTAAGATTTATTTTTGATTTGTGAGGAGCCGAGCTAAGCAAGTACGTGATTTACTGATGCTAGCTTTCAATCTCGATAAAGATGATTGCAAGTCTCGCCAGTTACATATTCACCTTAAATGGTGGTGGCTGAAGAGTTCCAAACAAGGTTAGCGGAAGATAGATAAAGGTTCATACAAAGAGGAGAATATAGCCATCCATTGACTAAATCCTTGTCTCGTAAAAAACATATAGTCATGTATTTTCATATGGTTTGGAAGAATAAACATAATTGACAGAAGTCATATGGATGGTTATATATTTATTTAACTCATCAGGTTTTTGATTTATGCAATAATAATATGACAGCTTTATCATTTTATGTAATGTATATTTGATGATAAAGTCCTTAGAATAATATATTTATTATTCTTAAATACTCTCTAATCGAGAATTAACAATAAAAGGACATCGCACGCGATAAATTAGCACATATGATGATATGTAAGTAATACAGAACGTATTTATCGGAATGACCTACGTAAATATTTTCATATAAGGCTATTTGAGTGTCAATGAATAATCTCTATATGATAGTAGTATAATTTGATCCTGAACTTGAGATCATAAGAGTATCTTTCTGTGTTGGAAATTGTGCTTTGACTCAATTAGTTCATACTTGTTACGCTATGTATGAATAATGAAAGTCAGGTATAATGAAAACATGAATTGATAGTTTATGATCAATATATCTTCATCACCCTAATAGTGGGAGAGTATATCTCAAAGGTAAATCCACTTGTTGAATTATTTCAACTCCATAATGTTTGCAAACAAATATGTAGATTTAGAAAAGTTCCAAATTTATTTAAGGAGTTGATTGAAACAAAAATGGTAATATTAGTATTACCAAAGTTGACACTACACCTTACCGTACCAATAAGAGATATGGACGCGAAGGATACAATTATACTAATCTAGTTCATGTACAAAGTCGACACTTGACTTTTCCTAACATTTGGGTGGTCATGATGTCTCGGCTAGAGACCAATTCCTTACCCATAAATATGAATTGATTAATTGTTGAATTAATGATAAATTAAAGTTGTTTAATTTATCTAATCTTATAATTCTCACTTACTAAATTTGGATTTCTAGTCCAAGTGGGAGTTTGTTGGTTTTATGTGTATTAAAGCCACAATATAAGTCTAGAATTACACTTATATTTATTGTCGGGCTGATTAGGAACCTAAAGGGTCACAAAAATAATTTCGGGTTAAAACAAAATTAATTATTTGATAATTATAATATTTATGATACTTACCTTGGTGAATTAATTTATCATAACATAAAAATCGCTTTATGAATTAATTTCTAATATTTATGGAACAATTATGAATTAATTCTCCATTTATAATCGTCGTCATATATCAATTAATTTTCATATTTATGATAATTAATTATGAATTAATTCTCCTATTTATGGAAATTAAATGATCTTATTTATGAGGATTATTGAGTAGTCGTAGTAAATCGATCTTATAAATAGAGACTATGAAATCCTGAAGTTAGGATCATGAGATGATTCGAGAAACTAGCATATTGCTTGAGTTAAAATTCGTGAGGATCCAAGAGTTGTTCGTGGTGGATACCTTGAAGACCGGACGCGTGTGCGCTAGTGCGATCTGGCCATGATCTAAACGGTCGCGTTGTTTCTCAAAGAACGAATCAAGCTTATGTTATTTCTCGGAAACCGTGATATATGCCGCATTTATTTTAAATTACATTTTCACGGGCGTATAGGAATGTTTGATTCCTTACCCTAAAGGCTTTCTGAAATACGGTCGCCTAATTTCATCCCCTATCTTTTGCACGACAAGTGTAGATGTTTCATTTCGGAGAAATATCACTGTCATAGTCAACTGTGGTTTTGTTGGTCTTAAACTTGTTTGATTGTCAAAAGAAATTGCCTACTACTCTTCCTACAATAATTACCAGGCGCAAACGTCAAGTCGTTTTGTTTGCTAGCCCCTACTGTACTCGCCACTCCATAAGAAGATTCTGCATTTTGAAACTAATCACACCTTCACATCAGCCCTGAATTACTGTAACAGTGACTTGGTTTGAAGAGGATTCTATGGCAGTCTGCTTCTCCAAGAACGGAGGTTGTTTTGCGGGTGGAAGATGTGCAATTTCACTGATAGAAAGAAAAGTTGAAATAGATGGTCTGTCTTTAGCTGATTCTTGCACACATAAAAGTCCCACATGCCTGAAAATTTTTACACAACATTGTGTGATTTCAAGTTAAATTTGCTAGGAAGACAATGATAATACTGTGCATACACCAGTGACCAGACGACTCAAATAGTAGTCATCACTGCAACAAGCTCGGCCACATGAAATGGATGCTGAAAATCTTCCATCTATTATGAGATCATGGACTCCATCTATTATGCTAAGATAAATGAGATGCTACCTAGGTCAATTCTTGTTGTCCATCCGATTGATCAATTTGGTCGTCAAAAAAGAAGACTATTTTTTAAATGAACCCCATTACATCACACAGAAAATTTTAAAGCTTACATGGAAAATTATTTTGTCGGCAACCACCCACTACGGTTGGGCAGTAAAAAACATAGGACTTTGCATTCACTTGGGAAATAATCACACGTTCACACCTTCTCGTGACAAGATTTGATAGTATTAAAATCGCCGTAGTTCCACTCACTAAGCCCAAGGAAGTGGCGCGCCCAACGCAATACCCAGGCCTCTTTGTACTAGCCCAAAACAAAGGTCCATTTGCTAGGCCCAAGAGAGAGGCATCGGCCCGAGATGAAGGCCCGAGCCGCTGGGCATACCTATTTGAGTACTCAGACTACTTGACGATGGCCTGTGCTTCAAGGCCCAATTCGCTAGAGGTCGGCAGATTGATAACCCGAAGAGCCCATGATCTACGAACCAAGCCAAGATCGCCTGCAGCGACATGGGAAGATCTCCATAGGTATAGAAAATAGAATGATCCCCAATCATATACTATCCAACAATCGACAAACATTATCGCTAGGAAAGTAAAATAATCCACTTGAGCACATGTTCCACGATCGATCCTGCCACGCCAATAAGGAAGGAGAGACTATCCTAAGTAAATCGCTTTCTATATCCCGTAATTAAATCCGATATGGACTTAAAATAAGAAATATCCCATCCAATGGGGAATGACTCCTAATTACCATCCAACCTAAGTTGAACACCCATTTATAACATAAAGGCCACCCACCACAGCGTGACGCCACCCCACGGCACTCCTGCACTCCATACTCATATACCCTGTCGCTTACATTCTAATTCTTTTCTCTCGTAAAGAAACTCGACTTTAGGCATCTGAGGGCGCTTGACGGGCACAGCCCCCCACCGACCTCTTCCTTGCTTTTGCAAAGGAGTGCTAATGTCCAAAAATCAGATCAACGCTATGTTGATCCCATCACCTCGAACGATCCAAAAGCTCACGCATCCCAAATTCCCTCTCACAAGAATCCAGTCCAAATTTCAAATGACCCCATACGCCCTCCAGCCTGGGCCTCGGCTTGAAAAGGCATCATCACGCGCCACACCGTGGGAACGATGGGGCCTATATAAATATAACCGATTTCTCGCTATTGATGAGATTCACCAATACAAGTAGAGCAACGCTTAATCCGCCAAGGATGCGTGGATCCACCAGCGACGCGGACAGCGTAGACCTTCCTAGGATGCTAGGCAATGTATCAATACGAACGGGCGGAAGCACTTCGCTTCGGGCCAATCAACGCCGATAGAAGAGTTTCGGGAACAACTTACTGCATGCATGCAACATCCATGGAGACACGACGTACCCTGTGAAGGCCAGCAACGCTCTCCCCGTGAGGGACAACTCAGCCACTACATTCCCGAGGTGCCGAAATGTATGCAGTCCACCCGAGCCAGTGGGGCATGGACCACGCTATTCCTCATGGAAGAAGGGAAACAGAGCAATACTGAGGACATGTCAAGAACGAAGAACTACATCATCCCCGCAACGGAGAAGAAGAGCAATCGTGGGGAGCAATAAGCTTAGTGGATCTTCAATGTAGAACTCAACCATATAGCGAGGTTAAAGGACGCGCCCCAGATAATACGGACACCTTGGTGCACAAATCGACCAATTCCTCTTCACAATGAGGTGGCTACACTACCCCTTCAAATAAATTTAATGCAACAAGTGGAAACATTCGATGGAGTCAAAGATCCAGTCGATCACCTCAATACTTACAAAAATCAAATGGAGCCGCATTTCGGTAGTCAGACCTTCAGGCGACGCAGGCTTTCGCTACCACACTAAAAGCGCAGCTCTTAGCCCGTTTAATGTAATTCCACCTTCATCAATTTCTTTCATCTCGTGAGAACTATCCATTGCGTTCGCTCTAATTTCACCTGAGCTGTGACGCATGTAAAACCGAAGTTACCATCTAATGAATCGCGTTGTGGTCTTGTGCGAGTCTCTCGAAGCCCACGTAAAAGATTCAACGCCGAAGCCCCTAAGATAGACGATTCGATGAGAAATTAATCACCACATTCCACGCTGCTAGAGCACAATAAGGATCTAACGCTTCCATCTCAAAGAACCCTTAAGCAAGACGGCCGAGGTGCTCGCAAAGCAGAAGTATATAAACGACGAAGAAGCCCTCATCTCCAAGAAGAAAGAGCTCCTCCACCCATAAAGAGAAGATGACGATAAAACGACGAGGACGGTCCCAAAAGACAAAGCGTCGTGAAACATCCCCAAAGAAAGATGGAGAATGATCCCCAAAAGGCGGTGGAAACCCCGTGGATCGCCTAGGTCCACCGCACCCGGAAGACGACGACGTTATTCGCCTCGCCAGCTTCACTCCCTACCAAATTTCTCAAATGGTCGCAGCCCTACATGAAGTACGAAATGAGCGCTCTCGAGATGGTCCAACTCGTGATGAAGCCTGATCCCGCCACAAGGGATAACACTGGGTATTGCGAGTTCCATAGGGATCTATGGACAACGACCTGACAACTCGATACATCTAAAGAGAGAAAATAGAGTATTTAATACTCTGCATGATACTCCCCGCTTCATATTCCCGCAGGGTCGCCTTAATCAGCCCGTAATCAAACCTGCAACTGTGCCCCACCAACAACCGCTCACCGGTACGCAACTCAAGACCAAAGAATCCTCGGGAGAAATCCAGTGATCTCGAGGATTCGCAGGAGGAGGATAGTCTAGTTCACCGAAGGCCCACCGTTAAACATCGTGTCAACAAGAATGAGAAATACAAGTAGATCCAAACTCCGCCGCTGCTCGACACGTCCATCACATTCTCTTCCTACCGTGACTCAGAGGATGCCAATACTCCCCATGACAAACCCGCATTGGTGGTTCGCCAAGGCACCGTGGCCAACAAAACAAACATCGGTTCTAATTGACAATGGCGCTTCTACTCGACATCATCTTCGTCACCTTCGGGAGAAATGGGCGTGGAAGAGAAAATTGGCGCCCAACACACACTTACTGTGGATTTTCTAGGAGAAGGTATTACCTCGGGTTCATTGAAAACCGGTGCCCCACCCCGAGAGCCCCCTTGCCGTGCAAACGACAACAACTGTGTTCCTGGTCGCAGACGCCCATCGCCTATAATATGTTGTTGGGAAGACTTCTCAATGCAATAAGCTTTCATCCCTTCCGCATACCACATGATAATCAAATTCCCAACCATACACGAAAGGATGGTTCGAGGAGACAATCCGCAGCCGTGTGGAATGCTACACGCCTTCCATGAAGCGTGGCGCTTGACAACGGATGTGGATGAGTTGACATGCGACGAGGTGCTCACTGACCCGAGCCCTCGTAAGAGCTGTAACCAAGACGTTGATGACGACTTAACACCTCGCCTATATCGGCCTCCAACCAGCGTAAGACCTCAAAAGCCCCTTACTCGGGCTTGAGACGTAACGTAGACGCCTTTGCATGGAAGCAAAAGGATATGGGAGGAATCACCCTATTAGCATCACTCATAGTTGAACACCAGCCCGTCTTTTAAACCATTGGGTTAAAGCTAAGGAGCTTGCACTGTAGACAACAAAAGCCATCAATGAGGAGGTCGGCAAACCTCCAGCAGAGCAATCAGTGGAGGCCGGGCATCCCGAGTGGTTGGCTAACGCCAGACCGGGTCAAAAAGAAAATGGCAAGTGGCGACTCAGACGACTTCCATCGACATAAACAAAGCGCGCTCAAAGGGACAGCCTTCCCTTTGCCAAGGATCGAATTTATCGCGGACGCGAACGGCCGCCATGAACTTCTCGCTTCATGGACGCCTCCGGCTACAAACTATATCGCGATGGACCGTATGACCAAGAAAAGACCCCATTCGTCACAAAGCAAGGAACTGTTATTGTTATTCGCGATGCCATTCTGGACTCAAGAATGCGTGAGCCACCCATCGTGAGGTTAGTAAACGACGTTCCGTAAAAACGTATAGGTACCAACTATGAAAGTATACACGATCGATACGTCGGGTAAAATCCACCACAAATGAAGCTTCACACGCCACTTCTCCGAGGTGTTCCGTAGATCCCGAGAAATTACAACATGAAATCAATCCAGCCAATGTGCTCGGGGTAACCCAGAAATTCAGGTTTCATAGTCAATCACCGGTGAATCAAGCAAATCCGCATTAAAATAAAGGTTGTGCTCGACATGCCATCACCATCATGAATAAAGGAAGTCCGCCGACCAACGTAGCTGATCACGCCCTGCCGATTCAGATCCAGGCAATGACAAGTGCCAAATTTTCTTCGTAACTCAAGAAGGCCTCCAAAGGATGCGAAGTGTGAAGAAGCATTCACAAAGATTAAAACATACCAGTTCTCCACCCATTCTAGTGTCCCCGTTGAAGGGGAACTCTCACTCTATACTTATCAGATCGTGACTTCAACCAGCGCACACTGGCCGAGACAAAGAACGAGTACAACACCCAGTTTACTATTGTACCAGCTCTGAGAGGAGCGGAGGAGAGGTACCCAAGGATGGAAAAATTATCATCGGGCGCTAGTAATCGCAGCCTAAGCTCCGCCTCATTTCCGTGCTCATACCATAAGTCCCAAACGTATCATCCGATGAAGCAAGTATTGCACAAACCAAAAGTCTCCGGAAGGCTGATGAAGTGGGCCATAGAGTCAAATGAGTTCGATTGACGACATGTGTCGAAAACTGCAATAAAAGGACAGGTCCTAGCCGACTTCGTCATGGAATTCACTCCGACAGAACTTGCTCAGACCACTCACGAAAGGGACGACCTCCCAATTTGGAAACTCTCTGTAGATGGAGCCTCAAATGCACAAGGAAGCAACATAGTCTAATTTCTAACCTCTGCATGGGATAGAGACAATACGCTGGCCAAATTTGATTCCATACTTCCACAACGAAGCCGAGATGAGGTCAGCCATAGCAAAGCCTCAACCTCGCCCATTCATTAGCAGTTGAATCTCGCCTAGAGGTATACAGCTGACTTGTACCGGGTGGTTAGGACAAATAAAGATACCCCACGTCAAAAGTGAAAGGATGATTCTATATCTCCAAAAGTTCGTGACATATTAAAAAAATTTGCGGTTCAGTTCAGTCAAGTATGTCCCCAGAGCGTAGAACTCCCCGAGCCGACGCCGCAAAGTTAGCCACACCACAGAAGACTCCAGCGGTGTCGACACTGTCGAATACCCGAAGTAACCTCAAATCGATCTCTACAGGCGTAAGTGGTTGCCCGTGCCCGTCCAAACCGACTTGGATGGAGCCCATCCGGGATTATATTATCGACCTTAAGCCTGCCGCACGACCCGAAAGAAGCCGGCTAAAATAAGGGTGAGGTCTCGCTGTGGCTTTACTAATCAGCTAAAGGAAGCCTCTACAAGCGAGGATTCTTCACACCTTTCCTTAAATGCACGCAGAGAAGACAATTTGTGCACGTACGGGTGAGAAGCACACGAGGGCATATGCGTGGAATCATACTCCAGCCTCGAGCACAGCGTGAAAGTCTGAAAGGTGGATACGACCGGGCCTACAATACTCAAAGATGCGACCGAATTTTGCTCAAGAAATGCAGACCGGTCAGAGCACGCCAAGATGCATTCCCGTCGTAACCCTGACCGATCACGAGCCCCGGCCCTTCCAACAAAGGGTTTGGACATACCGACCCCGCCTATTGGTAAGGGTCGCGTAAATTCATAATCGCCGCAGATGCCACTAAGTGGGCGGAAGCCTGTTCTTAGCCACAATTACGAGCGTAAGATACTTAATTTTGTGTGCGGCCATCATATGCGTGTTTGGTATTCCAAGAGCCCCCACGTACAAACGCGGGAAAAAACGTCGACAACGCTAAATTGTAGAGATTTGTGGCCGAGCTCTAATTAAAAATTATTATCATCTCCAAAGACACTGCAGCCCAACTGACAGTCAAGTCACTATCAACCTAAAGCCGCCTTAAAGACCAAATTGGAAGACCTTTAAAGGAATTGTGGGTGTAATACTCCCCGAGGTACTATGTGGGCTCATTGTGACGACATTGAGTCAAAGAACCCAGAAACCCCCATTTGCCCTAGCTTTTGGCACTAAAGAAGTAGCCCCCGTTGAGGTCGGAATAAAGTCTCCTATAACCGGAGTTAGCATCGGGAACATAATGATCGGCCCTTCGTTTCCAAACTTAGATCTCCTAGATGAAAAGCTGAGCAAGCCCCCAAAGCCACGTGTGAGGACTATCAAAAAGGAAGACTCGCGAGGTACTACAATCAAAAAGTCAAACCTAGAATATACATGCCGGTGATTTAGTCTTAAGAAACTCCGCACATGAAGAACCCGCACATGGAAATCAGCCCCAACTAGGAAGGTTCTTATATCATATCTCGAGTCGTCGGTCGGCACCATGAGCTCCGCACGTGGAAGGAAAATTCCAAAGATACATGGAATGCGTAACATCTTAAGCTGCTACCAAAGAGGGTACCTGTTTGCACACGTTAAATAAAGCCTTATCGATTCTTATGTGACAAGTTGAGCGTTCGTCGATTATTTAGTTAGACATCTCAAACAGTTCAGATATGTAAGACATAGAAAAAGGCACAATGAGAAGTTCATAGACATAAAGGAAAAGTTTCTCTTTATTTCAATTGAACTACATTCAGTTACAATCAGTGGTGTCATCGATTACATCTTGAGCATTCAAGATAAGCAGCTCCCAAAAGCCAAAAAAAGGGAGAAAAGAAGCAGGAGAAAAAGAAAAGGGAGGCAAAGGAGATGCATAATGAAAAGAAGGAGAATAAAAGAAGAAGTGGAAAAGAGGAGAAGTTAAGAAAAGTGATGAAGGAGTTATGTACAAAAACAAAAAGTGAGAAATGAGATGTGGAAAAGATGAAAAGAAGAGATGGAGAAAGGAGGAAGGAAGAGAAAGAAGAACGCAATGGAGAAGGCGATCGCAGAAGAAATGCATCGCCTTCTCCTCGACGCATTCCCAGCACGGTATTAGGAATAACATTCCCATAAAGGGGGGAGACTGGGGTGGAAAAACACAAACTCCCGTAAGGTAAAGCCTGGGCAGGGTCCGCTCCAGAGTCTCCAGGTGGATCCCCAGTGAAGACTACCAGACTTCGATACTTCATCTCACACAGACTCCAGTCACGTACCACAAAAGCCAAAGTATTCGAATGTAAACTCTTTACTATGAAGCCACCACGAGCAAGAAGGATCAGGCCCTTGGAAAACCTCAGCGCGAACGCTCCAAATTTCGATCAATCAAGATTAAAGACGCTCGCACCTTTTCAAGAAAATCGTGGTCGGATGGTCGCCCGCAAGAGCTCGCCGGGGCCAGTCACATGGATGAGCTCACCTAGCCGCACGCAATGACGAGCCTTCGGCTCGGGCAGCGCCACGCCGCCTTCAAGAGTCACCAGCCGCCATACTGCACTCGGCCGAACGCCACTACCGAACGCCACTACCGAACGCCACTGGGCCGAACGCCACCAAGGCCATAGCGCCCGGAGCCAAGTAGCTCATTTTGACGAGCTCTTTTACTCTGCAAAGGCCATCATCATTTCAAGAGTTAGACCACTTGTGCGATTGCCACTCTACTGAACGCTCACCCGCTTGAACGCCACCACACAGCGCCCAGAGCCAAGTAGCTCATTTTGACGAGCTCTTCTACTATGCAAAGGCCATCGCCAAGAGCGACTCCACCAAAGACCCACCACCGAACCACTCCTACTGAACGCCACCAAGGCCACAACGCCAAGAGCCAAGCAGCTCACCTTGACAAGCTCTTCCCATCAATTAGTACAGACGAGCTCTTCCTAGCAGTTTACATAGTCGAGCTCCGCTTAACAGTTCGCGCTGACGAGTTCACATAGACGAGCCCTCCCCAGCAGTTCACATAGTCGAGCTTCGCTGAATAGTTCGCGTTGACGAGTTCTCATTGACGAGCTCTTCCTAGCATTTCGCACCGACGAGCTCTTCCCAAAGATTTCATACTGATGAGCTCCCCAACCTGTCGTATCACGAGCCTTCCAAAGATCTACATGACGAGCTCGCCCCAACCGCTCACATTGACGAGCCCTTCCCAAAGATTTTACATGGACGCAGCTCACCAACTGTCTCGTATCGGGATGAGCTCTTCTCTCTCTCTCTCCTAGCTGTCAAGACCGACAAAGTCTCTACGGATGAGCTCCACCACCACATAGGCCGACAACCTAAAGAAGTCGACTCGCCTGTAACCTCACCTACCGTGAGTCCACCAACTCAAATTGACGAGCTCAACTATTCGCACGCCGCAAGCAAATTTAAGGAATCTTTTCTACCCATGCAAGTCGGCCTAATGGAGGTCGCCGTCAAAAAGGATTGAAGCTCACAAAGATGTATCATGCAACCTAAGGAATCTTTTCTACTCATGCAAGTCAACCTGACACGGAGGTCACCGCTTCAAAATGACGAGCTTTGACAAAGATATTACAACCAAGAATCGGGCTTCTACTCAAGTCACCGATGGAGGTCGCCCGCCAGATGACGAGCTCGCCAAGAATAGGTCATGTTCTGCTGAATCGATCGCCAGTAAAGATACCGACAAAGACCAATACTAATTTGACGAGCTCCGCCATATTGTGCCATACAGCTTCCTAGGAATCGCCAAACAGAGGTTAACCCACGAAGCCTCAACGACCTGGGCCACTGCTTAATTTCATACTGCACTTCAATTCCGCCATACGATTCATGAAGAAAAGTGGAAATACTACAGTGAGAACGTAGACGATAAAAAATGAATATTTATTAAAAGGAGAGCTAAGATATGTCTTCGGCCCTGTGCCCGACAAAAGGAAGCAAAAGCACATAAAAGAAAAGTATAAAGTCGATATCGAGGGCGTAAATGAATATTAAAAACCCAGCGCCAAGCATGAGGAGTGTATTTAATATGAGGGGAATGGCTTCACAGGAGTATCCCGGCCTGAGAATAGTCTCGCAGAGAAAGACTCCTCTGCATCCCTGGTCACTTAGAGATCGGCTGAAGTCCAAGTCCAGACATTAACGGCCTTCGTCGAAAAGCGAGCCACCCAGAGGCCCACTCAAGCACCGGCTATCCTCAATCCGCTAATAACGCTCATCCTCCGAAAGCAAACTGGGCTATACTTGCTGGTGAAGATCCCACAACCGCGACACACACCCTTCATCCCGCCGGCTTCCACCAAATTTAGCAACCCTCGAGGCCTCACGAGAATGAGCCGCGTCCCAAGAAGACCCTAAATTTCTCGAGGCCTCACGAGCCATGGCTAGTCAGCGCGATCACACGTGACGTCATCGGGCCACATAGCCCTCAGACCCCGCAATCCGCCCGGATGTGACGCAGTTCATCCCTAACCGGTCTCAGCTCGTGACCGGGAGGACCGGCAGCCCCATCCCGTGTCTCGATCGATCATTCACCGTAACCCGAGCTCACCTCGACCTTCAAGCTCGCCTTCCACCACCGCCAAGCTACTTCGAACTTCATCCTCTCTACTTTCTCACCGCACGAGCCGACGCTGCAGATAGTTTTAGATCGGATTTAAGTCTCTCCACCTTCTTTCGCCATACGTCGTGTCTGCTCTGCAAATGGTCCGTCGTAAGAAAGAGAAGTCGCCGCCTTTATAACCAAGCATTTTACATGCTTCTCGCTTTAGTTTGGCCTTATCGTCGACCCTTCAAATGAACATACCATACATCAAACATGAAGTCAACATCCAACTCGGGATCAACCTGAAAACAGACACTATCAGATACGAAACTTACCGAGGCAACCCCCTGAAGGGATAAAGCCAAAGTCTCATCAACGGTACGGCTGACCTCCCAAGGTCAGAATCCTTAAGGACGGACAAGATCGCACCTGCCGTGAGTTCAGCGCTGAAGAGCAAAGAGTCCTCATCTTCGTTAACTCATCTGATTTTTCCCTCTTCTCAACTCTTCTTCCACCCTTCGAGGAGGTGGCCTAGCACTCTCCGAAGGGGCGATTCCGCACTGGCACAGGCATAACCGCCAACGGCCGTCGATGGCTCCATCCGATAGATTTTCGCCTACAAAGAGGTTCCCGTGGCGGGGCAGAGAGCTCACGACCACAGAGCCCTACCACAGTGATCAGTGCCCGCCCGGCTGAAAGCAAAAGAAGCCTGAGACGCCCCAATCTTAAACCTCGAATCGAAACCGGCCGATCTTCTCGCGAGCCTGATTTTTTTCCGCTTTGCACCATTTTTTGGACGCTGCCCCCAACTCGACCAAAAATCTCTCCCAGAGTGGTCGCGTAGTTCAACTGGAAGAGATTCCCATAGTGGAAATGGCGCGCGGGCCTCAAAACAAGAGGAACGTGCACTTCACCCCCGACGCCCAGAATGTCCGATTTTATCGCCGCATGCGACGAGCAGGACATTCGCCAACGCCCGCAGCTGCCAAATATCTTCAAGACTAAGGTCAGGTCGAGCACCCTGAAGTACTTAAGAATAATGCAAAACTCGTAAATATTCAACAACCTTCACACAAGTTCATACCGGGAAACAAGAGGAACAATCACGAAGATTATTAGGGGTGGTCCAAGCCACTGGAACGCCCAAAGTATCGCCCTTGTCGGAAGGATCGTATTCCCAATTGCGACCACTAACAAAAAATAACACTCCTTCCACGACTCCATGGGTTAAGGAAGCATCGTTGATCGCAGGAGCTCCGTGAGCGCCTGGAAAAATAAAGGAAGCCCTCGGTAGTCTCCTTTAGGCTAAAAAGATAGAGGAGCAGAGCCACACTAGGGACACCGAGCCCCCTGTCCCTAAAAAAGGCCAATAGGCCCACCAAAATGCCCCAACCGTTGGGAGCGAGTCAGCGACAGACGCTGAAATGCCGGTAGGAACCTCTTTCATAAAGGATGTAGTAAACAAAGACCCTATTGGGTCAGACTTAAAGAAACATACCATCCCGTGCACCCGGCTACATAAAAGTCAGACGTCTAGTCCATACTCTGGACGCCGTGAGGAGGTCGATAACGCTCAGCCAGGCAGACCCCATACGAAGGACCGACCTTGCTGTCCCACTACATGTCGGACGGAGGATTTGCTGGGGTAATCCAATTTCGTGATATTTGATCGTGTTTATTTTCCTTTATCCTTATCCAAGGGAAGAGGGAGGCACCACAGGTGAATGTTCGGGTTCAACCATTTGCCAACCACAATATCCCTAACCCGCCCGTAACTGCAAAGAACAACTCGAAGAGTCATCGCCAATACGTGTGCCAGCTAAGAGCGACCTGCACTCCATAATCAAAGCAAACAGTAGAAACGAAACCCAATCAATTTAACCCTAGCGCCGTTGTACCAATTGAAGAAAACCAAAAGGTAGAGACGTTAAAGTGATCCCAGAATGCTACTTAAGAAGCTACCTCAAGAAAAATGCCAGAAAAAGACTCTACACAAAAAGGTCAAACAGAGAACTCTGAGCAAATAAAGTACGAAATCGCGAAGAGTGTTGGGAGGACCGTAGAAGCACAGGCATCTGAGGAGGTCTGCGAAAGAAACTAAAAGAAACTAGAAGAGGTAGGGGAAACGAGCACGAAAGCCCAAAAGTCACGCGCCATTGTGACATGGCGGGACTGGCGATTCAATCCCTAACTAACCCACCCCAAAACAGACACGTGGAAATTGCATCCGATATAAGAAACGATACAGCCCTTGCCCACGTACACCGTACCCAAGGGCTGGGGGGCAACTGATAGGGTTTAAAAAATGGGCTTGTAGGCCCACTCACTAAGCGCAAGGAAGTGGCGCACCCAACGCAATACCCAGGCCCCTCTGTACTAGCCCAAAACAAAGGTCCATTTTCTAAAGCCCAGCAGAGGTATCACCCGAGACGGTTCGATCCGTCAGCAACGTATCTGAAAGTACTAAACTACTTGACGTATGGCTCCAGTTGAAGGCCCAATTCGCTTAGAGGTCAGTTTTGGATAACCCAGCAGCCCATGATCTACGAACCAAGCCAAGATCGGCCCAGAGCGATTATGGGAAGACTCCCATAGGTACAGAAAATAGAATGATCCCCAATCACATACTATCCAGCCAATCAGATCAAACATTATCAGTTAGGAAAGTAAAATCATCCACGACATTACAGCCCATCAGATCGGATCCCCTATTACCAATAAGGAAGGGAGACTATCCCAAGTAAACTGTTTTTTCTATTTCCTGTACCAAATCCGATATGGACTAAAATAAGAAATATCCCATCCAATGGGAAGGACTCTTAATTACCATCCAACCGGTCAACATCTACTATAAATACAAGGCCAAATTCCATCTGAGAGGTACGTCAATTCTAATATGCACTCCTGCACTCCATACTCATATGCCCTCAAGTCAAGTAAGATTCTCGCTCTTTTCTCAAAAGAACCTGACTTAGTATCGAGCCACACTGCACAAACACCGACCCCCTTCTTTCTTGTTTTTACAGAGGAGTGCCACGCCCAGTGGCTCATAGATCAACAAAGGTGTTGATCCTACTTCAGCCCAAACGATCCAAAGCCCATCCCAGCCCCGCCAAGAATCCAAGTCCAGCCCCGAATTTCATACGCTCCACCCAGCCTCCGGCTTGAAAGGCATCATCGTGATAATATCTATTTTCTGAAACTAGCTATGATATTTCTCTCTTGTGCATGTTTTCATTTCAGGGTCTAGAGATCTAGATTGAGAAATAAAGAATCCAAATCAACAAAAATGATAGTTTCTTGTAACTACAGCTTCATGGGCATAGTAAAATGAGACAGACAAATTTGGGCTCTTCCATCGAAAATCAGATTATCAACATATATATTACAAATAAAGATTTATTTTCTCAAACCTAATTTCTACACAAACTTAATTTACCTGGAAGTCAGGATTTATAAATGCAGTTATCATAGGGATGACCGAACATAAGTTTTGGCTCCCCGGGAGGACTCTATATCTATCGTAATCGCCTCTATGCGTGTGGCTTGGGGGAGGCATATCTACTTCACTACAAAGCATAGAGATAACAATTGAAATTAGTGGCCGATCTTTACACTTCGCACACATACAATTTCCACATGAATGCATCTCAATATTGTTTTTACCTGGATCACCTCCAAGATCAACGACGGATGATAACCCGCAGTGCGGGTTCAACGGCTAGTACAGCCACCCTCCGATGATTATGTCAACAAAAGAGTGGAGAAGAGACTGAAGGGAGTTAGCGCAGTTGAAGTTACATATCTTTCCCTCCGGAGGGAGCCTTTGTTTTATACTCAAATTCCTCCTTGATTTGAGGAAAGATAATCTAGTAATTTTTGTGATAAGGTCTCTCTTTCCTTATCAAGACTAGTTCTTCCTTATTAAGGATTAATGTTTTTGAGGCGTATGAGATTTGGATAGTGGGAGATCCGTGGATAAACATCCTGCATGTGATTTTCCCCATAATATAATTTTATCCATAGCACACTCTTCCATATGTGGTGTAGATGGCCGGTCTAGAGACTGGGGATCCCGCATCGGCTTAAAACTCTCATGTCTAGTTAGTTCCAGATGGTTCTAATAATAAAGAGTCACTTTAGATTCTGCATGATGCCCATGCGGTTTATCGAAAGCAAGGTTCAGGCTCCAAGGCCATGGTACTACGAATACCCCCATTTTTTTTGACTAGAGTGACAGCCTCTTCTAGTCGTGAAAATACGATGTCTCGGGACCCTAAGTATAGAGAATTGTAGGTAATTAATGCACATATGTTCCAATGTGCGCATATTCCGATGAGGCACTAATGCTCCTTTCAAGCCCCTCCCCTGTATATATCGGGTGAATCTCCTAAGTTCGTGAAGTTTCCACTGTTCCTCTTCCGTTGCACCCAAGTTTTCCCCATTACATTTCCTTCTCACCCGCATCCATAGGCCGTGAACGTGGAGAAGTTGGTGGAGGTAGATTGCAAATTCTACAGCTGTTTGTCGCTGATATTGTGTGTCGAGAACGACATCTATGTCGACCACTGTATGTCCGAGGGCGGAAGCCCGACAGCACCCCCTTTCAAGGTTCTTCACTAGGGCTAGGTGCTCCCCTGTCCTGGCGCCCTCCGATGTCGCAGCGGTCGAGGTAGCCGATTCCCTCTCTTCCATGCCCGCAGGCTGAGATGCTCCCATCCTCGCACCCTCCGGTCGCAGCCAAGGTGTACTACATACTTTGAGAAGAGCCTCAAACATAATATTTCAAACTCTATTTTCTTCCACTTTTTCCTTTTGACAATTAGCTCCGTGTGGTTACTTGACGGATTTTTATTGGTCTATCATGGTTTCGATGCATTTGGTTTTCATTTTATGTAACCATTAATGCCTATTAGCTCATTTTAATAAGATTTGCTTTTGGACATACTCATTCACCCAAACTTCTTTCATTCTTTTTGTGTATGCCGCCTAGGGGAGCAACCGGCCTGAAGATGACGTGTGAGAAGCCTTTACTGATTGTGAAAGTGTTTTTCGATTTTTTCAACTGGGACTGCTCTTTAGGTTTCGCACGGCTAACGGGCTCGGGCCGTTTCGAAAGGCTAATCGAGGGGCCCAACAGCCTGGCAAACCTAGGCCCAAAGAACTTTGGGCTTGGTGTTTGATAGTCCCAAAGGGTTAGGTGCTTATAATCAGCAAGCTCATGTGTGGTTTAAATGCCTTGTAATATAGCACTTTGCGAATACTGCCAGGTGAGAGGCACTGCCGATACTAAGGGCTCACGATCGGGCGCATTTAATACGCCTATTCGTGCAAGCATTCCCATATAGGGATGTGGATCCGCAGTTAATTTCTTTATCGTTACTTAGAAGCCTCTAGCCTAAAGATCAGCACCTGTAACACTCTAGAAGATTTTGGTCAAGTAGTCGTTGAAGGTTTCCGACCATTTTCGAACTCTTGGTGGGTTTTTCCTCTGCTTTGCTTCGGATTTTGTTTGTACAGATTTTTTTTTTGTGTTAGTTTTGTTCTGGTCTCGTCTTGAATATGCACTTTCAGCCGCTTATAGGTTTCCACACAAATGTGAACCCGTACACAACATGTCGATGTATTCATTCCTAGGTGCGTCCTTAATAGTTTTCTGTGAAGCTCTCGCCTGTGGTTTTAAATTTACTTTATCATTTCACTAAGAGATCCTCGAGTTGATCCCCTTTCTTTGTTTGCCTGTAGAATGATGAGAGGTCAAGAGGAGACTTCCACCAATCAGGTTAGGCACAGGAGGGGTCCAGGCGGGAGTCGCCTACTACGAGCATCCTTGTGGCTTCTATGTCCGTGGAGGAACTAAGGTCCTACTGTCGAGTCCCTTATGGCATTAGCTTAGAGCCGCCGTAGCGGCCAACTTCCTACTATAGGACAAGCTTAGATAACGTTGTCTACTTAACCCAGAGCGCTTTTGCGCCTGGACTTCACTTCCCGTTTGTCGCTGGTGAAGCACTTCGCACATCACCATGTGCTCCTCGCGCTTTATTCATCCAAATGTTTTTCGATTTTAATGGTTATAAGTAGGTGCGAACTTTCAACAAATGGATATTTCACGTAGAGATATGTTTCGCCTATACTTTGAGTCAAATAAGGGCCGGCTGTCTATGTTCGCCTACGCCTGGGCTACAATTTGTAACTGGAAGCTCCTTAATTTCCCATGATGGAGGCGAATACAGTCCCGTTGTACCCGTGGTACAAGAGGCCCGGCTCTCTGGGGATTCCTTTTGAAGTGAATCAATCTCTTACATTCCCAGGTTGGTCTTAGTTCAATTGCAAATCATGTTCTGCTAGATGACTCGTGTTTTAACACACACCCGTTTTCCTAATGTTATCCAGGTAAGCGCAGGCGAGGCCAACTAGTCAACTGGATTAAGAAGGCTGGCCTGGAGAACATTAGATGATTACTGGAGATAACAGAGGTAGAGCGCAATCATGAGCTTTTGTTGATGGCGAGAACATGAGAGAGTTGGCCACCTATGCCTTTCCTTACATCATCCCCGCTGCTCAAGCCAGCTTCCCACGTAGCTCACTGAGGGGGAGAGCACTTTCTGCTCACCGCCTTGTCAAGCCCGAGTAGCCTTTTCCAGCAGCTTGCCGCTAGGGAAGACTGCTTAAGGCCGCTACAAAGACCTTAGTGAGGATCTCATCCAAGCCACCACTAAGTTCATGTACTTACCCTCTAGCTAGAAAAGAAGAAGAAATGAGATAGGACGAGGACTAGGAAAACGAAGGTAGCATCACAGGGTTGGAAAACTTCGTGGACTAGGTGGGCATAATTGCCAATTAGCTTGTAAAGGAGGAGGAAAATGACTGTGCTTGTCAGTTTGGTTTGCCGCATGAATGCATAAGCTCACATGGTTCTGGGAGGGTGAGTCCACCCCCATATCTGATTTGAAGCGTTCAAAGAGGTCTTCACCGAATGAGGAGAGCCGTATACCAAGTAATAATTTCACTGACTCCCCGATCTAACCTTCCTTCAACACCGCCGATCTTGGAAGGCGCTCTCAATGAGGCCTGGGCACCTCTAGAATAGGGGATCCCCACTGGGGTGGCCTAATGTCAAATACAAAATTAGATAGGGATCCCATCGTGGGTAGCTGCGGTCCCGATACTCTCGCCTGCCCCGCGGATACCGAGTCTAGCAGAAAAGGCCGTCGACCAAGTTCAGAGCACGTACGCCTTTGCAGGTGAGAGGATCCATCCCCAGTGGGCATGGTCACTTACCAGAGGGTGCTCGGGAGATCATCCATCGCCGGAGCCCCAACTATGAGGAGCCTCAAGTTTCACATATGCGCGACCTCTATCCTAATTACTTCCCGAGCACTTCAGCAGTGGCTTGCGAGATCAAGATTCCCATCCCGTCCCGCCCATGGCAACATAGAGGCCTTCTAGCCTATGGTCGAGGATGGATGCTTATCCGTAGCCATGACTCTCACCGATCGGGCCGAGCTGGTACATGCTGGATTTTACACGGTCATTAGTCTCTGTAGTAATTTTCTTCAAACTTTTCTAGTAGCGCTTTCATGACTTCGCTATCCTAATATGGCTCACCAGCATAGGGAATTTCAATCTCTATTGGATGACGCCGAGAAGCTGCGGCGACGCCTACTACCGCTTTCCAAGCATCAAGCCTGAGGCTTCTTAGCCAAGGCAAAACTAACAAAACATCGAAGTGAGAGGCCAAAGCCTGTGGTGGAAAAGATTGAACAAACAAAAGAAACTGGGATCTAGGCCAAGTAGGGAGGCCAAGGTGATTTTTGCTTATAACAACAAAGGATTTATGCATGTGAGTATGACTGACTGAGCTTAATGATACCTCACTATGGGGTGGTATGTGAAGGGGGAAAATATATCGCCTGGTCAGCACTGAGCAAACACTTTAAGCAAAGCTTAAGGCATCTTAAAGATGAGGTGTCTTCTTCATTCCTGTGCTGGTAAGACAAGGAAGTCATGGAGGAAGACTACTAGAAAGCCATGGAACGCTATGGCTACGCGATGATGTGTTTTCAAACACAAAGATTCACTTTAATGTGCCTAAGGATTCCGCGAATGGCATGCCTGACTCAACCGACCCACTTCCTCTAGAGTTTTTTGCGAATCTAGGGTGCCCCCCAACCCTAACAGCCATTGAAGCCAAGGCTGCAGAGGCAGACTGGGCGGTTGACTATGATCCCGAGGGAGACGCCTAGGAACAAGGTCAATTTTCTTCCCTGTTAGTTTTTTTCCATTTTGGAGATTCTTGCCAAGGGGTGCCATTTTTGTCACCAAGATGTATATTAATTCTTGTAACTTTCAAAAAATTTTAATGTAATAACAAGATACTTACCAGACATGAGTCATGCTTGATAAAAATCCTAAGAGACAACAACCTGTGTTCGATTTTAGATGCCAAATAGACATCAACCATATCTCGACTTTTTTGAAGGTTAGTAAAACAGAACTATGACTCGCTTTTTGATGTTAGTAAACATCAATCATATATCCGGACTTTTTAAGGTTTAGGGAAACAACCATATCTGAGCTTTTTATATACTAGCAGGACATTAACCATATCTGGACTATTTAAGGCACCAGTAGGGCAACAACCATATCTAAGCTTTTTTAGATGTTAGTAGGACATCAACCATATCTGGACTTTTTAAGGCGCCAGTAGGACAACAACCATATCTAAGCCTTTTTTTTAAAAATAGAAGCAATTATTGGCTTTCGGAGGAAATGTCTAAAAGATAATCTTTATCATAGATAAAATTCCAACAAACATCATAATACTTCTTGGCATTCCCACATTCTCGGGCAAGAGTCCCTTCGTCTACTTAAAGCATAAGACCCGATCTCTCGCTCAAAATCCGCCTGTATGGTCCTTCCCAAGTAAGCTAGAAACTCACCATTGGTCACATGTTCAAAGACTCGCCTTAAGACCAATCTCAGGTAGGAACAAACGTGGGCTTTGCATGCCTACAGTAAGTTTGCTAGCCTTTGCTAGTATGACGCTATGTGCATAGCTTCCATTTCCCGGAGTTCGTCAGTTGTGTTTAGGTCTTTGGCTATGGCTTCAGCATTTGCTTTCTCAGGAATTTCTACTCGTATGGTGGGTATTTCTATAGGGATGATGTCTTCCATCCCATACGTGAGGGCGAACGACGATATGCCAGCTGGCTTCCGGCTGGTTGTTCTATAGGCCCATAAAACCCCTGGTAGTTCCTCAACCCATTTTTCTTTGGCCAAATATAAGCGTTTTTTCAGAGCTAATAGGAGAGTCTTATTTGATGCTTTGCCCGCCGCCGCTTCTATAGGTACCGTGGGGTCAAGTACATGTTTTTTATTTTCAAAATCTTATACCTAACTATCAATTGTGCCTATTGTCATTAAGCACCGATTAGGGCATTCCAAACCTGCACAATGTTCTTCCACATGAACCGAATGAACCTCTTTATCTTTTGATTTGACGCAGCGGCTTTTGTAAATTTCTATCCATTTTATCGGAATAGTGGGGGAACTCTTGTAGCTTCTTTGAGTCGGCGGTAGGCAGCGGCCTCACAATGCCCATACCCTATTGAGCGAAGGGCCAAGGGCCTTATGATTAGGTCTGCGGCGCGTTCTCGACATGGGGCCTGCTGTTGGCAACCACTGGCACTTCCCAACATAAGCGACCGCATCCGCACACATGGTCGGGGTTACGCCAGCTCTGTGCTCAGCCTCTACCGGCCAACTCCCGCCACTTGATGATTTCGTGACACCCATCATGGAGCTCTCGCTAAAACATACCGCCCTACCGGTGTGAGTGAGACACTTGCTGTACGCGCCCGCCCGTGGACTCGCCATAACCCGACTGCTCATGAGTGAGAACCGAGCCGCCTCGACTGTAGTCCCTGGGCCTACTTGTTGTCATGCGCTTCTTTCAGCTCAAATAGCAGACTATTGGAATCATCCAAGAGGGACACACTTCGTCTATTTTTTACCCGGTTGGTGGTAATCTACACTGGCCGGTAGTACGGGCGTGAGCACTATTTCTTTTATTTGTAGACGCGCCACACGCAAAGCGCTCCGCTCTTTCGTTTGAATCTCTCGAGACATGCTCTAGCTGCTGCCATGGAAGTTTCTCAATCAGTAGGCACCAATTAGCATGCTAGGTCATGCACTCGCCTTTGTTTCATATTCTCCATCACTGTCTTACCACCAATTGAGAGTCGCTTTTGATGATTATTTTCCGAGGGATACCAGACTACAAAGGTCAATCCCGCCATGATCAAGCTTCAGACAGCCTCGTTGTTGGAAGCGGGAATCCAAACCAGGTTCACTTCTATACCCTCCACTTGGAAAGCTTTAAGTCGAGTCCGACCTAGTCTATTGTGAAGCGCCATCCACATTCAGAGTCCACCAGCCGGAGTTATTTAGTTCCATTTCCTGTTGAGGAATTTCTACTAAAAAATCAGCCAGTACCTACCTATTTAATTTTAAGCGAGGTTTATATTGAATACCGAACTCACTCAGTTCAATTGCCCATTAAGCAATTTGTCCTGACAGATAGGGCTTATGTATAATGCTTCTCAGAGGGAGGTTGGTGAGTACAGTGATAGGATGTGCCCGGGAAGCAGAATGAAAAGTTTTCAGCAAATGCCCTGACGTGCCCGTTGCTGCTCACTCAAGATCTGCATATCTGGTTTCTACTCAACAAGGACTCACAAAGAATATAGCCCTACTCCGATATTCATCTTCTTGAATAAAGTTGCACTTACTAAACATCATAAACACTATAAAGATTGTGAAAGGCCTCACCCGCCTGCTTCTGCCAAAATTGGTGGCTCGTGAGATACTACTGATCAGCCATGAAGGCTCGGGACATTCTATATTTTCTCAGCCGGTCTCGTTTTTGCCCCTTGCAGTGAGAAAGAACGACTTCAATCTAGCTTGTAAATGAGATGAATCGCCACAGAGCCGCCAACCGGCCGCCAATTGTCGTGACTCTTTTTCGAGGTAGGAGTCTCGAGATTCCATAATGGCCCCGAAGTTGAATAGATCGCCTTAATCCCCTATGTCACTCATAAAGCCTAAGAACTTACTCTGCAACCGACCCAACACACAATTCGTGGGATTGAGTTTCATATCGCTCGTGAGCGGGCAAGTAGCTCAAAAGTTCCTTTGTAGTGCTTCAAAAGGATCGGTGGGCATTCTTTGATTTGATCAACATCGCGATCGCTGGTCTGTTATCTTTGTCACTCAGTCTCAAGAGGTCGCTTCCGCATTCTTCAAACCAAAAAGGCACTCATGACTTAAGAGTATAGCCCGTGTGGTGTAGGCTGTTTTCTCCGCATCAGGCGGATGCATAGGAATCTGGTGGTAATCGGAGAAGGCGTCCAGAAATGACAGCATCTGATGCCCGGTTGAGGCATTAATGATCTTATCTATTCACGGCAGGGGGAAGCTATCTTTTGGGCACACTTCATTGAGGTCCGTGTAGTCCACCATACTCTCCATTTACCGCCCTTCTTTAGGACGACTACTACGTTGGCAAGCCATTTAGGATATTTTACCTCTATGATAAAACCTACTCTTAGAAGATTGTCTACCTTCGTCTCAATAATCTGATGACTATCCGGGTGGAAACGCCTTATCTTCTGTCTAATAATACCGAGGCGATAATAAATCGCTTTGTGAGAGGCTCGAGTTGGTCGATGCAGGCCAGTGTCTCGAATGACTGCGAATACGTTTCACGCTTCAACAAGACGCGGTCAGGGTTTCTTCTCTTCTCATGGATAATGTGAGTGCCGACATATGTGAACTTCTTCGGGACCCATCCAACGCTTATCAGGCCTGTGTGAGGATCCACAACTAATCCGATCCTTTCCGCCCGACTCGGGCTGCGTGAACTCGTGGTTGTTGGTGCTAGAATGTGAGCCTCGATGGGAAGACTATTTGAGCTTTTTTCCCCTTTCTGTTCTCGTATGGATAATTGGAAACATTGTCGTGTCAAGCAATGACTACTCTAAAAGGTCAACCCGCCCCTTGATTGGCCAAATAATCGACTATCCGGGTGATATGTCAAGGATGGCCTTCATCGAGGCCCGCCTAGCTGCAATGTAAGGCCCCAAGTCTTGGACGACTAAGAACAAAACCTGCTGGGTGACTGGTTCTGCTTGTACAAGAAGTGTGATGTCTCCCAGTGTCATGGTTGTTAGGCTGTTGAAACTAGAGAGGACTCCGGGTCCGACCTGAGTCTGGGCATTTATAAGGAAAGCCCATTTGGTCATGCTGTAGCGCAAATAGTCCGCGCTTAGGATCTACCAAAGACCTCAGGCACATCAAAACCGCTAATACAAAGGGTGAGTAAAAGTGCATCATAATGGGGCATCACAACCTTGTTCGGGTTTACTAGGGGAAACGATATAAGGCCATCTATCAGCTTGGTCTCTTCCCGGCTACCCCCTGTGTGGACAATGTTTACCCGAGCCTTAACCGTGGCTACTCTCAGAAGCTTCATCTGTTGGCGCTTCGATCGGTATTGGTCGTCAAACGGTCCCCCCAGTATATAGTTTATGGTTGGTCCGGATTTGAACGGTGTGACGCCCCAAAACTGTGAGTCCTTGACAACCCACAACCCGCTAGAATACTGTGGAATGCCTGCAACCCGACACCTCTCATTAAAATCTAGCGTAGTCTCCTTTGTACTGGGAGCTCACCAAAGTACAAAACTGCCCTAATAATCAACAATGACCACATGTATCGGGCACAGTAAATAATTGCCATTTGGGCCCCTGCATCAATACTCACAAAATATATCCCAAATACATCGTCTATATACAATAGTTCAAGAGTTAATAAATTACTCTTAATTCAACATACATTAAAGCCTTAGAATTTTAATACATGTATACAAAATACTACCAAAGCCATTAAGCTCCGCTTTTCTTCTCAAAACGAATTAATGAGGTCGCTTCTTTGATCGCCTCCCATAACCTAAATAGCGATCCGACAGAAGAGCAAAAAGCCCAGCAGGATACTTCCTACATGGGTTACTCCCCACCTAAGTGCACATGCATGGCAAACAATCACATTCAAGCAATTAAATGAACCTACTCGAATGTCTACATGACCAATCTCATATCACGAGTCCTCACCGACTCCCTCACACTTGCCTAAGCCATGTATGAGAAAACACCATTTTCAAAACAAAACTTGTTGTTCTCGAAAACACACTACCGAATTTCTAGTGATTGACTACCCTCCAAGGGCTTTTAATGTGTTAGAGAACCTTCCGAAACAATTCATGGGCCTCCGACGTGTAATTATCGACCATCTCCAACACAATCTCCGTAAATCATCCATGGAAATTCCTTCACAAACATTTTCATTTTTTGTTTCATTCTTCATGTCATGCACTCACTCCTAATATTCTAGGTGCCTCGTTGCATATAGAATGCATGATGCCAATTCCAACACATTCATGCTAATATATTCACATGCATATATATTAACTTAATTAAATCACATAAAACATGATATGCAAATTCACAATCAATTACACCAAAATTAGCTCAAATGGGCTAATTAACAAACAAGAGCAATTCATTTTGAATCACTCAACCAAACACATTTTCACACAAAAAATAATTTCGTGCCACTATTCACATGAACAGTAAAACCCTCGGGTTACTATACATGGCCACCCAAATAGGAATTTTCTCAACTCGGTTCAAAGCTTTTGAGACCGAATTTGCGGCTAAAACAAGCCTCGTAACATTCTAACCACGCATATGGCTCTACCTAAAGAGATTCACGCCGCAGGGAAAGATCCCACCCTCTTGACGCCTAACTCCACCAACATAGTGCCCACGTATAGTCTCACGCAGAGCTAACTTTTGCGAGCTTCGTCCGTCAAAACCGATGGGTCCGACGCACTTAAATCTAGAGAGAAGCGAGCTCTTTCTCTCTCTAAAACGAAAAACGCCAAGTATCATATTTTTTTTCCACTTCGCACCTTGTCTTCAAATTTGTGGAGAAGATAACTGTTCATTATTTTGTCTTATTCATTAACAATTCCATTAATTCCACTTGTGTCCTTTTCTTGGATTTTTGACACTTGGCACAATCTCGACCGTCCATTTCCATCATCTCTACTGCAAGTAACATATGTCACACGAGCACGTAAGAGCGACTGGTCACATCACACGCCGTTTACAAAGACTCGATACCTGCCTTGAAAAATGTGCACCCGATCAAGCTTCAAATTCACTTAAATTCGAATGCGGTAGCTAGATTTCATGAGACGATTCCAATCTAGTGAGTCCGCTTTCATTATCCAAGATCTAGAAAACTTTCGGATTTTTACTGAAATTACTGTTTTTCCATTTTTCAGAAAATTGGAATTTTCTCGGGTCTTACATTCTCCCCTCCTTAGAAAGAATTTCGTCTCGAAATTTCCATGCACATACGCATCCAACCACGTGCATATGTAACCTCACCCAACTCCAAGACTGTGTCAGGTATGACAACCCGGCTAAGGTACCAATTACTTACAACTCGAAAGCTGTCAATTCATCTATGTCAACAATGACATCAACACCCAATATGTCTACCACCCTAAGGTCCACCATGAGCAGAATCATTGAGATCCCTGACTAACGATCTCGACACATCTGACCAACTCTCACCCTACATCCTAGGGAAGAATTTCCCATCATCTCTCTAAAGGCCTCAATCTCTAAGCCCAAATCTATCACACAAGATGCATTAATGAATGAACATGATGCATCCAATTCAAACGCTACTCTAGTCAACAAGTGCAAGGGTAAAAACGTACCCTACTCATTCTGGCTACCTCGAATCCGCCGCCACTGCACCATGAGACCTCCGCCTCCCAGATAATCCCGCCATATGCCTGTGTTGGTGGCAATGGTAACACGTCCCTCCGCCCACTGACCTAAACCTCACCGCAAATCCTTGTTCTACCTCGACCTACGCCTCCGCCCCGCCTATGCGACCCGCTCGCAGTACTAGCTGGTCTGCACTCTGAATCAGATACCGGGTTCCCGACCACTAGGGGTTGGAGGAACAAACTGTGTCCTCTCCTGTCCTACCGTTGACTGGGACTATGCTGTCCCAAAACCCTGGGATCCTTATCTCTCGGGGCAATCCTCTCATATGTCCGGAGTCAAGCAGCAATGGAACATACGATTCAGCCCCGCCATGGTAACCCTACTTCGCCCCCGTCTGATAACTCCGGTTTGTCCCTTTGTGAACCCGGGTCTCATCTTCTTTTCCCCGAACTAGAAGAAGGTTGATCTCCTTCCTCTTAGTACCAACATTCATATCCCGATGCCTTGCACAATATCTACCTCCCCCGTCATACTATCCCGGACCTCAGAGTCCACCACACTCTCTTCAACCATCGAGGACGATGTGTTTAAACGCCGGAGGTCGTTTTGACCCTCCCCGCTCACTATTGCACATGATCGGGGTGGCGATAGCGGTAACTCCAGAATCCCTACGAATCTCAATAAAGGCCTCGTTGATCAAATACCGGTGGTAATTTAACCAAGACTCGTGAATGCCACCTCCACGCTCCTCGCCCTCGACTAACCATCTATACATGTCAAATGGCAAGTTAAAATTTCAATGCAGTATCTCTAAGGCATAAACACAGCCCTAAGACACTATTCATATACAAAAAATATTTCATACACCTTGTCCTTGCATTCTTAGGAAAATGAAAGACAATAAATTCCACATATCAAATCAAAATCAACAACAAAAATTTTATTTTAAAAAATTTCATTTTTAAAAGATTTTATTTCATTTCTGGATTGATTTATTTGATTTACATTTTTTTTAAATCTTGTGGAATGTGTTCATAAACATGGTCCAAATAATATCAAAATGAACAGATCGAGTCCAAAATCGGGTTGGTGCACACCTAACGGACCCAGCCAGTACGCCTCGCCATAGTGTGTCACCCGCGCGGTCGGCACGCAAGGTGTCGCGGTCATAGGCATGCGTCAGGTCGCGTGCCCTCTCGCCGCGTATCGCCACCGTGCCGCTGCGCCGCCGCAGGTGTGCTCGCGCACGCTTCGCGGTACCGCGCCGCGCTGATCGCCGCGCAACTTTCCCCTGGCCGTGTCGCTTCCTATCGCAACACAACCCACGGCCAAGTCACAGACCGTCATGATACACCCATTTGGGGCCGGAAGCACCACCTCCCAACAGCCGTATTCGCACCGCCAGCTTCAAGGGGCAAGCCTACTTTGTCGCGCCTCCAGGCCGTGGTCACAGCAGGGTCGTATCGTGCCCGCTACACCGTGTCGTGGCCTCACCCTGCTCTCAGGCCACCACTAGTTATCTCGTGGTCACTACACAAAAATTGTATCGTGACCCAAATTAGAAAAGTATGCGAATCCATTCTATGCTTTTTACAAGATTATATTTTTCTCATTCCAACCACTGAAAACTCCAAAAATATATTATATTTTTTTTCTATTTCAATAACCTAATACTTAAATATAATAAAATTATTTGGTCTATTTTTTCCGCCATTAATGACCTGTAAACCTAAAAAAAAATTTCTCCACATCATTTTTCATTAGATTCTAGACTATTTCGCCTAAAATTTCAAATACTGTTTCATTTAACCCTGTTCAACATTATCTTTCCTATGTTATTCACCAAACATACAATTTCAATCACAATTCACACAACATTCATAACAATCACACAATCACATAAAACACAAAGGCATGCAAGATTGGTCCCATCCCGTGATTTCCGAGGTGACCACATACCTAACTTATCACACAAGAGATCCTAGTATCCAAACATCGGTTGGCAACTGCTTCAGATGTCTATATCAAATGACTCACCTTAACCCAAGTCCCGCAAACCCTAGGTACTCGTGTACCTAAGCTCTGATACCAAGTTATGAAGCTGGTATCAAACCTAAACTTATGGATACCCAAACCCGAGCTCCCTAGGTAGTCGTGATACCCCAAGCTCCATACCAAGTCGTAGTTTCGTATCGAATTAACTTATGGATACACCCACTGAGCTCCCAAGGTAATTGTTTACCTTAACTCTGATACCAAGCGGTGACACCTCAAACTAGGTCCTTGACAACCCACAACCTGATGGACATCATGAATGCTCCAACCCGACACCCTCACAAAATGGGCAGGTGAGAGCCCCTTTATACAAGGAGCTCTACCCAAAGTACAAAACCTGTCCGAATAATCAACAATGACCACACAGGGTCTACACGCGAGTAAAATAATGGACACTTGAGCCCTTGCATCAATACACACAAAATATAACCCAAATACTTCAACTATATACAATAGTTCAAGAGTTAATAAATTACTCTTAATTCAACATATATTAAAGCCTTAGATTATTAATACATGTATACAAAATACTACCAAAGCCATTGGCCTGGGCTTTCTTCTCAAACGACATCTAATGAGGCCGCCTTCCCGTATCGCTCCTCAGACCGAAATAGTGATCCTTCGACAGGCGAGCAAAGCCCAAGAGAGATAATGTCCCATGATGGGTTACTCCCCACCTAAGTGCACATGCATGGCGAACAATCACATTCAAGCAATTACATGAACCTACTCGAATGTCTACATGATCAATCCCATATCTCGAGTCCTCACCGACTCCCTCATACTTGCCTAAGCCATGTATGAGAAAACACTGTTTTCAAAACAAAACTTGTTGCTCTCGAAAACACACTACCGAATTTTGGTAAAAGTATTAGACTACCCTCTGAGGCAAATGTGTTGAAGAACCTTCCGAAACAATTCATGAGCTCCTCCAACGTGTAATTGTTGGACCATCTCCCAACACAATTCTCTGGAAAATCATCCATTGAACTTCATTTCACAAACATTTTCATTTTTTTGTTTCATTTCATGTCATGCACTCACCCTAATATTCAGCTCAGTGTGCATGTATGGAATGCATGATGCCAATTCCAACACATTCATGCTAATATAATCACATGCATATATATTAACATAATGAAATCACATAAAACATGTTATGAAAATTCAAAATCAATTAGACCAAAATTAGCTCACATGGGCTAATAAACAAACACGAGAAATTCATTCTGAATCACTCAACCAAATACATTTGCACACAAAAAATAATTTCGTGTCACTATTCACATGAACAATAAAACCCTTGGGTTACTATTCATGGCCACCCAAATAAGAATTTTCTCAACTTGGTTCTAAAGCTTTTGAGACAGAATTTACGGCTAAAACAAGCCTCATAACATTTCTAACCATTTACATGGCTCTTAGCCAAAGATTAACGCAAGTAGGAAAAGATCCCTACCTCTTGGAGTTGTCGGAACTCCACCAAATCGGTGCCCACGCATAGCTCCTCACAGAAAAGCAACTTTGCTTGCCTGTCGAAAATCGACTCCATCCAATCTTACGAAAAATCTAGAGAGAAGGAGCTCCTTCTCTCTCTAAAAATGAAAAACGCTGCTACTGTCGATTTTTTTCCGGTCCTTGCACCTTTTGTCTTCAAATTTGTGGAGAAGATAACTGTTCATTATTTTGTCTTATTCATTAACAATTGCATTAATTCCACTTGTGTCCTTTTTCTTGGATTTTTGACACTTAGCATAATCTCAACCGTCCATTTCAATAATCTCTCTACTCATGGAACATATGTCACATGAGTACATGTAGTAGATGACTTTTGTCACATCACATGTTGTTTTACGGCATCCGATACCCGGTGCATCGAAAAACTTACAAATTCGACTTTCGACCGACGAAATCTGACGTGGTAAAGAAGATTTCGCTGATATCATTCCAATGGTGAACCGCTTCACATCCGAGATCTGTGAAAAATTTCAATTTATCGAAATTACTTGCCCGCTTTTTAAAATTGGAATTTTCTAGTCTTTACATTCTCTCCTTAGAAAGAATTTCGTCTCAAAATTTCCACGCACATACGCATCCAACCACATGTGATATGTAACCTCACCCAACTCCAAGACCGTGCCTGCGGCGACAACCCGGGCCATAAGTCCTAATTATCGACAACCCGATGGCTGCCAACTTATCCTTATTTAAGAATGACATCAACACCCAATATGTCTACCACCCTAAGGTCCACCATGAGCGTAACCAATAGATCCCGACCAACGATTCGACACATCCGACCAACTCTCACCCTACAATCCTAGGGAAGCATTTCATTCTAAAGGCCTCAACCTCTAAGCCCAAATCTATCACACAAGATGCATTAATGGTCGAACATGATGCATCCAATTCAGCTATACTTAGTCAACAAGTGTAAGGGTAAAACGCATCTCTACCTCATCCGCTAGGTTCCAACGTCATCATTGCACATGAGACCTCTACCCTCCTAGGACAATCTTGCCTCATATGCCCACCGGGCGCAATGGTAACACGTCCCTCCGCCCGCCCGACCCAAACCCGCCAGAACTCGTGCTCGACCGACCTACGCTCCGGCCCCGGGCCTATATGACCCGTCTCGCTGGCGTACTCAGTGGCCGTGCACCCCGAAGAGCATCGGGGTTCCCGACGATACTAGGGGGTGGAGGAACAAACTCGTGTCCTCCCGTTTCACCGTTGATCAAATCGTGCCGTCCCAAAACCCCGGGATCCTGCCTCCGGGGCAATCCCTCCCCTCATATCCGAGCCGCAAGCAATGGAAACATAACACTGGTCCCGCCCGCTTTGGCAACCCTAGCTCGCCCCCGCCCGGGATAACCTGAGATCTAGGAACCCTTAGAACCCGAAGCCTTCGCTTCTTTCCGAACTAGGAAGAAGGTTGATCTCCTTCCTGGGCATCTCACACCCATATCCTCGGATGCCTCGCATAATATCTACCTCCCCTCTCCGTGGTCATACCGCCCGACCCTAGAGTCCACTCCTCCTCTAACCATCGATAACTATGTGCTCTAAACGCTAGAGGTCGCTTGATTCGCTTCTTTTCCTCACTATTGCACATGCTCCAGGTAATAGCGGAACTCGGTAATCCCTACTACCAACAAAGGCCTACTGATCAAATACTAGTGGTACCTAACTAGTACCTCGTGGAAGACCCCTACGTCCTCGCCCTCGACTAGTCATCTACACATGTCAAATGGCAAGTTAAAATTTCAATACAAGATTCTAAGGCATAAATGTATTCTGAGACACTATTCATATACGTAAAATATTTCATACACTATGTCCTTGCATTTGAAAATGCAAGATATAATTCATATATCAATCAAAATCAACAACAAAATTTTATTTTAGAAAATTTCATTTTTAAAAAGATTTTATTTCATTTGATTTGATTTGCTTTGATTTTATTTTTTATTTTTGAAAATCTTGTGAAGTAGAGCACCAGGAACACTTGTCCAAACAAAGGATCAAACAAAGGTAATCGAGTTCAAAACTAGTCGGGTGCACAGCGCACACCCACCCGACCTGTGCTTCAGGCGCATGGTGCGCCTTGGCCGTCGCATCATACTTGGTCATAAAGACTCATACAGTGCCGTGTCACAGCATCGGGCTGGCCTGTCGCAGCCCCCTCTCGCCATATCGCCGCCGTGTCGGCACAAGACTTCTCGCACGCCGTGCCGTGACGACGCGTCGCCTCTTCCTCTCAAATCGTGTCGCTACTCAGATCGCAACGACAACCTCAACGGCCAGGTCAGCACGCCTATCACGATACACCCACATCGCGACCCAATCTTCCCAACACCAGGCTCCTCGAAGGCGGCCGCCGCTCGGGCTCGCGACCGCCGTGTCGCGCTCTCGGGCCGCGGTCGCGGGGCGGTAGCATTGCACGCCATGTCGCGTGCCTTACCTCGCGCCTGTGCCGAAGAGAAAAGAGCTCGTACCGCCATGGCAAAACACGTGACTAAATCGGGAAAAGGGGCAAGTGGCCCATTCGTTTTTTTACAAGATTATATTTTTTCTCATTCCAACTACTGGAAAACCTCCCAAAAAAATATATTTATATTTTTTTTTCATTTTCCAATAAACCCAATAAATTTATTAAAATTTATTTTATTCATTTTTTTTTTCCAGTTTTATACACTGTAACCTTAAAAAAAAAAATTTCTCCACATCATTTTTTTTTTCATTAGATTCTAGACTATTTGCCCAAAATTTCTCAATCACTTGTTCTCACACTAACCCTAGTGTTCAACATTGTCTTTCCTATGCTATTCACCAAGCATACAATTTCAATCACAATTCATACAACATTCACAACAATCACACAATCACATAAAACACAGTGCATGCAGTGTCCTAGTCTTGTCTCGTGATTTCCTAGGTAATCACATACCTAACTTACCTATGTCAAATATAACCCTAGATCCAACATCGAGCGCTATACCTGCTCGCGACGTTCTTATACCTTAAACGACTCCCAACTCCCAAATTTCAAGTCCCCAAGCCCTAGGTACCATATATACCTAAGTTCTAGACTCTAAGACCGTGGCCTAAGCCCAAGTCCCCCAAGCCCTAGGTACTCATGTACCTAAGCTCTAATACCAAGCTGTGAAGCTGGTATCATGACTAAACTTATGGATACCCAAACCCGAGCTCCCTAGGTAATCCTATACCTAAGCTCTGATACCAAGCTGTGAAGCTGGTATCAGTACTAAACTTATGGATACACCCACCGAGCTCCCAAGGTAATCATTTACCTTAGCTCTGACACCAAGCTGTGACGCCCACCAATCGGGGGGTCTGTTGGACAACCCGTCAACCCGCGGAATACTCGTGAATGTCGGGTAACCCGACACCTCTCACGAAAATCGAGCAGAGTCTCCTTTGTACGGGGAGCTCTACCCAAAGAACAAAACCTGTCCGAATAATTAACAATAACCACACAGGGTCTACATGCGAGTAAAATAATAGCCACTCGGGCCCCTGCATCAATACTCACAAAATATATCCCAAATACATCAACTATATACAATAGTTCAAGAGTTAAAAAATTACTCTTAATTCAACATATATTAAAGCCTTAGAATTTTAATACATGTATACAAAATACTACCAAAGCCACAAGTCGGCTTTCTTCTCAAAACGGCCTCTAATGAGTGTCGCCTTCCGATCTCTCCCCTGCACCAGCCAGTGATCCCTCGGACGTGGTGAGCAAAAACCCAAAGAGAGATAATTTCATACATGGGTTACTCCCCACCTAAGTGCACATGCATGGCAAACAATCACATTAAAGCAATTACATGAACCTACTCGAATGTCTACATGACCAATCCCATATCTCGAGTCCTCGCCGACTCCCTCACACTTGCCGAAGCCATGTATGAGAAAACACCGTTTTCAAAACAAAACTTGTTGTTCTCGAAAACACACTACCGAATTTCGGTAAAAGTATTGGACTACCCTCCAAGGCAAATGTGTTAGAGAACCTTCCGAAACAATCTACTGGCTCCTCCGACGTAATCAGTTGGACCATCTCCCCAACACAATTCTTCTGAAATCATCCAATAAAATTCCTTTCACAAACATTTTCATTTTTTTTGTTTCATTTCATGTCATGCACTCACTCCTAATATCTCTGAGAGTGCCCTGCAGTTAGATATGGAATGCATGATGCCAATCTCCAACACATTCATGCTAATATAATCACATGCATATATATTAACATAATTAAATCACATGAAATGATATGCAATTCACAAGTACGATAACTAAATTAGCTCTACATGGGCTAATTAACAAACTCGAGCAATTCATTTTGAATCACTCAACCAAACACATTTTCACACAAAAAATATTTTCGTGAACACTATTCACATGAACAAAGAAACCCCTGCCACTGCTCATGGCCACCAAAATAGGAATTTTCTCAACTCCTGGGCTTCCAAAGCCAGACCGACCATGGCTAAAACAGTTCTCAACATTCTAACCATTTACATGGCTCTAGCCAAAGATTAACGCCAAGAGGGAAAAAGATCCCTACCTCGAGTTGCCCACCCACCAAATCTGGGTGCTCCACGCATAGCCTCGCGGTAGAGCAATTCTCGTTCTTACTCTATCGAAACCCACGATTCAACTCCATTAAATCTTCAGGTAAGGAGCTCCTTCTCTCTCTAAAATGAAAACGCCGCAACGCTGATTTTTTTTCCAGCCCTCAGACTTTATTCTCAAATTTGTGGAGAAGATAAATGTTCATTATTTTGTCTTATTCATTAACAATTGCATTAATTCCACTTGTGTCCTTTTTCTTGGATTTTTGACACTTGACACAATCTCAACTGTCCATTTCCATCATCTCTCTTCTCATGCAACATATGTCACATGATTACATGTAATAGGTGACTTTATCACATCATTATGTCGCTTACTTCGCACCCGATACCCTAAGGCTCCTCGAAAACGTGCAAATTCACCGTCTCGTACCTACGAAATTCCGACGTAGGCGATTTCATGAGACGATTCCAACGGGCGGTCCGTTTCATCATCCGGCATCTAAAAATTTTCGATTTTTACCAAAATTACGCTTTGCCCTTTTTCAAAAAAATTGAATTCCTTTCTGCCTTACAAACCATGTGTCAAGGCTGGTTGTAATTCCTGCCGCTATAGGTTTAGATTCCGCCCCGCGATCAACTTCTCTAATATATCTTCTGAGGTGCCCCGCTTTAATTAGTCTTTCCACGAGTAATTTTATGCTTCAGGACTTGTTAGTCTCATGCCTATAATCTCTGTGATAATCACATCGTATGGACGGGTTTCTCTAAGAGGGGTCCATTTGGATTGGAGCAGGCCATTTGAAATCTCGGCAGCTGTGAATTGTGGGTAGCAAACTTCATATGTGATGTTCAGTGAGTGAAACCCAGGCCCCTTGCGGACTAACTTCTGATCCCTCCTGCTTACCTTGACCTTCCGCTCAGCACTTCTTCCCGCTTACCGCCTAAATAAGCTTACTTAGATCATGACGCTTGAGTTGTTGCACAGATGTTATCTACCAACGTTGAATATCTAGTCGTCGCCTATACAATCTCTTCCATCAGAAACATGGGTTCAGGAGACAATGAGTGGAAGAAAAGGGTAGATGGCGCAAAGCTTCTCCCGGTTCAAGGATCGCATCCATGTCAGAACCCTACCTACCGGATGGCTCAGCCTAAACCTTCGTGAAGTCCCGTATGATTTCCTCCTCCTTCTTTACAATAGTTTGCAAAGAGCTAATATTCCTCTTCTGCCGTACTGAACAAAGATACTGAGAGACAAATACAGTCCAAAGCTCGTTGAACAAATATATTGAATTACGCGGGAGCTTATGGAACCAGTCTAGCGCAGGCCCTAGGAGGCTGGCCGGGAAGACTTTGCATAACAGATGGTCATTGCCGGCGTTCAAAGTCATTGCCTGGTTGTAATGGAGCATGTGATCATAAGGTTCTCTAGAACTATCGAACATAGCAAAGGTTGGCATGACAAACCCTCGAGGTAGCTCGTAATTGAGGATGTGTTGCCCTCGGGGGAGCAGCGAGAAAGCATGTCACGTGACTTAATCACTACGCAAGCAAAGATGTGTAGCTTGGTGCATTATACCGAAGGCGGGGTACACTGGGGGCATGGGCGGCATTACACTCGTGGGTAATGTAGACGTGTTCAGTACCACAGGTTGGTTCGTCCTCGGCCATTTCTCTCTCTCCTTTAGTGTCAGCCACCATCGTTATCGAATGCTGGGCAATGCGAAGGCCTCTAGCCCGACCTAGCCTTGCTACTTACTGGGAGAGGTTCCGCGAGCGACCGGTGATAGCTCGTCGCTCATTGCATCCATGTTTTCAGGGACGATGGGCTTCTTTCCTTTATTATATGCGGTCGAGTGCCTTGCTTGGCTATTGTCTTGCACATCATTTTCGCCAAGATCGTGCCTTTTTTCTACCTGGGCCCGCAAACGATCGTTTTCACGCCACAGATGTTCGGCGGGATCTTGTAATTCCTTCATCTGTCTTACTTACTCCTCCTATTTCTTCTCCATGTCTTAACGCCAATGAAGAAATTGATATTCGAGCGACTGGATCACCGGGTTGCTGGTAATTGCACATGTGTCAGACGAATCGACAAGTGGGAGGGGAACCGTTTGAGTTAATGGTGGCTAGGGCTATCGATAGCTATCGAGCCAAGCCCTTACATCGCCATCGATGAGACTTTGTTCGATTCCTACGTGACATCGGGCTAATTGTCGCACTGATCGCAAGCCTAATCCTTCGATAAGACGCGGCGCGACGATAATACGCAAAAAGGGGGTCCGACGACCCGAGCGCCGGGTCATTCCTCCGACGATTAAGTCAACAAAAGGGTGGAGAAGAGATTCAAGAGAGTTAGCGAATCGAGTTGCATATCTTCCCCGTGGAACCTTGTTCACTCTGAAATTTCCTTGAGTTTAGGAAAGATAATGTCGTGATTTTGGTGATAAGGTCTTTCTTTCCTTATCAATTAAGGACTAGTTCTTCCTTATTAATGATTAATGTTTTTGAAGTGTATGAGATTTGGATACTAGGAGATCTGTGGATAAACATCCTGCGCGTGATTTCCTCCCTAATATAGTTATCCATAACACACATTCCATATGCGGTAGGATGGCCGGTCGGGGGACTCGGGATCCTAGACGGGGTTTAAAATTTTCTCGTCTGGTTAGTTCCCGTATGGTTCTAATACGGCGAGCCGGCTTGGGTTGCTGCATGATGCGGGCCTACGCGAACACTGAGCCTATCAAGTAGTGGGTCTAGGCCCGAAGGCCATGATACTCATAAATATCTCCTCTCGGAAGCATTCTTCTGATATGCTCCTATCTACAAATGTTTCCATGTCGTCTTCATTCCATAGTTTCCTTGCCTGAAATTTTTGATGTAACATAAATCCAAACTTTATTAGAGTCCAACATCAACAAGAAGAGGATGGTGAAGCTTTACACAACTGAGGTGATGATGTATAAAACACTTGCATATTCCAAAAGGCTCAAAGACTGCTTATCATGATAAAAGCTTATGCTCTTTTTTCCACTTATAATCTCTAATAACAATACTTCAAAGCTGAATACATCGGACTTTTCTGAAAAAATCCCTTCCATTGCATATTCAGGGGACATATAGTCACTACAGTTTGTCATTGAGATATAAATAAATATTGTATTTAAGGGAACGAGGTCAAAGCAAGGGATACTTACTATTTGTTCCCTCTTCAATGCTACCATTTGTTCTCCGACATTGCAGTGGAGCCTTCCTCACACACCCACTAGTCCAATTTCCTCTAATCCATTCCTCTGTAGACTTTGGCTCATATCCTCTCAAACAGCTACAAATTGGTGAATTCTTTGGATTGCAGATTCCAAATAATTCCCACACTTACTCATGTAAACATCACATTCAGTCTCTTTGCTCTCTCATGTGACCTTCCAATCATCCTTCTGTCTATTTATTCCTTCCAATGTTCCATTAGGAGTCAAGACAGTGCCGTGACAAAACCTCATCTGAAAAACTAAAAGATACAGAAGCGATACCTTCGTCACTGTCCACCTTAAATCCATTATCAGCATATGACTCCATGGCTACTCCAATGAAAATTCGACCATTCCATGGACCAGTGCGATAATATGGATGACTTCCATCCCAAATGAAAATTTGAGGGATTTTTGATGGATCAAGTCCTGCAGAGAAGCCTGTGATGATCTGGAAGGATTTTTTCCATGATGAAAGCACTTGTTTCTCACCAAGTGATTAATAGCTCGCCCAATGCAAGGAATAAAATATTTGCATTACTTGACATCTAGCATTCTTGGATTTTATGAATATATTGAAATACTCCAGAATATCTATGATATTTTCAATAAAAAATATCGATAAAACGAAAATTAATAAAAAGATTTAAATTCAATAAATACGCATCGAACTATAAAAAGACATAATTTAACAACATACAGTTCCTATTGAAGATGATATTTATTATATTTACATAAATTACATTGCCAATACCATTTAAAACCAAATGAAGATTGATGCGACTCCATTACATTATTTGATAAAGGATTTCATCTCACGAATACAATATTCATACCAAGACACGGGTGTCCCCGATAATATTGATTGTAACTTTGAACATGCCATGCATAAATCTGTTGACTCCTACCCACAATATCTCCATGGATAGGAAACTCGGGGTTCACCTACATGCTTGTTTGAAATCCTTGTTGCATTTAATATGGAATTTAGAATGGCATTTGTAGATCATGAGGATAGTTAATCATTCTATATTCTTCACCAATAGAACCTAAAGGATGTGAAGAAGGGTGATCATAACTCATTGTATAAGGAGGAAATATGTTGCCCTCATTCGATGAATCACTAAATTGAGTTACAATACTCATGAACTCAAAACTAACCGAAAACGAATCCTCATTTTATGGTGTCATCTTTCGTTGTCTTCCTCTATATGGCTTTCCAATGGCTCTAATACATAGACCGGCTCTCCTAGACCCACATGGTCTTCATCTTGTGTAGCGTGTGAAATCATTTTCACCGATGAATGGGCTCAATGGATATTGACTTTGTTGTGGATCTGCAATCCCTCCATGCAAGATCTCGGCCTCCACTTCCACTAGCCATCCTATAAACACATGTGATTTTATTGAAAATGAAATTCGAATCAATGTAATAATATAATATGATATCATTATAATAACATTATATAAATGTAAGTTAACATAAAAGTAAGATTTAAGTTTCTAACATGATATCTAACTTAATTTAAACTTTAGACTAACATGATGTCAATATAATAATTTAATATTATGATATCTATGTTATTTAATATTATTATGATATTTAAATATATCTAAGTTTCTAACGTGAAATAATTATAATTGTTTAGTAATATGCCTAAGACCTAAGTTTCAAACATTATATAACTAAAATTTAATGTAAGTAATATGTTTCAAATTACTAAAATAAGATTAAGATTATAATATAACAATGTTTCAAATTTAATAAATATTAATCAAATACTTCACATAATTAATTAACTAAAATTATATTAGTTAGTAATATTATGAACTAAAATAATATTATTTAGATATCTAAGAAGATCTAAATTTCTAACATTAAATAGTTATAACTAAGTTTCAAACATTATATAACTAAAATTTAATGTAAGTAATATGTTTCAAATTATTAAAATAAGATTAAGATTATAATATAACAATGTTTCAAATTTAATGTACTATTAACTAAATGCATAATATAATTAATTAACTAAAAATTATATTAGTTAGTAATATTATGAAATAAAATAATATTATTAAGATATCCAAGAAGATCTAAATTTCTAAAATTAAATAGTTATAACTAAGTTTCAAACATTATATAACTAAAATATAATGTAAGTAATATGTTTCAAATTACTAAAATAAGATTATAGTATAAAAATGTTTCAAATTTAATGTACTATTAACTAAATAACTAATGTAATTAATTAACTAAAAATTATATTAGTTAGTAATATTATGAACTAAAATATTATTAAGATATTTAAAATATCTAAATTTCTAACGTAGAAAATAATTATAATTGTTTAATAGTAGGATGTGTAATATTTAAGTTTCAAACATTATATCTAACTTAATTTATTATTATCAAATTAAACTAAAATAAACTATAGTATAAAATATTTTATTATAAAACTACTTCAACACCAATATAAAACTAAAATACATTAAAAAAAATGCATAAATACAAAATTAATTCACAAAGAAACATACCTTAATTAACCTTGTATTTATTATAATTGAAACCTTAAAAACCAAGATATTCAAAATATTAGGATAAAGAACAAAGAAAAAATAATTTGAGAGTCAAATGGAGCTTGGATGTGGATTGATGAGTTTGCAATGAAATCGTATGATTTTATGGGTATTTATAGAATTTTTTGGAGTCAAAATAGTCATTAGATTGTCAAAAAGCCGTTGTGATTTATTTCTGACCGTTAGATTTGATTTTGATTCAAATATGACCGTTAGATCATCATATATCTGTTAGAAATCATTTTGAACCGTTAGATCAAGTTTCAAATTTAAAATCAATCGTTGGATCAAAAATATAGTCGTTGGATGCATTTAAAAAGACAGACGAAATCTGGACCGTTGGATCAAATCAAGACAAAATCTAGATGGTCCAGATACAGTCGATTTTTTAAAAAAATTGACGATATATTACCGATATCTCGACGATTTTTGAAAAAATCGGCTGTGACTAGCACGTGTCTCCCAGTCTCGAAATTTCGCCGAAATATCGGAAATTTCACCAAAATATTGGGAATTTTCGATATTTCGGCTATTTTTCTCTTATTTTTTTGCCAATCGATTATCAATTGGCAATATCGTGTCAGGGCCGACCGATAACCGATATTTTGATGATATTTCCATTGAAAAAACCAAAATTTTGTTCCTTGCTCCAATGCTTATTTATGTTAAAATGGACTCCCTCTAAAGGTTTTTTTGTTTGAGATGTTCTGTATCTTAATTTCCTCCTCATATATTTCCACCACAAGGTAGGCGTTTCTTTTCAAACAAAATATCAGAAGTCATCTCAACTCGGGTCTTGTCTTATACTCGTTTTATTGTCAAAAGAAAGTGCCTACATCTCTTCCTAGAATGATCACCTTCTTAGCTTGGAAACCATCACACGTTACTATGTCAACACGACTCTCATTGTGTTGGCTTGATCCTGATTCTCACAAATATACTCGCTATACCAAAGTTTGAAATCTAGCATTCAGGTATTCATCTAACAAAATGTTATTTGCCTTGTTTAGATGAGTGAGCTCATACTTATAGTTATTTATAGTTATAAATTTTGGTGAAGGTAATGGTGTCTAACAAGAAGACGAACATGCAAGTTAATTTCTCTTTAAAAACAGCTGTAATTAGAAAAATGTTTTGGGTTCAATCTTGAAGCCTCCTCTCTTCCCCATTCCCCAACCCTTTGCAAAATTGACAGTCTATTGGGTCTGATATCAGGATAGATCAAATGTTAGTGCATGCTTCTAAATTCGTGAATGTCACATAGATAAATATGAAAGCATACATCGAAAGTCATATCCCCCGCAGCTACCCCCTGTGACTGGCAGTCTAAAGCAGGGGGCTTGCATTCACCCTGAAAACCATCCCACATTCACGCCTTCGCATTAGATGCCTGGACTTTAAAACGTAAATTTTCAATCACCAAAGAGTACAGAGTATTAATATCTATTTTCTTTTCTGAAATCAGTTCCGTAATTCCAACATGATTTCTCTCTTGTGCATGCTTTCATTTCAATGTCTACAGATTTTGCAAGAGAAATAAAGAATCAAAATCAACAAAACAGATAGTTCCTTGTAACTATCAGTCTCTCCTATTGATATTACCAAAATATATATTACAAATGAAGATTTAATTTTCACGAACCTAATTTCTACGGACTTGGAGATTTGTAACAGTCACTTGGTTCACTGAAAATAAGTTTTGGCTCCCGGAGGACTCTGTATCTACTGTAATCTGCCTTTCACTATATGCAGGTGGCTTCGGGGGAGGAAGATGAACAATTTCACTACAGAGCATAGAAATAACAATTGAAATGGGTGGCCGATCTTTAGCTAATTCTTGCACACATAACAGCCCCACATGTATGCATCTCAGTATCTCCTCTTTAAAGCATTCTTCTGATATGCACCTATCAATAAATGCTTCCATGTTGTCTTCACTCCATAGTTTCCATGCCTGAAAATTTTAGTTTAATATATATAAATCCAAACTTATTAGAATCCAACATCAACAGGAAGAGGATGATGAAACTTTACACAACTGAGGTGGTGATACAAAAAACACTTACATATCCAAAAATGCTCAAAGGCTGCTGCTCCTCATGACGAAAGTTTGTGCTCTTAACCCCATTTATAATCTCTAATAACAATACTCCAAAGCTGAATACATCAGACTTTTCTGAGAAAATCCCTTCTATTGCATATTCAGGGGACATATAGCCACTGCAGTTTGTCATTGAGATAGAATTAAATATTGGATATAAGTTAAGGGAACTAGGTGAAAGCAAGGGGTACTTACTATGTTCCAGCAACCCTGACTGTATTGGCTTTATCCTGGTTACCTTGAAAGATCCTTGCTGTACCAAAATCTGAAATTTTAGGATTCATGCCTTCATCCAACAAAATGTTACTGGCCTTCAGGTCCCGATGAATAATTTTTAATCTAGAATCCCTATGAAGGTACAGGAGGCCTCGAGCAATCCCTTCAATAATGTTGAAGCGTCTCCTCCAGGTTAGAGAATCTCGCTTGACAGGATCTGAACAAAAGCATCCAAAACAGAACACAAAAGGTAAGAAACAATCCATGTGAAGCTATGAAATTTGAGCAGCTATAGACAAAGGGACAGTGGAATGATCTAACCAAAGAGCAAAGCATCCAAACTTTTATTTGGCATGTACTCATAGACCAACATCTTTTCATCTCCTTCAGTGCAGCAGCCAAGAAGTCTAACTAGATTTCGGTGTTGGACATTAGAAATCACCATAACCTCGTTCAAAAATTCTTCAAGCCCCTGGGAAGATGCTCTTGAAAGCCTTTTGACTGCTATTTCTTGTCCTCCTCGAAATTTTCCCTTCAAACAATCATTAGACTAGTAAATACTAGTTCAACATAATACCCAATAATGCATAGAGGAATAATCATTACTCTGTACACTGAACCAAAACCACCCTGTCCGAGCTTATTGGCCTCATGAAAGTTGTTTGTTGCAGCCACCAGCTTCTTAAAATTGATAAGCAGTTGCTCTTCAAGTTTAACTTGGTTCTCATGGTTTCCAAGTGAATTGGCATCGGAAGAATTTGGACGTACATTCCCTCTTTCAAACAGCGCCTTGATTTTCCTCTTTCTTACCTTTGCTGCTTGAGAATTTAGCAGTCAGAATGCATGGATAAGAACTAGACTACCTCATCATACTAGACTATTTTAAATGTAAAATGTTACCTCTTTGTTTTGCCATCCACTTGCAGGAGAAATATATGCAGATGACAGTAATTGCTCCTATAACCACTGTAACAGAAACAATTACTTTCACCATTCCCTTTCCATCTGTAAATCAAGTCAAGAATTAGATATCAGACTGAAAATTTATCAAAATATAAACTAGTATCTTAGCGGAGTTAGTTCGAGGTAAAGTCAACAAGACCATTTTACCTAGTTCTGTGCCTGCTACACGAATGTAGAGATCTGCCCCTCTGCCAGAAAACTTTTGCACATCAATTAAGTCATGACTCCATGACATACAACCAATGCCACTATAATAGGAATAAGCTATACAAGAACAATTCTTCAAGCACAAATCTTCACATTGATTTTCAAGTCCAGCGAGCCACTCTACAAAATCTGGTACTTTCACTGTGGTTACCTTAAAGAATCCATCTATTTTTCCCCCTTCAATGCTATTATTTGTTATCTCACATTGCAGTGGAGTCTTCCTCACACACCCACTAGTCCAATTTCCTCTATTCCATTCCTCCATAGACTTTGGCTCATATCCTCGCAAACAGCTACAAATTGGTGAATTCTTTGGATTGCAGATTCCAAATACCCCACACTTACCATAAACATCACATTCAGTCTCTTTGCTCTCCCATGTGACCTTCCAATCATCCTTCTGTCTATTTATTCCTTCCAATGTTCCATTAGGAGTCAAGACAAAGTGCCGTGACAAAACCTCGTCTGAAAAACTAAAAGATACAGAAACGATACCTTCGTCACTGTCCACCTTAAATCCATTATCAGCATAAGACTCCATGGCTACTCCAATGAAAATCTGACCATTCCATGGACCAGTGCGATAATATGGATGACTTCCATCCCAAATGAAAATTTGAGGGATTTTTGATGGATCAATTCCTGCAGAGAAGCTTCCAGTGGATGGATCGGAAGGATTTTTCCATGATGAAAGCACTTGTTTCTCACCAGTGTTCGAGTTGACGCTGAGTTTCATATTTTCCAGAAAAGCATGAGAAGGATGTTGGAAACTCTCCCATATGATCCTTCCGCTGCTGTAATCTTTCAAAATGAGGTTTCCCGAATCCAAAAGCTGGGCGGTTGTGTTTGATACAGCATTTGAAACATTTGATGACCAGATAACTACTTTCTTTCTCGCTAGTTCAAAACTGAAAGATTAATAATGTCGATATATTCATTATTCCAGAAGTATCATTGAGGGGATTGTTCCCGTTAGCTACCCATACCACAGAGGATAAAGAAGTGTTACCGAACCAGATTCCTACAAAGCGTTTAGTGGAATCAGTAGGGCTAAAGAAACCCAGTTTGAAGAGACTTCCATTAGAGACTATAGTTTCGGAATCTTTGATGAACTGCGTGGATGTAATGGTGTCTAAGGCGGAACAGCAAAACTGAAAACAAAAACAATAAAATAAGAGAAATAGCGCTCTTACTCTAGCGTCTAGTTTAATCCCCATTGCTGCTCCTATGCTTATTGTTTCTGTGAAAATGGACTCTGTATCTAAAGGTTCTTTTGAGATGTTCGGTGTATTAATTTCCTCCTCATATCTTTCCACGAAAAGGTAGATGTTTATTTTCAAACAAAATGCCAAATCATAGTCAACTCTGGTTTTTTTTTTCTTAAACTCGTTTTATTGTCAAAACAAGGTGCCTATGATTTCCTACAATGATCACCATACGCAAACGGGCAAGTCGTTTTGTCTGCTGCTACCTACTTTACTCGCCACTAGATAAGAAGAATCTGCATTTAGTTAGGAAACCATCACATCTCTAAATCAGATCCTTAGTTATTAAAATAAGTCTGTACAATCCATAAATAGTAGAAAGTATTCATACCTTAAAAAGTCCAATTTTGCTGTCTTGATCTGTCAGCCCTTAATGATCGTGACAGTTGTAACTACCATAATCTTTAGACCCATTATTCGATAGGTCTCAATGGGCCTAGAGCCCGCTCTAACTCCTTATTAGGAACGGCTTCAACCCCAATTTATCGTATTAAACTGCGCACTACTTGGGACGAGAGTATCCTGAAAACCATTCTGAAAGATCGGCATTGCCTTCCCATAAACAAAGCCTCCAAGGCGCCCATCTAGATTTCAAGCCCCTAAATTAAATATCCCACCGCATAATAAGCTTCATTACGGGATAAATACAATGATAAAATACGCAAAAAATATATTTATCAGTGGATTTCCCAGTTTCTAAATCCTTTTTTTCTCGGAAGATTAATCCTTGATAGTGAAGAGGGGATTTTATCTCTAAAATTAAGAGATTTTATCCCTAAAATTAAGAGATTTGTGAACCATGCCCTATAAATTTGGAAGATTCTCCTAATGTGTGGTAGGGCACCTAACTAGATTTAACTCTCACTTCTTCTTCTCCATATTTTGTCAGCTTTAATTATCGTGAGAACGTGGTCGGCAATATCGCCGTTTGACCACCTTGGTAAGTTCACGTTGCGCTGCATTGCTTGAGGTTTACGATCAAGGTACTTGGCACCGCGCCATCTCGTAATCGAACAAAAGTCTCGCCTACAGCCGCAAGGGTCAGCTTCAACGACGCCTAGTAGCCCTCTATCACTTAGAGCTCTGCCGATTCCCCCTCCCAAATCTTATTCGTCCGAGGCAACCGCAATATCAACCAATCCGATGATCCAATCGCTAGAGGATCAATTCCTCCATTGACATCAGGACATGGAGAGGAAACAGGATGAGCAAGTAAGACAGATGAAGGAGTTATAAGGTCACGTTAAACGCTTGCAGTGGGAGAATGACCAATTGTGGGCCTAAATAGAAAAAAACCGCGATCTTGGAAAAGATGTTTAAGATAGCGGTTGAACTGTGCATCTGATCGCTTGCAATTGAGGGAAGGAGCCTATTATCCATGATGATGTCAATACCTTAGCAGTTGATGAGTTGTCCTCGGGTAGTTCCCCATCTTTGAGTCTTTCACCGGAAAGGTATGCTTGAGAGAGCACAAAGGCTAAATCGCTTAAGAGGCCTTCACATCACCCTGCCTTCAATGATGAGGCAAGTACGGTAGCGCAACTGGCCTACCCAGCCCTCTCGGAATGCATCGATATTGCTAGAAGGCACGGTGCCACCAGTATTGCCCACATGTATGATGCCACCAATGCCGCCAGACATCCCGCCTTAGTACAAAAATAACGCTCATATGCTACCCGCCACCTTAATTTGGGAGACCTCGATGACATGCCTCACCATTGTGGCAACACATTCTTGACTATAAGCCACCTCAAGGGTTTGTCATACCGGCCTTCACCACGTTTGATGGCTTGGCTGACTCTTATGGTCATATGCTCCATTATAATCGTCGATATTTAAATGCCCAAGAACGACAAGTCGTCGCGGCAAAGTATTCGACTAGCTCTGCGGCCTACGCTAACTTAGTTTCACAAGCTCCTGTGTAATTCAATAAATTCGTTCTATGAACTATGGGACGCATTCGTATCACAATATCTTTATTTGGTGCGACAAAAGAGGAACACTAACTCTTTGCAAACTATTCTAAAGCAAGAAGGGGAGTTTATTTGAGATTTCACTTAGAGGTTTAGTAAATCGTTCAACAGTAATCATGAGAAGTACGGACGTGGTCCTCCAAAATTTTGGGGAGAAGCTGGGACCATCGACTCCTCTTCCATTCACTATCTTGCATCGCCAAATGACAATGGAAGAGTTATACAGACGAGCAGATAAGTATCAATATTGGAGGACAATATCTATGCAACAACCTTGACATACATGATTACAAACCATCCAAATAAGGGAAATAAGTTGTTTGAAGAAGTCATCTGAGTCCAAGGAGGGTTAGGGCATAGAACAAAAGCGGTCGCGCGATCAATCATAGAAAATGAGAGAGCTCCCACAATTCACCCCTCTAAACATCTCATACGAGAAGTTATTGCCCATCATTAGCGACTTGCCAGAGTTCAAATGGCCTGTGCCAATCCAGACGGATCCTTCCAGTTAGAAGCAAGTCCCACGTGCACTATCATGTGAGATAACGGGACAGACCAACAGTGTCGGCTTCAAAGTTCTTAGTGGAAAAACTAATCATGGTTGGACACCTCATGAGGCACATCAAAGAAGATGACCATAGAAAGGAATCACGGCAAGTTGCAAACAGAGTTACAATCGGAGCAACAATCCCGTCAAAATCCATACCAACCATAAACTATATACTAGGCGGTTAGTCTGATGACCAGTATCAGTCGAAGCGCCAACAGAAGAAGATCTTAAGGGCTGCCACAGTTAAGGCCAAGATTAATGTTATCCACACGAAGGGCAACCGCGAAGAAACCAAGCCCATAGATGGCTCCATAACCTTTCCTCCCATAAACTCGAACAAGATTATTGTGCCCCACTATGATGCATTGGTGCTCACCCTCTATATTAACAGTTTTGATGTGTATAGAGTATCGTAGACCCGTAAAGGCGGGCAGATCGACAGTAGCCTACCAGCCTTAAAGCGCACGGCTTTCAGTATGTTTCAAGAGGTGAACCCTCTCCTAGCTTTAACGAGCAACTACCGTGAACACTAGAGATGTCGCTCTCCTCAGAAGCGTGGCTAATCACTTACGGATCGCTTTTGTTCTCAATCGTCAAGACTCAGTCTTACAATGGCATAACGGGAGAGCCTGGCTGCATTCAATGAAGGTCAATTCCTTCCAACCTACTCACCAAATGGTCGCCTATTTGACTAACGCTCGGGGTATGTCAACTTTTAAGCACCGCCGGGTCGTAAGGCAATGTTATCAACTATCTATACAAGAACAAACAATGGAGAAGAACTGTGAAGATCCTCCCCTCGAAGACTAAACCCTCGCATAGTAGTCACAGTTCGCCCCCAGATCGGGGCGAAAGAGAAGCATATGTTGGTTGTGGATCCCTTGGGAAAAGTAACGTTAGACATGCTAGAAAAGTTCACATACGTTAGTTCTCTCATATCCAATGAAGAAATGAAATAGTTACAACTCGTACTGTTGAATAATATATATGTATTCACCTAGAGCCACTCATATATGATTGGAATTAATCCAATAGTGGCCTCTCACAAACTGAACATTATTCCCGCATCCGCACTAAAGAAGACAGAAAGAGGCTTTTTCCACCGCCCCATCAAATTATTCGTATTGGGCAAACAAACTGACTGAGAATGTGTTTCATCTGAAGTAAGTACTCGAATGGTGAGTTAATCGGTGGTGGTCCCAAAGAAAGGCAGTAAGTGGCGAGTATGTGTAAATTACACTGACCTCAACGAAGCCTGCCCAAAAGATAGCTTCCCCTTGCCGCGTATAGATCAAATCATTGAAGTCGAAGCTGGGCACGGGACACTATCATTTCTAGACGCTTTCTCTGGATATCTTTAGATTCCCATGCATCAGCCTGACGCAGAGAAAAAGACCTTCATTACATCGCACGGGTTATACTCCTACAATGTGATGCCTTTTGGCTTGAAGAATGTTGAGGCGACTTATCAAAGGTTAGTAACTAAGATATTATGATCGCTGTTGGGAGAAACCATGGAGGTCTATATCGGGCGATATGCTTCTGTAGTGTGCTGCCAGATCACACCAAACATTTGCAAGAAGCCTCTTCAGCCATCATACAGTACAACATGAAGCTCAACCCCTTGAGATGTGCTCTAGTGTTCGCAAATTTCGGGTTTCATGGGTGGCCTCGAGAGGCATAGAGGCCAATCCTATTCCAACGCAGCGTTAGTACTGGATTCTCATATTCCTACTAGAAAAGGAGTTCAACACTGACCTGGTCAAGAAGTGCCTCATGCCATATCTCGCCCATAGACGGCAAACCCTTTATCACTCTAAGGGGAGCGAAAAGGGCTAATTGGAATGAAGAATGCGATCAAGCTTTCATGGCGATCAAACAATACTAACCAAACCACCAATTTTGGCTAGCCCAGAAGCAGGTGATACGCTCTATCTTTACCTAGCGGTTTCAGAAGTCTCAGTAAGTGCAGCTTTGTTCAAAGAAAATGAAAACCAAAAAACAAAAGACCAACATTCTTCTCGTAGTTACAATCCTTATCCGAAGAAGAAACCTGTGATACCCATCTGTAACAAGCAAAGACTGGCCTCTGTAGGTGCCAAGGTACCCACCCTACTTCTAGGCACACCCTATCGTCGTACTAACCAATTTCCCTTTGCGAAGCACTATACATAAGCCTAACCTATTAAGGAGGATGGTTCAGTGGACAATTGAGCTAAGTGAATTCGGTATCCAATATAAGCCATGCTTAAGCTTTAAGGCGTAGAGCATCAGACTTTAAAAGAGAAGTTCCAACGTGATGCGACATGGATAGCAATCGGCTACCGGATCCTTAATGTGACTCGTGCATTTGGTCAAACGGGAGATGAGCTGGTTGTAACCAAGCCTTAACCTGGGAATGATAGAATAGGCCATACTCTGGCCAGATCTCCCTCGCTTTCTAATAATGAGATTGAATATGAAGCAATCCCAGCCAGAATTGACCTCGTAGCTTCTGTATCTTTAGAAAAAAATCATCATATGTAGTGTGATTCCCCTAACTGCAGTAGGCAAAAGGAGAATACGAAATGCGAGACCGGGGCCAAGATGATCAAGTATGTATGTCCGGTTAAGCTTACACTGTAGAGTTTTACTTACTGGTTGCGCATATCCCCAGCGGAATTCAATGAAAAGGCAGATGATTGGGTAGTAGCTTATCCTCCCAATAAAAGAAACTCGTGTATTCTCCCTATCTATTTCACCAAAGATCATCAATTACTACCAACAAGGTAAACGAAATAGATGAAGTCTGTTCTTCTTAGATGGACCAATAGTGCTCTATTCGAGCTCTGGGAGAATAAGCGACATCAGGCTCAAGCCCATAAGATTCAAGCAAGTCCAAGCGCTAGATTTTCCTTGTGAATGTGGGTAATATATAAACAGATCTAGATGGGTCGATTCCCAAGTGTCTCACTACCAAGGGCAGAGATATATCAAGTGCAACTTTTGAAGGAATATGCGTAAACCATCCAAGCAGCTGGTAATCCGCTCACAATAATATAAAAGTTATTATTAGCCAACCATGAGAGCAGATGCAACTACCTATGTAAGGAATTGCGACCGCTCCCAACGACAAGCCCCCATCTCAAGGGTGCCGACTTAAGATCTAACCACCATCACAAGTCCCTAACCCTTCTCTTAATAGGGGATTAATATAGTCGGACCGTTGCCTACCGCCCCAGCTCAGAAGAAGTTATTATTGGTTACCATCGACTATTTCAGTAAATGGATAGAAGCTAAAGCCTTCACCTCCATCAAAGATAAAGAAGTCATCCAATTTGTTTGGAAGAATATAGTCTACCGACCAGAATACCTTTAGTCAATCAGAATCGATAATGGCGCTTTGATAGCAGAGTATACATAAATTTTTTCCATGAGTTGAAAATCAAAAACTTGTATTGAACCCCACAATACCCGCAGAGCAATGGCCATGCGGAAGCATCTAACAAAACTCTCTTGACGGCTTCGAAAAAACGACTACATTCGATTAAAGGAAAATGGGTGGACAAGCTACCAGGAGTTCTTTGGGCCTATAGAACAACCAGCTGGAAGCCGGCCGGAGTATCCCTGTTTGCCCTCACCTATGGGTTAGAGGCCATAATTCCTATAGAAATAGGGGTGCCCACGATTCGAACGAAAATCCCTAAGAAGACTAATACTAAAGCCATTACCGAAGACATAGATATGGCAGACAAACTCCATGAAGCTACGGCTGTACGTATGACCTCGCACCAACAAAGAATAACGAACCTATACAATAGGCGTGTAAGGAAGCATGCATTCCGAGCCGGAGACCTAGTCTTGAGAAGGGTCTTCGAAAAAATGACTAACCCAACAGTCGGAAAATTCCAACCGAATTGGGAAGGGCCATACATGATAGTAAGAGTGGGGGTAGCTGGATCATATGCATTAAATAAACTAGACGGGACGCCAGTGCCTAGGATATGGAATGTTATGCTTCTTAAGAGTTATTATCAATAAAATTTCCTTTAAAGCATTTTCTTTCAATTCTTGGAATATTATCAATAAAATTTTCTTTAAAAGGATTCTCAATAAAATTTCCTTTAAAACATTTCCTTTCAATTCTTGTAATATTATCAATCAAATTTTCTTTAAAGGGATTATCAATAACATTTCCTTTACGGTATTTTCTTTCAATTCTTGGAATAGCCCCTATATCAAAGACTAAAGGTGGCTCCTAGCTTGCTGGCACATTTCAAAGACTAGAGGTGGCTCCTAGCTTGTTGGCACATTCCAAAGACCAGAGGTGGCTCCTAGCCTACTAGCATATTCCAAAGACCAAAAGTGGCTCTTAGCTTGCTGGCACAAGCTAGAGCCTAAAAATTAGGTGGGTGCTCCTACTGCAAGAATTTGATGTGGAGATCCAAGATAAGAAGGGCTCTGAAAATATGGTCGTTGATCAAATATCAAGGTTGGAAATTCTAGATAAAGTGTAGAAAAGTCAAGTTTAGATTGATGATACATTCCCGAATTAGTGAATCATGGTCTTGTCGCACGCCAAATTTCTCAAGCCTGGCCGGCTACAGTTAATTATCTCGCCGGGTATTATCTCCATCCGGTTCACATTCCAAAGAAAAGAAGAGATTCTTTGTAGAAGTGAAACAATATTTATAGGATGACCCAATTCTTTTTAAATAATGCGCTGATCAAATCATTTAAGGTGTGTGCCGGAAAGTGAAATGGGTGAGATTCTGAAGCACTGCAACTCTTTAAAGTGTGGAGGCCATTTCAATGGGCAATGAACAGCTGCTAAGGTGCTGTAATCGGACTTCTATTGGCCCTATCTCTTCAAGGATTCTCACTCTTTTTCGAAATCGTGTGATCGGTGTCAAAGGACATGTAACATCGGAAGAAGAAATGAGATGCCTTTGACCAATATCCTAGAGGTGGAGCTCTTTGATGTATGGGGGATCGATTTTATGGGTCATTTTTCATCCTCTACGGGTACGCATACATACTATTGGTCAGGATTACGCTTCAAAGTGAGTGGAGGCTATTCCAATCCACTACTCAGTGACACCCCATTTTCTGGGTCCCGTCGACCAATCGTTAACCTCATGGAAACCCGTGTGTCTCATATCATGAGACCCATACATGAGTAAAACGGCCACATCGCCTACACATCATACTCACCAAAATATAATCAACTATATTACTATAGTTTCAAGAGTTACATATCATTCTTAATACAAAACATATATTAAAATTTAAAATTTAATACATGTTTTACAAAATACATACATCAAAGCCATAATTGATCTCTTTCTTCTAAAAGCTACTTCTGCTGAGCGGCTGCCTTCCCAAACACTCCCAGACTAAATAATTTTCCTCGACAGGAGTAATGCTCGCAAGAGTCAATTCCCTACATGGGTTACTCCCCACCTAAGTGCACATGTAATGGCAACCAAACACATTCAAGCAAATGCATGATCCTACTCGAATGTCTACATGCCCAATCCCATGTCTCGAGTCCTCACCGACTCCCTCACACATGTTTATGCCATGTATGAAAATCGTTTCCAAACAAAAGTATATGTTTTAATTATGGGCAACCCTCCGATATAAATACGTGGGACAATCCTCCGAGGTGAATTTGTCGGGTAACTCTCCGAAATAAATTCATGGGCTCCCTCCAACGCGGAATTGCTTGACAATTTTCCCAACACAATTCTTCGTGATTAACTCTCGATAAAATTATTATTTTTAATAATTTTACAAAAGAATTCATCGTTTGGACAACCCTCCGATTTTATTTGTCATGCACTCACACCTACCATTCTAGGGTGCCCCTGTGCATATGAAATGCATTATGCCATTTCCAAACAATTCCAATGGCTCACACACAATTATATTTCATATAATTCAAACATCATGTTAACACATTAAATTACATGAATTAACGATTCTTTTCCACATATATCTCAAGCCATTCATTTTTAAGCAATATTATGCAAATAACACACATGGACAATTTCGGTCCAACCATCAACCCGGACTGTTTTAACAAATCTCCTCAACAAGACGTGGCCGTCCATGGACAAATTATCAAGCATCGGTTCCACTTTTAACCGGGAATCAATGGCCATTTCACTTTTCACAACACCCAAAACCATACTCAGGATGTTATTCAAATATCAAGCAATAACACACAATCATAACACACATTATAAGGCACACAAGGACCATTTTCGGGCTCCGAGATCACCGGATCAAGCTCCAAAACTGGTCCCGAACTTCCAAAGATTCAATCCCAATTTTCGGGACTGATCAAACGGCCACTCACTGTCTCATACCATCCATACCATTTTAAATGGCTCTTAAGCCTAAAGTAAACCAAGTAGGAGAGATCTCACTTCCCCAGAATGCCGAAATCTCACAAACTCCAGGCCCACACATAGCCCTTCTTGGCAAAGATGTGAAAGCAACTTTGTTTCTTGTCGGGAATCGAATGATCCGATCGCCGAGAATTCCAGATGGGCGAGAGCTTCTCTCAAAATCCCCTTTCTCTCATGTTCACTGCTTTCCCTCTCCTAAACTCGGGTCGTCAACTTGGCCAAGAGAATCATCCTCTTACGCTAATACGTCCACCGGGCATCGTTCCTCGGGATTACACCCACATCCCTTATCCATCTACTTTGGGATTTTCCTCTAATGACATGATGCCACATGTCACCTATGGCCCAAACTTGAGCTCAAGTTGACTAATTCTGCACATGACACGTGGCACCTCTTGAGCCACTCAAAATGTGCCAAGCGTCTGCATTTCACCGCGTTCTCAAAAAACGGAAAATTTGATTGCTCTGGACCGACAAAATTCAACGTGGTAGCTAGATTTCGTGAGACGATCCCCAACCTGCGAAGTCCGTTTCATCATCCAAGATCTAGAAAATTTCCGAATTTTTCACCGAAATTACCATTTTACTTTTTTTCATAATATTGGGATTTTCTCGAGTTTTACAACTTGTGATACCAAGATAGTATTGAGTTTCATCCAACATAACATATTTTCAAGGTTTGGGACTCCAAGAGCAGTAATTAGTGATGAAGGATCACATTTCTACAACAAGTTGTTCGCATCTCTTCTAGCTAAATATGGGGTGAAGCATCGTGTATCACTTGCATATCATCGTCAATGCAATGGGCAAGCCGAAGTGTCAAACCGGAAATCAAGAATATATCGAGAAGCACAAAGAATGTAATCTAGGAAAGATTGGGCAAACAAATTGATGACAACCATGTAGCATAACGAATAAAGATTCAAGACTCTTTCATGTCCCCTTACAAAATTGTCAATGGGAAGGCATGTTACCTATATGTGGAATTGAAGCACAAAGTTTATTGGGGAACTAGAATGGTGAACATGAATCTATAAATAGTCGGGGAAAAAAGAATGCTTCAATTGAATGAGCTGGAAGAGTTTTGTCAAACGTATGAGAGCTCAAGGATCTATAAAAAGAAGACTAAGGCTTTGCATGACAAACATTTAGTGCATACTGTGTTACTTTTCAATTCTAGATTGAAGTTGTTCCTGGGAAAGCTCAAATCCAGATAATCCGGGCCTTTTGTAATCACTCAAGTCTTTCCCTATGGCAGTGTAGAGTTGACTCACCTAGAAAAAAGAACCTTTAAAGTGAATGGGCAACGAGTGAAGCCCTATTTTGAGGGTCAACTCGAAAAGTACAAGTATATCACAACCATGAAATGGGGCATAAGCATGGAGCAATTTGCTAGTAAATTCCTGTGTTTGCCAAATCGTCATGGAGACACAGCTTGGTCGAGCTAACAACATTAAACACAGCGCTACTTGGGAGGCAACCCAAGCATTTTGAAGTTTTTCTTTCTTTATCGCAGTCTTCAATGTTTTTAATCAGTGTTTTTTTGTTTTGATTTTTAGAATTTGAGTTTTCTCTGAGTACATATACTATAACCTAATTGTGTTGTTTGTTTTGTTGTGTTTTTAGGTTCCGAGGTTGTAGCGACGACCGAGAGATAGCTTGAGAAGCCTATTATGGGCTTGGAAAAGTGTGGAAATTCATTAAGGGAGTTTTCTCTAACTTCGAAAATTTTGGCCAAAAACCTATTTTGAGGCTCTCTGGAACGTCGCAACATTGGTCCTCAACGTCACAACATTGGCCCTCAACATCGCGACGTTTGAAAAACACCTCTCTGGAACATCGCAACGTTAGCTTATCAACTCTCGGGAACGTCGCGACGTTGTCCCTCAACATCACAATGTTGGTTAAAATGATTTTGAACACTCTTGGGAACGTAGCGACATTGGCCCCAACGTCGCTACGTTGTCTTGTTTTAAGAACATGAACGTTCATATTTCAAGTACCAAAAATCACAAACCCTAAGTCTCTCTCAGTGTTTTTGCATATTCAACCGTCAAACCTCTTCTAAACTCTTCCCACATTGATTTCGAGTACCAGGGAGATCTACGAACAACCTTTGATCTGGAAAATCTAGGGTTCGTCCATCCTCCATCGAAAATCTAGGTAAACGACCATTTTTTCTGAATTTTGGTGATTTAAGGTAAATCACTGGTTCTTTTCGCTTCTTTTGGATTTCTCTATGTTAAGAAGAAGGTAGGTGGTTGTTTTGAGGTTGTAGAAGCCTAGATTTTTAGCCAAGAGCAGTGTTTCACGTAGTGCACACCAAGTGTTTGATATTTTTCCTAAGTGAAATTTATGTGGTTCTTTGGCTATTCAAAAAGGGTTTGATCACACTAGATGTTTAGGTGATAATTCAGTGTTGAATTGAAAGCCTAGAATCCTATCCCAACCCTACCTCCTTAGGTTGCCCAATGTCATCCAAAAAGCAAAAGATCGGCTCAAAGAAGAGCAAGAGAATAGAATAGCCATCTCGTGATTCTAATCATGAGAAGTTCGTCAACGAGACTAGGACCGAGAAGTTCGGTCTCATCTCTAAAAACAGGTTCTTCATTAAGGAAAAGGGGTTCCACCACCTGGAAGATTTCTTTTGCAAAACCATTGCCAATAAGGGTTAGAGTGCCCTGTGCCAACCTTCAAGGCTTGCTGCCACGATGGTTGTGCACAAATTTTACTCCAACCTAGCAACCAATATACTAAAAAAGGTCTAGGTGCACGGGGTTTTGGTAGACTTCATGTGAAGTCTATCAACGAGTATTATAACCTTTGAGCGCTGAACTGGCGATATGATATGCCCACTTGAAACCCCAACCATTCCGAGGTTCTTAGGACGCTAACAAATAGTCGAGGTGAATGGAAACTTAACAATGAAGGGCACGCATTGCACTTCAAGGCCAAACACTTAAATATTTCACATCCTAAGGTATGGCACCACTCTATCACATCTCGCCTCATCCCGACAAATAAATGTGAGTATGGCTAAGAAGGCCTCATTAATATTAATTATCATTCAAGATATCCCATTCGATGTGGGACAGGTGATGGAGGATGTTATCCTCTATAACAAGGATGCAAAGATGAATCTTGGGCACCCCTTTCTCATTTTTGGCCTGTGTAAGAAGGTCGGGGTGCCCTTGGAGGACAATGAGGCTTGAATACACCTAATCAAGGCCATCAAGAAAACAAACCGAAAGGTACCAAGGCCCGATGAGGCGGAGGATTCAAGGCATGAACCGATGGGATCGCCACACTCTACCAAACCCAGGGTGTCATGAGAGCAGATCAATACCACATATATCTGCATTCCTCCACCCAACTTCCACCCCCACCACCCCCATCATATAAGGAGAACGACTCCTTTTTTTCTCCAGCCCTTGAAGATCAAGGGTAAGACCTTACCACTCGGTTTATGCCTACTGGGATGAAACTCAGGAGCATCAAGTCTCTATTAGCCAAGACATGGACATGCTAAAGACCGAGATGAACACCGTCCTGCGCAACCAAGCGGTCATCCTGAAAAACCAAGAGTTCATCCTGCAGCAGCTCGCCCAGATCCTCGCATTACACTCGTCGCCACCACCTCCACAGTGATATTTTTTATCAATAGGGGAATTTTCTTCACCCTCGTTTTATATTTCATGACATTGAGGACACTATCCGTTTTTAGTTGGGGGGTGTGGGTGTCTAGTGTCGTATGTAATGCCTTGTACTTGTTGGACACTATGGGGAGGTTTGCACTTAAATTTGCTCATTTTAGCCTAATATCAGGCTTTGGAGCTTGTTTGGGTAATTTAGTTAGTTTTTATGTGTTTAGGTTAGTATGCATGTTTATGTTTATTACATACTTGTGTTTTATTTAAGTTGCTTCTTTAGGTGTGTTTTACGTGTATTATATGTGAGTTGATGCCATGATTGCTGATTGGAAGTCATTTTGATCGCAACTTGTTTTTCAAAAAGACCGAGTATGTAATGGAAAGGGATCCTTAAGTTGTTAGATGATCTAGAATTGTTTGATTTGAAAGGTAGGGGTGACTTATTTTAGTCACCCTCTTGGTTTGTCAAGAAACTATTTTTCAAGTAGTCTATCACACACACACACATGTGATCTCCAGGGTATACGTAGGCCCTAGACCCCATTTACTTGATCTCTAGCCGTAGGGGTTTCTAAACACCTAAGTGATGGGACACCTTTGAAAAAAAGGATTGCCATTGTGCCCCAATTGAAAAGAAAGAAAAGAAAACGAAAAAAAAAAAAAAAAAAAAAAAAAAAAAAATATATATATATATATATATATATATATATATATATATATATATATATATATATATATATATATATATATATATATATATATATATATATATATATATATAATAAAAAGCAAAAAGAAAGAAAATGATCAAAAGATGTATGAATAATTAGATCATCTAATTAAATCTCGAAAGACAATCTAAGGCCTTTCTAAGTTTAATGTCCTAAGCTAAATCGGGCTGGTTATCGACTTCATCGCTCGCTACATGGGATAGAAGACGTATCCATCCTACGCCCAGGGCCTTTGCGCTTGGCTCGAGCTGCTCGGGCGAAGTTCGAGTGAACTAAATGTCCAGTGCCCTTAACCAATTGGTGGGGAGTCGCCAATGAATCCCCTCTACAAGGATACTCAACTAAAACTAAGGGTGTTCTTGGATCGGTTTGAGCATCATATTCAATCCAAACCTATAACATCGGTTTGAAAAAATTGCAATCCGATCCAAACCGTTCAAAGTACTCAAACCAACGAAACCTATCATGTCTTGCCTGGGCTTTGGCGGTTTGAACCGCTGTTTGAACTCACTTATGTATGTAAAGAAAATATTTATAAATAAAATAGTCAACATTTTTTTCTATAAACTGAAATGAAATTTATAGTAAAATATTCAAGAAACATGATAAGAAAATAGTTTAACATACCTAATAAAATTAAGTATTACAAATTCTCTTAAACATTGATACAAATTATCCAATAAAATCTAAATTTTACACAACCCAACAAACATAGAAAAAAGCTTCACATTTCAAAGCTTCACTTTCTAAATTTTACCTTCATCTTTCTTTGTCATTTCAACGCTATTGTTTTCCAATTTATTCACTTTACCTTCCTCTCCTTCATTTTTTGATACTATTCCCTCTTCGATGTAACCTTTAACATTTAATGGCACATCCTCATCCATCTACAACAATTAATAAGATATAATTATATTAGGAAATTGAAATTGAAATATAAACTTGTTTCTTTTCATAAATAAAAATAATGTTTTAGAATAATGAAATTGATATAAGTGACCATGGAAGATTGATATGAGTAACAAAACATTTCTATTTTTACATATTTATATACATCTTCATAACAAAATTCCATTTTTTATTTAACTATTAGTATCAAAAGTATCAAACCCATGGTTTGATATCAATAAAGGGTAATGTACTCTCTTAGTGTGTGGCTAAGTGTCTACTTTTTATTCTCTTCTAAAGTCTTCAATACCTACAACTTAATATGCTTTAAAAAAATATTAGTTCACTTTCTATATTAAGCTACTAATTTCAACATGGGGTAATTGATAAGGATTATCTAAAACATTGTTTACATATTGTATATTAAGGAAGTTAGTAGAAATATCAAGGAAAAAATAAGACTTAAAGAAATTAAATTTTGAAATTTACTTATTTATGATATGTCACTAAATTCCTATTTAATAATTATGAAATTAATTCAAATTTTTTTTATAGCTAAACACTTTAATTCAATTTATTTATGTCATCACAATTAATAGGCATTGTAAAAGCTATATTATAAATATATAAAAGTACAATATCATAAATAGAATTAAAATTTTTATTAAAGACGAATTTTTTTTATTAAGTTTAATACTTTAGACTTGGAATTTAATATTTATGGTCTATATGGTAACATCCACATTTATCTTCTGATAATAACTCCTTAAAAAACATTTTTTAGATGAGATAAAAAATAAAATAAAACTTATTTTCCTATATACATTTAATTTGAATTTCACAGATGGGAAAAGTCAATAAATTGACAAATAAAAAAGTCAATAAATTCCAAATTTGACTGAAAAGAGTAGCATGTTGTATGTAATGTTTTTTTTCAACATGAGTTTACACGACCCATAAAGACGGAAATTAAAATAAATTAGGAAATCGAATTTAAGGATCCATAAGAGGCGATGAGTTCTTTCATTACCTAATTCAAATACAAGTCCACAAGAAAAAAGAAAAAAAAACATAATTTAAAAAATAACACAAAAGTTTCACTTACAAGAGGCGAGATTACAAATGCAGAACAAATGGAGGCCACAGAAGAACAGATGGTCGGGCCAGAGGGAGATTTGCATACGAAAGTGGGATAGTCGAAGATTGACTTTGCTACGGACCGTCATCAAAGCAAGCCAACCACAAGGCATTTCAAGATGAAAAAGTGGCTAGATAAGACTTAAAATATATATATATATATATATATATATATGTGTGTGTGTGTGTGCATGTAGCAACTGGCTTAAAAGTTTAATGAAGCAACATGGGAGAAACATGGGCTGAATAGAATATATCTATTGTTTATCTATGTACATATTGCTGAATATATGCATATATATATATATATATATATATATAGTATATATATATATATATATATATATATATATATATATATATATGTATATATATATATATTAAATAAAGGAAACCAGAACCGAACTGATGTCGATTTTTCAAAATTTTTCAAACCAATCAAAACCTATGAATTTGAAAGTCATGTTTCGGTCTGCCTGGGCTATTATTACAATTTATGAACACCCTAACTAAAACTTATAGGTACTAGTTCTTTCATGTTACGTAGCTTAATGTGAATAAAAAAAAAGGTGCGTTCTTATCCTTTCTTGGCTAGACTCATCTAAATAGGTGAGTTGAAATTAGGTTTGGGGGTGTTGGAATCGTGTTATATGTTAGAGATCATGAATAGATTGCACATAGATTTCTTGGGAAAGGCTGAAAACTGGGGGGGAGGGGCACAATTTGCTCGTCAACCATTCCTTGCTTAGCTAAGTTCCTAGAAAGTTTAACAACCTTAAGAATCTTACAATTTTGGGTGAAAAAGCTAGATTTGCAGGTTGCATTCATTTTAATCCTTCTTCTTGGCATCATGTGCATCATACTCATGTCGTTAGTGTTCTTGCGTGTTATTCTAAGTGTGTTTTATTTTGAGTCAATCTCTTGCTTGGGACAACCAAGAAGCTAAGTTTGGGGGTGTGATGAGTGTTCAACAACACTCATTACATACCCAGGATTTAGCATGTTTGTGTTTAGTTTTGCATTTAAAGAACTGCTATATTTTTATTTCGCTAATATTTAGTTTTCAATTGGAGGCTTATTAGAGATTTGAAGAAGGAGATTTCACAACCCTACTCCAACGTCGCGACATCGAGATCAATTATGTTGGACTGGTCTTCATTGCCCAACGTCGCGACATTCACGACGTTACAACGTCTTGAAGTTGCGATGTCGTGACACTTATATGCTAAAGCTATAAAAGGAAGAATATGAGGAATGGATGGGGGTTCACACGAGGAGAGCTTCTAGGGTTTCGACTGGTTATCTTTTGCACTTTTGGGAGGAGATTTTAAGGCCTTTGGGAAGGAAAAACTCGAAGTTCCTTGAAGATTCACCATTCACTCAATCATTAGAGTTTTCCTTCTCTTTACTTTCATGTTTACTCTTAACATTGTAATGGATCAGACTTATATTATGTTCTAAATTCGTGATCTAGGGTGTTGGTTGTACCTTAGACATGAATATTATGTTAAGTTACTAAATTTCATATTTCTTTTATCTTTTAATGATCGTTCTTCCATTAACTCATGCTTGTGTGAATTTGACATATTAATTTATGATCAATCTTAATATGGTGAATGATTCTTTGTGAGAGCTGAGAAGTGAATGAAGAATTAGACATAGATGAGTTAACCTAATTAATTGAATAGTATAGAAATTATCAATAATTAGAAGGCTTAGAGGTTCTTTGATTCTAACTCATCTCTAACACTTGGGATTGAGCCAAGGAGCAAGAAACCTAGTGTTAAATGTACGTTATTTGACCTTGAGAAAGGCTTTAATTACCTTAGACAAGAACCGACTTGGAAGACAATTGCATAAGATAATAGAATGGAATTTTAGCACTACATAGTAGGATTGTCCAATAAGACCAACACCCTAGGCTTTTACACCACTGATAACTCCTGGGCCATAAATTTAAAGGTTACATAGAAAGTCATGACTTAGTTTTTTAATCTCATGAAACATCCTAAACATTAGTTTGAATATTGAAGAGATATTATAATTTTCGTACTTAGCATCCCCCGTCTTCCCTGTGGATCGATATCCATACATTAAATACACTATATTACTTGACTAGCGTATACTTGCACGGTTAGGCACTCTTTGCACACTTTAGCGCACAATCACGCAAAACGCCTATCAACTCCAATATGGCCGCTTTGACATACATCACCGTGTAACTAATTGCGCCATTGGCATATTTATGAGATATAAATTTTTGTAATTCTTTGAGCAAACAACCCTCGACTAGGACTGATGCTTTAGAGACACTGAGGTTAAGTTATATCCGGCTAAGTACCCCCATTAGGCTCCAACTGTAGCACCCCTTTCTCAGCCCTACCCGATTGGCGGGTCCGAACTGGATCCGGGATGCTCGTTTAATTCTTTTTATTTACCTTTTTATTAAATTTTATTTTTCAAAAATGTTGCAACTCGAATCCCTGGCCCGACTCGAATGGCGGATCCTAATCCCAGTCAAATACTCCAATCGTTTTAATATCTTGACAAAATGATGTCATATTATGTCATTTGTTTTATGTTTCTAATTATGAAGCATTTTTAAATGGTAGACCCATGTGCCATTTTATACATTGCTTACAAATGGCATATATCATGCCTTTACAAAATGATATATTAAAAACATGGTCTGTAGAGTTTTAACTTTGTTCACAAAATATCACATGTTCAAAAGATATTATACAGGATATTTAGAATATTCCCAAATTATACCCTAACAGCTTTATAACATGTTTTGGGTATAATAAACGTAAAGGTATATTTATTCTAATAAAATAAAGATAAGAAAAGTAGGAATATGCATGCTTAAATTACAAATAATAAAGAAGATTTGAGGCTATTGTAAAATATTATAAATCGACTGCAAATATTATAAGAGCTGGCGACCAAAGTAAAATAAAAGGATAAGATCAATAAGGATAAGACCAAAAGAAATATCTTATTTTGTCTTGGAGAAAGGGAGAGCAAATACGGACAAGAGAGAAGAGAGAAGAAAGGAAGAAGAAGAAGAAGAAGAAGATCACAGGTATGGAATTACTAAATTTGAGTATTGGTATGGAATTAGTATGGGTATGGACATCGCTTTTAAACAGAGTGGAAACTATGAGTACGAAGTCTAGTTTGGACTATAAAGTTTAGATACATGGTTAAGAACCTCTATCTTGTGTATGGTTTGGGTTTGGGAACTCCTAAACTCATTTCTTGTAGGGTTGAGTTAAGAAGAGCTTTAAGGCTCCTGAATATGTGTTTGAGAAGGGTCTAGTTGCAAGTTGAACCTTAGTGGCTCCTATTGTCGATCATATGCAGTGTACTGTATCTTAGAACGGGGTTTTTGGGTCAGAAATACAGGAATCTGTAGCGAGTCCTTCTAGTAAATTGTAGCCACATCAATGAACTTGATGTTAGGGCTTGAATTTCTCAATTCGGACCCATGTGGACCAAGTTATGGTCTTTTTACTCTGAACAGTCAAACGGGTGAGAGGTCAACCATAGGGCCAACAGAGGTCAAGATACCTCATGCAAGAGGTCAAGACACTCACATGTGCCAGAGGTCGCACACCTCATGCACCGAGGTTAGCACCTCATCCTCAGAGGTCGTTGCACTCGCCCCGAAGAGCTCAACTCGCCAAGTGCAAAAAGCTCAAACTGTCATGTAGAGTTTAGTTTGGCCCCGAAGAGCTCAAATTTCGTCAAGATGTGTCACCAAGATCGATCGCGCATGACCTCCAACTTCTAAGGTCATATCTCCTTCGCTTTGAACTCCGATTTGCGTCTCTCGACTCTATGGAAAGCCCATTGAGCCAAATCCATCCATATGCCTGAGGAAGATATTAGATGTCAGGACCAAGGTGTTAGACTGGAGGTCGCCACTTCAGTGCGCCTGGTCAGTCACCATCAAGATCGATCGCGCATGACCTCCAACTTCTAAGGTCATAACTTCTTCGTCACCCGATTCGAAAGTGTTCTTGGACTCTACAAAGCCCATTGAGTCAAGAATTCATCAATAGATAGCATGATAAGATTGGAACTCATATTAGTCCCGAAAGCATGAAAATAGTAGGCTCAGAGGTAACTATAGTTATTCATATTATGAATTCATAAATAACCTTATAAGCATGTGTGGTAAGCATAGTTATATATGCATACAATGAAAGACATGAAAATGCAAAGTTATGAATAAATTATTGTATATAATATATATCACATATGATTACCGAATGACAATAATTATCTGAAATATGAGATATAAGACGTAGCATAAAATACACATTGATCAGTTCCGCTGTAACCCGGTAGAGGGATAGATGGGCATGCCTACTAAGGGAAAATAAGTCTGCAACAGCATACAAGTTCTGATATCGAGGCCCCGTTTGGTCGATGACATAGATCCCGTTTGGATCACGGTGGCCCCGAAAGGGTCACCAGCCGCTCCAGCCCTCATGGATGGTCACCGTCTTCGCATGCTGACGATACCTGCATCATATTACCTGAATAGTCACCGCCTCGTATAGTGATGATACCTTCGGGTATAATATATCATAGCGCCTCCGGGCTTTTATAAATGGTCATTGTCTCGCACAATGATAACAACGCCTTCGGGCCCTCATGGACCACTGTTTCATACAGTGAATACAGCGCCTTCGGGCCCTCATGGTTTCCTGTATCCACTTCTAAGGTTTATGCATACATGAAACATAAAAGAAATGATAGGTATATGCAAAGGAAATGTAGAAAATATATGACATGATATGAGAAGCATAGCACTGCTATGCGATGATAGTATACAGTTACAAGAACAAGAAGAAAAGTACAAGATGATATGAAAAGTATTTATACATGAGAAATGATAAGAATCTGTAAATGTTAATTGTGTTATATGCATTTGAATAGAAGTGTGGTGACCCTTAATAGAGGTCATCCATGTGTATTAATTCCCACTAAGCGTAAAGCTTAGCACGGGTGTTCAATCCGTGTAGGTACGGAAGAGGAGACCAGAGGACTGTGCCATCCACACGCTAGCCAAAGGCCACACAAAGAATATCCACCGGAAGACCTTTAGGTCTATTTTGCATTTGAAATTTTGTAAACCAATGTAAATAGTGTAGATGTTGAACACTTCCATATATGGAGCTTGTATATATATTTTGTAATCCGCTGCTACATAATATAATACAAGTTAATTGTTTAACATTATATGAATGAACTAGCTTAAAGTATATACGTGGAAAAAAAAAAAAAAAAAAAAAAAGAGTGACCCTCACTTGACATCCTATGCCGAGTTGGGGCGTGTCACACATGACGGGGTATATGCTTATACGCCGCTACTTTCTCTATGACTCTGCGCTTCTTGATCTTGTCTTTTTTCTTGTTCACTCGAAACCTGCGCATAGATAAAAACTACACGCTAAGAATTTTCATGCTTAGTGGTTCTATATAGTTCTATTCCTATTTCAGTTTGGCGATACTTTACGATCATAAAAACCATGTCTTTTATATCAAACTATTCTCATGCTTGTTCATTTTCACATGCTTTCACTTTACAAGTCATTGATCATATCAAAATATGCATTTCACATGCTTTCAATTTACTTAACTCAAATCATGAGATTCAAATATATACTCCCATGGATGTATTTAGTTTAAAAATCCCATTTGCACTCATCAAGTTTGTTATTTCACTTTTTCTATACAATTTAAATTCATAACGGATTCAATTCGGTGAATCCCGTCTTTTTTATCATTCGGTATGTGCTTACACATTTAACAATTTCGGTCTCTTATCATGATGAATGCCTATTGGTGCACCCCACCATGTGGTCATTTAAAAATGTCATACGCCATTATGACGAATGCCGATTGGTGTATCCCGCCAAGTGGGACATTTTAACAATGTCATACACCATCATGACGGATGTTGATTGGTGCATCCTGCCATGTGGGACATTGCACAATTTTAGTTTGCCTTCATTACGGATGCCAATTCGTGCATCCCGCCATGTTGGTCGTTCGATATATCGATTCAATTCAAGATGTCAAGAATTAACCAATTCGTTTACAATTTGATTAATTACTCACATGCAATTAATCATCAAACATTTCAAATATCACATTTTCAAATCCAAATGCACTTTCGTAATATCATCTCAAAGATATACTCATTCCATATAATCATTTCAGATTTATTTGGTAAACTACCAAAACACTTGAAATAAGGATAGAGGGTCAGTGAACAAACCGAAGTCACAAATTTCTCAAGCTTCCTTCCTTCGATCTCGGTCCTAAGTTAGGTGATCCTCACCCGTCCCTAGTCAATAACAATTACGCCACTTTTAATGGACATACAATTATTATACATTTTTAGTTAATCACAATTAATCTCTCAAGTAATGGTCTTCAAGCAGACACCAAGTTCGCCTAGACGAATTCCCTTCGCCGAGGCGGCGAGGTACGGTACGCTTTTCATTTAGTTTATCCTTATTTGAACCCCCATTAATCATTTATTAGGTCCTCTTGAACCATGGATGTACGAATACAAGGTATGTTCTAAACAAAATTTAAATATGTTCATCAGAATAAAGTGTTTACGCCATATGTAGCATCGCTACATCGCGGGGCGTAGCACTCCATTGCATTTAGCGCACTTGGGTGCCATTTGACACCTCGCCTTTGCCGCGCGAGGGGCATCCCATGCCGGGCGGGAGTAAGGCTACGCCTCAAGTAACACATGGGTTCCCCGCCATGTGTAGGAGCCCATGTTTGCCTAGATTCTCTCTCTTGCTCTTTTGCGATTTTTCTCCAAAAAATCCTCAAAAACTCAAAACAAATCATGGGAATCACTCCCAATAACATTCTAAAGTCATCCTAAACCAACCATGAGCAAAACCCATGGATGGATTAGGGTTTTTCTAACCCAAACATCATTTAAGAAATCTGTGTTTATCTTTACCTTGAAATCTTTCGCAATTGAAGCCCTTAGCCTTTTTCTTCCTTCTGATCACTTATGCACCAAAATGGGAAGATCTCCCATCAAAATCACTTCCTTCCAAACCCTAGCTTTCTCCTCTCTCTTTGCTCTCAAAACGCTTTTGCTCAAATGAGCCCCAGGACCACTTTTTGGTCTTTAAGCCTTTATTTCCTTAAAGCCTTGTTTGGCTTACACAATAAATCCCATTTCTCATTTTTGGCATTTTAACTATTCATTTCACTTTCATTTATCATTTAATTCACTTGGCATTTAAGCTCATTCTCATTAGACCCTTAGGTCCTCATTTACAAATTTCCAAATTTGCCCTTTTCACTTGGGTTTATTTCCAAGTTCAATCAATTTCTCATTTTAGCATATAGTATTTAATCATATGCTCACATATTCATTTCACTTTTCATAATTTAACAATTTATCGGGGCTTTTCCTAAAAACTAAGTTTGGCTCAATTCATACCCGGAATATATAATAAAATTATTATAAAAATTATAGGGTATTTTTTTTCCGTTACACCAACCTTGATGGGCGAGCTGTCAAGGGCATGCCCAAAGATACCCGCCGAGGATCGTGTTTCCTGGCACGCATTCAGCGTGCCAAGGATCATGCCTAGTATTGCGAAAGTGGCACAAGCATGGAGCCTCTGTTTGGTCTTTTAAGAGTGTCAGCATGCTAAGAGCCACAGTCTAATCTTTTGAAAGTGCCAGTAGGATATCAACCATATTTGGACTTTTTGCGAGTACCAACAGCCGGTGATCCATGCTTGCCTTCGAAAGTGCCAAGAGGTTATTAACCATATCCGACTTTTTGGTGCGCCAATAGGCTAAGAGCCATAGTCCGACCAAAGTGCTAAGAGGGATATCACCATATGGACTTTTGCATGTACTAGCAGGCTAAGAGCCACAATCTGGTCTTTGGAAAGTACTAGTAGGATATCATCCATATCTGGAGTTTTGTGAGTGCCAGCAGCCTAGGAGCCACAGTCTGGTCTTTGGAAAGTGCCAACAAGATATTAGCCATATTTGGACATTTTCGAGTGCCAACAGGCTAGGAGCCACAGTTTAGTCTTTGGAAAGTTCCAGCCGGATATCAGTCATATCTGGACTTTGCAAGTGTCAGCAGGTTAGGAGCCACAGTCTGGTCTTTGGAAAGTGCCAGCAGGATATCAGCCATAACTAGACTTTTGCAAGTGCCATCAGGATGTAGAGCCCTGATCGTATGAAAAGTGCCATTGGGATGTTGTCATATCTGGACTTCTCTACAGTGCACAGGAGAAATTTAGAAACCATAGTCACAGTCTTTGGAAAGTGGTAGATATTAGCAAGTGTGGACTTTCCCAGAAGAGGTAGTTACAAAATTTCATAATATTTTAAAGGCGGTCCTTATTGATAGTAATACTTTTAAAGGAATTTTTACGGGTAATACCTCTTCAGATGTGTGGCATTCCACGTTACGGGTATGGAATCTGTCACAGCTTATTGTCCAGCGGCATTATGATCCGTTTAGCTCACCTTTCGATTTACCTTATATGGCCCTTCCCAGTTTGGTTGGAGCTTCCCATTTGCGGAGTTGGCGGGTGTTTCAAAGACCGCTCTCAAGACACCCGGTCTCGTCTTGAGTGTTTATGGTTTTACACTTTGTTGTGCGGGTTTGCGATCTTTGTTGGTAGCGGCGCTATACACCTGACTATGGCTTCATAGAGCTCGTCACGCCGCATATCAGGTCTTTAATGCTTGGCTTCAGCGTAGCCTGCCGAAATTCATGTTTTGCGGAAGTTTTGAAGCGTCTCGGGTTCACGTAAGGGATTACTTAGCTCCATTTTGTAAGGGCGAATACGGCGATATCGGTTGGTTTTTCAGAGCTAGTGGTCTATGTTGTGGGACTCCTGTTAGCTCATCTACCCATTTTCCTTTGGTTGAATGCAGACGCTTTTTCAAAGCTGTTAGGAGAGTCTTGTTGGATGATTCTACCTGGTTTTTGCTTTGTGGGTATCGGGGGGTTGAATACAAGTTCTTGATTTTCAGCTCTTTGCAAAAGTTCATGTATATCTACTGCACTATAAATCTTGTGGCCCCATTGTGGGTTACTATGTTGCGTAGTGTTGACCAACAACGATGTTCTTCCACACAAATTGGACGACATCATTGTCTTTGATCGAAGTGAAGGCTTGTTGCATTCTTTGAAATGATACGTAAGCTACCAGTGTGACTTATTTTTACCTTGGGCGGCGGTGAGTCAAGTCCCGACTATATCAATTCCCCTCAAAATGTAAGCTTGTCGTTGGCAGCGATCACACTTCCTAACGTAGGCAACATCGCCCTCATGGTTGACTAGTAGTAGCCCTAGGTATGGACCCTATGCGCCAAAGTTCTTCCGCTTTGATGGTTTCCGCATATTCCTTCATGAAGTTTCGCTAATGCATACTGCCCTTGGTGGGTGGTGAGGCATTTAAGATATGGGCAGTTTAGGGAACGTTTATACAACTACCTATTCACCATGGAAAATCGAGCCATCTGAACCTGAATCTTGTGGGCTTCGACCCTACAATCCGGGAGTTCTCCTGAGCTCAGGTAACGAACTATTGGAGTCATCTAGGAGGGACATGCTTGTTTAGTTGCTTCGTGGCGGCGATTAGCGACTCCGGTGGTAATGAACAGGAGAGCATTGTTTCTTTCTAGTTGGTAGAGGAAGCGATATGCCGATACTAAGGCATCCGCCACCGTTTGAACCTTGGGATATGCTCGACTTCGAGCCTGCCGAAGCTTTCTAGTTGGGAAAGCAACGGGCATACACGCGGCGTACGGCGGTCGGTGTTTCATACTCCCCGTTTACGTCAAATGACCGGTTAAGGGTCACTTTGTATGATGATCTTTTTTGAGGATACGGAGATTGCGAGGTCTATACTGACTAAGATTGCTTCATATTCAGCCTCATTGTTGGATGAGTGTAGTATAGCACAGCACATCCTTTCCTCGGTTGGGGCTTTTTAAGTTGCGGCTCCCGACCTGACTCCGTTTGTCGGGAAGCACCATCCACTGCTTAAGTCAGGTTGGCATTGCCGGGTCGTCTTGTTGGGGGACCTCTGCTAAAAAGTCTGCCAATATATGTCCCTTTATTGCCAAGTGGGATTTGTACTGGATATCGAAATCACTTAGCTTAATAGCCCATCAGGCCATTCTTCCCGACAAGTCGGGTTTGTGTATGGTGTTTCGCAAGGGAAGATTGGTTAAAAAGATGATAGGGTGTGCTTAAGAGTAAGGGTGGAGTTTTTTAGCCACCACACGGAGAGCCAGCGTCGCCTGCTCGAGATAGGTGTGCAGTTTAGATCTCGAGATAAAAATTTGCTTCTGAGAAGAAAAGCGGTCTCGTTTCAGGTTTTTCATCTTCTTTGAGCAACGTGCACTCCTTTAAGACATCTTCTTTAGGTAAAGATAGAGCGTATCACTTGCTTCAAGGCTAGCATAATTGGTGGTTCGGTGAGATATTGTGTAACGCCCCTTCCCCCCTCCTAGGTGAATGAAGGAACACCACACGAGACTAGGACTCTTTAACCTGATTTTCTGACATTAGTGGGCACATTTCGAAATATAACTCTAAACTTGTAATACTACCATCGTGGTGGTGTTTAAATGTTCTTGTACATATATTCCGAATCCCATTTACTTATACTTACACAAATTCACTATTAAAAAATATTACATTTACATTACAAAACATAATCAGGAACCTACATATGATGACTTAAATGTCGTGGTTGCCTCGTGAATGCGTATCACTCCTGGATGTCCTCTTTAGTACCTACACCTGATAAACACTCGTATGTTTATAGCGCAGTGTGGAACAAATAACATATATGACCACTTATGGTCCTCAATTACAGTATACATATATATATATATATAAAATTCATATATCATAATATTCAATCTCCCATAGGAGTACATAACAGAAATCTTGTACAAAGGGTACCCGTAGGTATACTACATAACAGAACTGATTTCTTGTGATTTCGTATAATTATTTCCATATATCATATTATTCATATTCTTATCATATAAATGTTTGCTTGTATAGACCGGAAATAATGAATAAGAGAGACACAACACAATAGGTACCGGCGTTTCCAGACAAGATCGAATAGAGGTGTCGAAGCACGACACAGTGTCTACCCACATAACGTATAGGTGTCACCGTAGCACAATGCGTGAAATGGTGTAGCACTAATTGTTGCCATCGCACAAATCAGAGAGTGCCAAAGCACTAAACAGAGAGTGTCGTCGCACTAATCAGAGGTGCCTATTCATTCACTATTCGATCTTAAACAGGCATACAACTATTTGTATTACTAAGCTTATTATATTGTTCTTAAACACATTAGCAAATAAGGGGTAAGAAACAAAATCTGCCTAACAACAGGTTCGCTGAGGCGACGAGGTTTTCAGAACATTTTACATATCACTTGCATATAGGTACGAACCCTTTCATTCACTTGTTGGGATCCTCTATTAATCCAATAGATGATTTCTAGAATTAAAGAAAGAAGGAAAACAAAAACAGGATGGCAGGCTCCTCTATTAATCCAATAGATGATTTCTAGAATTAAAGAAAGAAGGAAAACAAAAACAGGATGGCATGCTCACCTAGGCGAAGACCTTTGTCGAGGCGAGGCAGAGACGGGGAATTTCGGGACTTCGGGTTCACTTAGGCGAACCAACCTTCGCCTAGCAAAGACTTTTCGCCAGCGAAGGGTGTCGAAAGTGTAAACATAAATGGCCGCTGGGCTAGCCACCCTAAGATTTTCAACCAAAACCCGAACAAACCACAAAACTGACTTAAACCAACCAAAAGTACCTTATAAAAGAAGAGTTAGGGTTTTTCCTACCACGTATCACAAATAAAGAGTTAGGATAGTTTCCTAACCTTAATCTTTTTGAAACCTTCAAAACCAAGCTTTCTTTTTCCCTCTGTTCTTCTTTCCTTCTCACTTGAGCATGGAGAACGAAGAAATGGAGAAATTCAAACCAACTTGGCTCTTCTCCCTCAAACCGTAAATGCCCTAGCTCTCCAAACACTAAATGGGAAATGTTTCTTCTATAAGACCATGTTTGGCTTTATCTCACATTTTGCCTAAATTCTTAGCCCTTGCATCTTAGTCCTCCACCTTCCTTCTATTTTCAATTCATCTTATCATATTTCTACAATAACATATCATCTTCTTATTTTATGACCTTTGGGTCCTTAATTTGACATTTACCATTTTACCCTTAGCATTTAAATTTATGAAAATTACAATTTTGACTTTTATTACACCACTAAACTGTAATAAACTACTAGGGTATAATTTAGGGTGTTACATATTGCTTGATTGCCATGAAAGCCTAGTCGCATTCCTTATTCCAACCGATCTGTTTAGCCCCCTTTAGAGTGGTAAAAAATGACTTTAATCGATCTGTATCACCCCAAAATCATCAACCGACCAATCAGTTGCTGCACTTCTTTGCTGGAGTATGAGATTTCATAATAGCTCTAAGTTGAATAGAATTGGCTTCTTTCCCCCTCTACATCACCATAAAGCCCAAAAACTTGCTTGAACCGATTCTGAACGCACATTGTAGGGGGTTGAGTTTCATACCATACGTACGCAATAGCTCAAAATTTTCTTAAAGGTGCTTCATATGATTAAGGCGTTCTTTGGATTTGACAAGCATATTTTTGATATAGACTTCCATGGTCTTGCCCGTAAGTGGTTGAAATGTCTTTATCACCAACCTCTGATAGGTTGCTCCAGCATTCTTCAAGCCAAAAGGCGCAAGCATTGCAAAGAGCAGTCTGTAGATGTAAATGAAGTTTGTTTTTCTTGCATCAAGAGGGTGCATAGGGAATCGCAGCCGCAGAGTGTCCGTAAATGACAAAGATCCCATGCTCCTGGCCGAGGCATCAATGATCCTGATCTATCTGCAGGTGAAGCTGTTATCTTTCGGACATGCTTCGTTGAGGTCCGTGTAGTCCACACATACTCTCCACTTACCACCCTTCTTTAGGACCACCACCACATTGACAAGCCATTCAGGATACTTTACCTCTCTGATGAAACCCGCTCTTAGAAGATTGTCCACCTCTATCTCAATAATCTGATGGCGATCCAGGTGGAAACGTCTCACTTTTTGTCTCACAAGTTTTTTCGAGGGGATAACATTCAGTTTGTGAGAGGCCATCATTGGGTCGATTCAACATCTGAGGATTCGTAGCAACATGTCTATGTTTGCCAACAATAGCCTCAGAGTTACTCTTTTTCCTCACCGGATCGTAGCCAACGTAAGGACCCCTCCACCTGGCCCAAGGTTGTCAGGTCCGTGGATCCACGGCTAATGCATCCTTCTTCACTCGACATGGGCGGTAACCGTGGTTGCTACGCGGGAGTGTGATCTTATAGGGGAGGACTATTTGAGCTATTTTCCCCTTTCTGTTCCCGTATAGATAGTTAGTAGAACTTTCATGCGGCCAACTGACTGCTTAGGAGGTCAACCTGCCCCGCATTGGTCAAATAACTGATTTCCTAGTGATATGTTGAAGGGACGACCTTCATTGAGTGCAGCCAGGTCCGGCCTACTATGACATTGTAAGGCCCTAAGTCTTCAACGATACTGGGCAAACAAAACCCGTTGCGAATTGCCCTGTATAAGGAGCGTGATGTCTCTCTAGCGCCATGGTTGTCGCGCCGCTGAAACCGCAGAGAGGATTCGCCTCGATCGGGTTCAAGATCTCCGAGGAAAGCTTCATCCGTTGGGGCAAGTAGTCGCAACAAGTCCTGTCAGGCCGCCAGATCTACCAAATCTCTAGCAATATCAAAACCACTATCACATAGTAGGAGTACAAGTGCATCATAATGAGGCACAATGACTGTTCGGGTTTACCATAGGAAAGGATATGAGGCCATCTATTGGCTTGGTTTCTTCACAAATGCCTCCCGTGTGGATAACATTTACTCGGGCATTGATCGTGACCACTCTCATGAGCTTCTTCTGTTGGCACTTCAATTGATACTGATCATCAAATGGGCCTCCTAGTATATAGTTTATGGCCAGTCTAGATTCTAAGGGGGTGGCCGCGCCGGCTGTAATTATGTTTGCTAGCCGCCCAGATTCCACCTTCCTTGACATACCTTCTGAGGTGCCCTGCTTTGATCAGTCTTTCCACCATGAACTTTAGGCTTTGGTACCTGTTGGTCTCATGCCCATGATCTCTGTGATAATCGCACCGTACGGATGGGTTTCTTTGAGAGGTATCCATCTGGATTGGTGCAGGCCACTTGAAATCTGGCAAGTTATGAATAAGGGGCAGCAACCTCTCATATGTGATGTTCAAGGGGGTGAATTACGGGGGTTCCCTCTTTTTACGTGATCACGGGGTAAGCTTTTGGTTTTGCTCGACGCTGTAGGCTCTGACCGACGCCCCTCGGCTTGTTGCTCTCAGTCGGCTTGCTTGTGATCATGACAATTTGTGTTGTTGTGCAAATGTTATCTTCCAACGTTGAATTACGTCTACCGCGTATGAATTCTTCCATTGTCGCCCGGTAGTGTCTAAAGATGATGAGTGGAAGAAAGGAGTGGATGGCTTGAAGCTTCTCCTAAAGTTCTGAAGGACTGCGTCAATGCTATAAGCCTCTGCCTACTGGACGGATTGCCCAAATCTCCTTGTGAATTCTCATATGGATTCCTCTTCTTGCTTTATAATAGTCTGCAAAGAGCTAATGTTCCTTTCCTACTGTATCGAACAAAGGTACTGGGAGATGAATGCAATCAAAGCTTATTGAACGAGTTTATTGAATTACACGGGAGCTTATGGAACAGACTGTAGTCACATTGCTTGTAGACTAGCCAGGGAATACTTCTGAAAACAAACGATCATGCTAGGCATTATCATCACTTGGTTGTAATGGAGCATGTGATCATAAGGGTCATTAGAGCCATCAAACATGGTAAAAGTTAGCATGACAAACCCTCGGGTGGCTCATAATTAAAAATGTGCTACTCTAGGGGCGAAGAGAGTATGTCGTCGGGCCCCTGAATCAGGGCTATGGGCTGAACATAGAATGTCGGCCCTATATTGAAGGCGGGTTGCATAGGCGGCATCAGCGGCATCATGCCTTCGGGTAACACTGACATGTTGTAAGGGGCTTGAAGGGGTTGGTTACGCCTCCTGTCGGCACACTCCACAGCCGTGGGAGACCGTGAGTAATCATCACGAGGCTGGGGTGGTCACGAATGCTTCCTTCACGATTTGGCCCTCGTGCTACCCCGAGCATTCCTTCCTGGTGGGGGACTCATGGATGGGGACCTTTTGAAGGAAAACTCATCATCTGTTAGGACCTCGTTATTGGAAACAACAGGCTCTTTTCCTTTATTGCAAACTATTGGATGTTGGCATGATTGTATCCCTAATTACATCCTTTAGGATTCGAGCTTTTTCTACCTAAGTTTTAGCCCGATCATTCTCATGTTGCAAGCGTTCAACACAAGCTTGTAACTCCTGCATCTGTCTCGCCTGCTCCTCTGCTTCCTCTCCATCTCCTGACGCCAATGGAGGAATTGATCTTCAAGTGTTTGATGCATTGGATTGTTCGACATTGCAACTTCTTTGGGTAGTGGAATCTGCGAAAAGTCGAAAGAGTTACAGGTAAGAGGGGAGTCTTTGTGAAAATCGTTGAAATGACCCTTACGACCACGTCGTCGAGACTTTTTATTCGATTCCCATAGAAGGCGCCAATTGTTGGGACTTTGATTGTCGAATCCCATAAGCGTCAAGTTATAAGGGCTTTGATCGTCAAATTCACTGGGCGCTAAACCGCTGCTTGATGTGAACCTTGATTGTGATTTCACAGGTATCGGTGGCATGGTGTAAGCACTTAAAGAATCTCTGGCGATGGTGGTCAGAGCCACCTCTCGATGATTAAGTCGGCCAAAAAATGCGAGAAAGAGGGAGAGAGAATAGGAGCGGTTAGATTGCTTACTTTAGTGGGATGCTGAAACATAAGGTTAGGTTAACGGAATCCCCTCCTTCCTTCTCAGGGTAGGATTTCGTCTCCTCCTTGTTTAAGGGAGGAAATCCTCTTTTCCTTATCAATAACTAGTTCTTCCTTATCAGGGATTGTTCTTCCCTTTTCTAGGATTATCTCTCCGAGGAGTAAGGGATTCGGAAGCTGGAAAATTAGCTGATAATATCGCTTTTACGGATTTTCCACTTCTAGGTGCTTATTCATAACAAACATCCCATATGGGATAGAATTCCCATATGGGGTAGAATGGCCGGCTAGCGAACTTGAAATCCCAGACGAGCCGCCTCGAGCAAACCATGGAAGAGTTTATCCTTGCTTTCCCAGGTGGCCTCTATAGATTCTCCCATCTGAAAAGTGTCCGTCTGGTCTTGATGAGGTGAGTAGGATCGAGCCATTTCACAAAACAGGCCCAGCAGGCCCCAAACCCATCGAGTAACGAATCCCAGAGATCATGGTACTCACAAAAGCAAAATAAGTATAGATGTTACGCTTTTAGCGTTGTGAATATGATGTACATTTTCTATGCGTTATGTCATACAATGATGTTTTAACAGTTTCCATATTCCTTTGAGCTCAGTTAGGAACCTAGAAAGTACTATCGAAAGAAAAAAAAATTACTAGGAAATGATTTTCTCATGTTTGGTTTCAGTGACTACAGTTTCATGGTTGCCAATAAATGAGGGCGTTCGGGTCTTTCCCATCAAAATCATCAAAATATACATTACAAGTAAGATTTGATTTTAAGGACCTAATTTCTCTAGGAGCTTGGAGGTTTATAGTTAGCAGTTCTACTTTGAACATAAGTTTGGCACAGAGACTACGCTTTATCTATTATGTCTGCCTCTCACTATGTCTGGACAGCCGGGGGAGGAAGATGAGCAATTTCACTACATAGCATAGAAATAACAATTGAAATGACTGGTCGATCTTTAGCTAATTCTTGCACGCATAACAGCCCCACATGTATGCATCTCAATATCTCCTCTTTAAAGCATTCTTCTAATAAGCTCCTATCTATAAATGCTTCCATGTTGTCTTCATTCCATAGTTTCCATGCCTGAAAATTTTAATGTAGCATAAAGCTAACCTTATTAGAGTTCAACATCCAAAGGAAGAATGATGAAGCTGTACAGAACCAAGGTGATGATGCAGAAAACACTTACATATCCAAAAAGGCTCAAAGACTGCTTCCCATGACAAAAGTTTCTGCTCTTTATCCCACTCATAATCTCTAATAACAATACTCCAAAGCTGAATACATCGGACTTTTCTGAAAAAATCCCTTCTATTGCATACTCAGGGGACATATAGCCACTGCAGTTTGTCATTGAGATAGAAATGAATATTGAATATAAGTTAAGGTAACTAGGTGAAAGCAAGGAGTACTTACTATGTTCCAGCAACCCTGACTGTATTGGCTGTGTCCTGTTTGCCTTGAAATATTCTTGCCGTACCAAAATCTGAAATTTTAGGATTCATGTCTTCATCCAACAAAATGTTACTTGCCTTAAGGTCCCGATGAATAATTCTTAATCTAGAATCCCTATGAAGGTACAAGAGACCTCGAGCAATCCCTCCAATAATGTTGAAGCGTCTCCTCCAGGTGAGAGAATCTCGCTTGACTGGATCTGAACAAAAGCATCCAAAACAGAAAACAAAAGGTAAGAGACAATCCATGTGAAGAGCAACTATAGACAAAGGGACAGTGGAATGATCTAACCAAAGAGCAAAGCATCCAAGCTTTTATTTGGCATGTACTCATAGACCAACATCTTTTCATCTCCTTCAGTGCAGCAGCCAAGAAGTCTAACTAGATTTCAGTGTTGGACATTAGAAATCACCATAACCTCGTTCAAAAATTCTTCAAGCCCCTGGGAAGATGCTCTTGCAAGCCTTTTCACTGCTATTTCTTGTCCTCCTGGCAATTTTCCCTTCAAACAATCATCAGACTAGTAAATACTTGTTTTAACATAATACCCAATAAAGCTCTACAGGAAGAAGCATTACTCTGTACACTGAACCAAAACCACCTTGTCCCAGTTTATTGGCTTCGTGAAAGTTGTTTGTTGCAATCACCAGCTTCTTAAAATTGATAAGTAGTTGCTCCTGAAGTTTAACTTGGTTCATATGGTTTCCAAGAAAATTGGCATCCGAGGAATTTGGATGTACATTCCCTCTTTCAAACAGTGACAATTCTTCCATGATTTCCTACTTTCTTACCTTCGCTGCTCGAGAGAATCTAGCAGTTAGAATGTATGGATAAAAACCAGACTATCTCTTCATACTAGACTAATTTAAATGTAAAATATTACCTCTTTGTTTGACCATCCACTTGCAAGAGAAATATATGCAGATGACAGTAATTGCTCCTATAATCACTGTAACAGAAACAATTACCTTCACATTTCCCTTTCCATCTGTAAATCAAGACAAGAATTAATTATCGGACTGAAAATTTAGCAAAATATAAACTATATCTAAGAAGGTTTTTTTTTTTTGACAATATAGTATCTATGCAGATTTAGAAAGAGGTAAAGGCAACAAAACCATTTTACCTAGTTCTGTGCCTGCTACACGAATATAGAGATCTGCCCCACTGCTAGAGAACTTTTGCACATCGATTAAATCACGACTCCATGACATACAACCAATGCCATTATAATAGGAATAAGCTATACACGAACAATTCTTCAAGCACAAATCTTCGCAGTTATTTTTAAGTTCAGGGAGCCACTCTGCAAAATCTGGTACTTTTAACTGCGGTTACCCTAAAAAATCCATCTGTTTTTCTCTCTTCAGTGCTACCATTTGTTCTCTGACATTGCAGTGGAGTCTTCCTCACACACCCACTAGTCCAATTTCCTCTATTCCATTCCTCTATAGACTTTGGCTCATACCCTCTCAAACAGCCACAAATTGGTGAATTCTTTGAATTGCAGATTCCAAATACCCCACACATACCATAAATATCACACTCGGTTTTCTTGATCTTCCTTGTAACATTCCAATCATCCTTCTGTCTATATATTGCCTGCAGTGTTCCCTCTGGGGTCAAGACATAGTACCCTGGGAAAAAACCGTCTGAATTAGTAAAATATATGGAAACGTTACCTTCTTCATCACGGTCCGCCCGAAATCCGTTATCAACATATGAATCCATGTTAGGTACTCCAATAAAAATCTGACCATTCCATGGACCAGAGCGATAATATGGATGACTGCCGTTCCAAATGAAAATTTGAGGGAGTTTTGATGGATTGATTTCTAGAGAGAAGCTTCCAATGGATGGATCCGAAGGATTTTTCCATGATGAAACCACTTGTTTCTCACCAGTGTTCAAGTTGACGCTGAGCTTCAGATTTTCCAAAATTGCATGAGAAGGATGTTGGAAGCCCTCCCATATGATCCTTCCACTGCTGTCATCTTTGAGAACAAGGTTTCCGGTATCCAAAAGCTGGGCGGTTGTGTTTGATACTGCATTTGAAACATTTGACGACCAGATAACCACTTTATTGCCATTCAGAATTACAAGATTACCATCTTCTGATACCTTCATAACTCCAGAAGTATCATTCAGGGGATTGTTCCTGTTAGCTACCCATACCACAGAGGTTATAGAAGTCTTGCCGTACCAGATTCCTACATAGCGTTTGGTGGAATCAGCAGGGCTAAAAAAACCCAGTTTGTAGAGACTGCCATTAGAGACTATAGTTTCTGAATCTTTGATGAACTGCCCGGATGTGATGGTATCTATGGCAGAACAGGAAAACTCAAAACAAAAACAATAAAATAAGAGAAATAGCGCTCTTACTCTGGCGCCAGTGTTGATCCCCATTGCTAATCCAATGCTTGTTTTTATGAAAATGGATTCCCTCAAAAGGATTTTTTTTTTTTCTTGAGATGTTCGGTGTCTTAATTTCCTCCTCATGTATTTCCACAAGGGTAGATGTTTCTTATCAAACAAAATAACAAGGTCATCGTCAACCCTGGTCTTGTCATTTTTCAACTCGTTACTAGTACACAGTGATCTCTCTTTTAACATTTGGCTTGGTCTGATTGCTCACAAGTACATACTATACCATAGTCTGAAATCTTACAATGCAGATCTTCATCTAACAAAATGTTACTTGCCTTCAGACTAACACGCAAGTTCAGCCTCTTTAAAGAATGTAATTAGAAAAAATGTTTTGCTGATCTTTGAAGCCTCCTCTCTTCCCAGTTCCTGACCCTTTTTATCAGTCAAATGATCTAATGGGTTTGATATGTGGGATGGATCAAAGAATGAAGCGTTGATGCTTCTTCTAGTTTAGTGAATGTTGCAAGCCACTAATTCTTTGTTGGGCCCGTGAATCTTATGTTACAATTCTAGCCTCGTTTTCTTTCAATTTTTTCTCTTCTTGTCTCTTTTCCTTAAATAATGAGGTGTGATTGTTTATCATTCTTAACCTGAAATCACTTATCTACATGTATCTCTTTTCTCAATAAAGTGATTCTTTCATATAGATCTAAGTTTTTAATTTATCTTTTTTTATTTCATCTTGAAATTGTTGCGGCATGTGGTTTTGTATCGTTTTGATACAATTGTTTGTTTTTCGTCGTCTAGTTACAATATTTACTCGTGTGTGTGATTGAAGCGATGGCGTGGCCCGATCGGACAAAGATAATACATGGTCGTGTAGGTATTCCTAGTCATTATAATATTGTATCAAATATGTAAACTTGCAGGCAAATTGAACATAGCATAATTTGTCTCTTCAGCCTTGAATTTTATTATATGTTTTCATTCGAATATATTCTTCGGTTTCAGACAATAAAAAATTTCTTTAAAAAAATAATTAAGGTAAAACAAAGTTTTTTATTTTTCAAAGCAACCGGAATGAAAATATCTGCTCCCATGGTTGAAAACTTTTGCACATCGATTAAGCTGGACTCTCTGACAACAACCAATGTCATTATAATAGGAATAAGCTATACACGAACAAATTTTCAAGAACATAACATGTATCCGCATTGATTTTAAGAGCAGGGGACCTTTTAGATGGGCTGTTGCCTCTACAATGCTACAATTTGTCGATCTGTTCTCTCACATTGCTATGGAGTCTTCCTCGCACACCCACTAGTCCAATTTCCTGTATAGACTTTGGTTCATACTGTAACAGCCAGGAAGAAGAAAACACACAAACTGAAATCCAAACTTTTATTGAGAGTAAATAAAATTTCTGATGTTTTACAAAGAGAAACGACCCCTTTTAAAGGCTGTAAACTAGAACCTTAAAAGGAAACAAACAAAACCTTAGAAGGAAACCAAAACAAAATCCTAACACAACTCTAATTAGAAACCTAAAGAAACAAATAAAATAGAAATAATAAAACGGGTCATTACAATTCCGGCCCATTCAAACAAGCCTTGTCCTCAAAGCTGAAATAGAGGAAACTGCTATTGTGTTTTGACTACATCTCCCCATGTCGTGTCTTCAAGAAATGAGTTTGACCATTAGACCAACCATTGTGTTTTGGGACGATGATTTCGATTAACCACTCTTCTATCCAATACCAAAACGGGCTCGAGTTGCAATTGTACATCCTTCTTGTTGGTAACTCCATGACAAGGATGATTGATTCCCCTAAATTCTTTTTTAAGCACAACACGTGAAAGACATGATGGATTTTTGAGTCGACGGGTAATTCCAATTTGTAAGCCACATGTCCCACCCATTGAAGAACCTTATATGGTCCAAAAAACCGAGGAGATAGCTGACTATTCCCTTTAAATGCCACAATAGTTTGTTTGCAAAGGGCACGCAAACGAAGAAAAAGTCATATTTTACCTCGGAATATCCTTCCTTCTTCTTTTATACGCCCTTTCATCCTTGCTTGTGCTTGAATGAGATTAGCTTTGAGTAGACATATCATGGCATCCCGCTCTCTAAGACTCTAATCAACCACAGTCACACTAGACTCACCGGGTATATAAGTAACATATAGAGGTGGCCTCTTTGTTAGCTCTCATTTAGATAACCACCGAGTCCGTCTTGTATGAAGTATTTGGCCCATGGCCCGCTAAGGAAATCGAGCAAGGCAAGAAGGGAAGAGCAAATTATCGGGAGGCACAAGAGGTGTGAGCCAAACACCTTTTGAGGAAGGCAAGCAAGTAATCTGGTTGGGACGCGCACAGTGGCTGTCACGGCACTCACGACTTAGAGGGGGCCTGGGGCGTGGCACTTGAGGCAAACGGAATCAGTGTGGGGAATGTCAGCAATTTATAGGCAGAGAGCCTTGGGCGGCAAGCTTCCTAATTTGAGTGCAACAAGGATTCCTACAGCCTAAGGGTCCTATAGGGAAGGACTCTGCTCTCAGGCGGGAAGAGCTCCAGCGAGTTGGACTCCTAGTGGGAAAGACTCCAGACGAAATTTGGACTCTGGCGAGAAGAAAGACTCACAGGCGGGAGGACTCCTATACGGTGGGAATTGCGTGGCTGTGTATAGGAGTTTCATTCAGTCAGGACTCCTAGAGTGGGAAGGATTGTGCTGGCTTGCTGGATTGAAGACTAGAGTTAAAGTAGGACTCTTAGTCATAATTGTATTAGGATTGCCCTTGAGCATCCTATATAAAGGGCCTACGTGCCCACTTGGTTAATTCATGTATTGGAGTTGGATCCATAGAAAAGCATAGAGCCCTGAGATGTGGGAGCCTTTGCAAAATTGTCTTGTGTTTTAGTAGGCCCCAATAAAATCTGAGAGTTGGGGAAGGAAGTGCCGTCGCCTTGTGTTCGAGAGAATTGTGAGGCATTGAAGGCGCTTTGCTTCGGGTTCCTAGGCGCCGCACCGCGAGCAAAAAGAGGGCGTGTAATGATTGGTGCTCGAGCCAATGATAGCGAGGATGACGGAGTTGATGCGACTGCGTGAGCAAGTAGAAAGGATAGGCCAGGAGTAGGCACCCCGAGTGTCGGGCTTGATGCGGAGATAGGTCTGATGCGCGGTGACTCCACCCTTTCGGCTTCGGATCGATCTTAGATCCTGTTGCTTGACTCACGGCGTGAATCGATGGAGACAGAGAGAAAGCGGATTGAGGAGCAGATAGAGGTCATTCCATGACGAATGGGATCATATTAGGAGTTCGAGGAGGCGGATCGGATCTGCAAGAGTCGTGTTCTTTGGGCGAAGGTGGTGCGAGGGCACGCCGGTATTGTAGATCAGCCTCCTGCAAGGTGCAGTACTGAGCCCGAGACTTTGGTGGCGCGAAGCCTTGAGACTTGGGGAACTTCCTCTGGGACATGGAGCAATACTTCATCATTTGCTCGAATCTCGGTGGGTGAGCAGTGCGTGCCACTATGTATTTGTGGTGATGCAAAGCTGGTGGCGGTTGGAACGAGCGGCGGCAATGTGGCGGCTGACCAAAGATCGAGATGGGAGATCTTGAAAAAGGAGCTGAAGGATCAGTTCCTTACCCACGAACACGGCGTGGATGGGGGGTCTCACAGAAGAAACTAGACGGACGGGCTTGGTCGAGACTATGTGAAAAGTTTAGCTCGTTGATCCTTGACATCAGGACATGTCGAAAGTGTTGGCGATTGACTTCATGTCAGGGTTGCAGGATGGGCTGTGGCCCGGAGGCAAGGTGGTCAAGACTTGCCTCGGCCATGGTAGCGGCCGGACGCCTATCAGGCTACAAAGTGACCTCTTCTCTACTCCCACCCCAAGGGAAGGCCCCTGTGAGAGTCGAGCCGGAGGTAGGATGGAAAGACCTCAAGTGGAGGCAAGGGTTGGAAAAAAGCCGCGAGGATATCAGGCTAAAGGGTGAGAAAGGGGACTTCCTCACAAGCTGCAGTCGTCGGGATGTTTGCCTCTGCGATAGGCCTTTGTCGAGAGGATTGCCCCGAAGGAGAAACCCGATGCACTCATGGCTGATGATGGGGAAGATAGCGGGGCAGAGGTCCAACAGGCCAACCCTCTTCAGTTGTTGAATGCAATGCGAGCCGAGGCGACTCACGGAAGGCGATGTATGTGGGTTGTGGCCCGGAGGCCCACGAAAGGTGTGCAGATTGGTGGGCGGGTGGGGCGACCCACAATTTTGTATCAACAAAGGAGGCATCCAGACTCGTATTGAAGCTCGCCCCCAAGATGACTGACAAACTCAGCCGTAAACAACCAAGCACAAGAGACGTATGGTATGGCGAAGAACATGGCAATTCGGATCTGGGGATTGGAAGACTATGATGGAGCTTCCTTAGTTATTCCTTTGGATGATTTTGATTTCATTTTAAGCTTGATTTCTTCCGAAAGAGTATTCTTTTGTTGCATGGAATGAATTTGTTGATCATGGATGGCTTGACCATGCTTTGTGGCGGCATCGGCAAACGCTAGAGACCTCGGGGAAGACTTTGTATCCGCCTACTTGACTTCGAAAGACCTTAGGAAGGGTGACACACATATGTCGTGACAATGTCGAAATCAAGCCCAGACAAACAAGTCGAAGTGCGGATGTTATAGCCCTATCTTGAGGAGATTTACGTCTTATGAGTTGCCTAGGCTGCCACGAATGGACATATCATCGAGATAGAGCTCGTGCGAGGTCGAGACCTCTGCTCGAAGCTCCTTATCGGATGACTCACGAAAGATTCAGAGAGGATTACGGACCGAGTTGGCGGAGTTCTTTGGATGCGGGTTTTGGTCCATCCCTCAGCGTCGTAGCCTGGAGCCGTCTTTGTTCGGAAGAAGCAAGATGGGGTGACTCGGATGTGTGTGGATTATCGGAGCAGACAAAGTCACGTCGAGAACAAGTATCGATACCTTTGGGCTGGCCCCATTCGTCGATTCAGCAAGGCCAAGTACTTCACCAAGCTAGACTTGCGATCGGGATATTGGCAAGTGCGTATGGCTGAAGGGGACGAGGGCAAAGACTACATGTGTAACACGGTATGGAAGCTTCGATTTTTAGTTATGCCTTTTGGTTTGACTAATGCTCCCGCTACATTTGTAACCTCATGAATGATGTCTGTCGACTTCCTGGATTCATTCATTAGTGGTATACTTGGGCGACATAATGATCTGATTCCCGACTACGAATCAGTGCGCCCAGAGATGGTGCTTGGCGGACTAGGCGAGAAAAAAATTGTATGTCAAGAGAAGTGTGAGTTTGCTCGGACAGGTCGAGTTTTGGGTCATCCCCGATTTCAAAGTCAGAGATGGGATGGATGGTGCGAGAAGGTGGCGACAATTCGAAGTGCTTGACCAGGCCAAGGTGATAGAACTTCGATCGTTCCTCGGCCTAGCAAACTACTACAGGAGATTTATCTTTGGGCTGTTCCAGATGGCGGTGCTCTCACCGGACCTTTTGAAAGGGGAAGTGGGAATGGGATGATGCCCAGTGCCTTCAAAAAGCTCAAAGATCACGATCACCTCGGAAGTAGGTTTGAGGCGCCCGACATGGAGTTGCGTTGAAGTGCATACGGATCGTCGGACAGGGCTCTAGGTGGAGTCTTTGGTGCGAGGGGCATCCGGAGTGGCATTCGAGTCGGAAGTTGAATGCGGTGGAGGGAAAGATACGAGCGCCCGTAAGAAAGAGATATTGCCGGTCATCCGTTGCCTTGAGACTTGGAAGCACTACTTGATGCGGGCATTTTCGTAGTAGTGGCCGACAATGTTGCCAACACCTTCTTCACAACTCGGGAAAACTTCTTGCTAAAAGCAAGCTCAATGGCAAGAGTTCTTAGCCGACTTTGACTTCGTGTGGGTGCACAAAGCGGGTCTACACAGCCCGAGTTGCGGTCTTTGAGTAGGAAGCGTGGCAAGTTATGTGGGATCGTTGAGCTCGGTTGTGGTAGATTTCAAACAGCCAGTTAGACTTGAGGCGCACCAGGGCTCAAGCGTATCAAAAACTAGTAAGCCCGGAATTGAAAGAGGAACCACGTGATACCTAGCTTTCGAGAATGAGTTGCTGCTTCAAAGGAGGGAGTTTATATGTGCCTTGAGCAAGGCTGAGGCGGGAGCTCTTGGAAGGAGACACATGATACGAGATGGGGTGGTCACCCAGGAGAGGAAAGAACTTTGGCATTGCTTCTTGGTACTTTTCATTGGCCTAAAAGAAGGAAGACATCTGTATATGTCCAAGACATACCATGTTTGTCAAGTTGACAAGGCGACGGAAAAAGGCGGGATTATTCACATTTGTCCATTAGGAGGAATTTATGTGGTGTCGATGGACTTCATCGATGGGTTCCAGGAAAGTAGGAGCGGATCGATTTTGGTGGTGGTAAACGGGTTTCCAAATCCTGTCTTAAAGCCGGCCCAGAGTGAGTGTCCAGCTAAAGAGGCAGCGCGCATCTTCTTCAGTAATGTAGTGAAACATATTGGGATGCTTAAAGACATAGTAAGCGATTGAGATACGCGGTTTACAAGCGGTTTGGTTGTTTGTTCAGATGTAGAGTGCAGTGCAAGTTCTCAAGCTGCGAATCACCCTCGGACGTGGTTGGCAGAGAGAGTCATCGGATGCTAGAAGAGTATTTGCGCCATGTGACCTCTCGAAAAATTGGTTGGAACTTCACAAATGGCGCGGTTGTCCTGCAATCTGCGGCCAGTTCAACCTGATATGAGCCCTTTTGAGGTAGCAATCGGGTTCAGTACGTACGCCCACGGTTTGTCAGTTCTTGAAGCAACACGGGCGTAAGCGTGAGCCAATTCGTCTGAAGTTTTGCAAAGTCTCGACAAGATTTGTGTGACGAGAGATAGCCTAGAAGGCAAGTAGGCGCATGAAGAAGTATGCGAGACCAGAGCGAGAGACCTCTAGAATTTGAAGCGAGGAGATGGATTGCATTGAAGCTAACTCCTGAATGGAAAGAAGATCATAAATAAGCAATTTCAGAGAGGTTTGATTCCGAAATATGATGGACCCTTTGAAGTTGTGAAGCGTATAGGGAACGTGGCCTACAAACTGAAGCTACCAGAGAGGTTGAAGCTTCACCCGACATTCCATGTAAGCTTCTTGAAGCCTTATCACAGTGATCCTAGTCCGGACAGAGTGCAAGCAAAGCGGAACCCTCCTATGGTTAGATCGGGGTTCCAGCAAGAGATTGCAAGCATCTGGGATAGGAAGATGGGGAACTGGAAGAACAAGTGGACCGAATACTTAATTCATTGGAAGGGGACGCCCGTCAGTGAGGCAAGTTGGGAAAAGGGTGCTACATTATGGCAGTTTGAAGATCAGATCCTTAAGTATGAGCGGTTGAAGTCAATGAGATGTTGAATACCTCACAGTGGGAGGTTTGTTGGCCTGACTAGATAACATGATCCGTGCGGCATGGGGGGCGCATGGCCAGTAGCGCCTAAGGAAATCGAGCAAGACGAAGAAGGGAAAACAAGTGTCAGGAGGTACAGCGTGAGCCGAAGCACGCGCAGAGGCGAGTAAGTGTCAGTTGGGACACGGTCGTGCAATCCACGGCACTCACGACAGGGAAATCCGGTGTGAGGAATGTCAGCAATTTATAGGCAGAGAACCTTAGGCAGCAAGCTTCCTAATCCGAGTGCAACAAGGATTCCTACGACTGGGGTCTGTGCGGAAGGACTCCTAGGCGGGGATTTGACGGGAAGGACCTACTCCTAGGCGGGGAAACTCTAGGCGGGATTTGGACTCTGGCCCAGGAAAGACTCAGACGAAATTTGGACTCCTAGATTGGGGAAAGACTCTGGCGAGGATATCACAATTAGAGGTGTGTGGGCGTATAAGAGTTTCATTCGAGTCGGGACTCCCCAGAGCGGGAAGGATAGTGTTGGCTTCTTTGGATTGAAGACTAGAGTTAGAGTAGGACTCTTGATCATAATTGTGTCAGAGATTGCCCCTTGAGCATCCTATATAAAGGGCTGGTACCTTGATGACTCATGTACTAGAGTTGGATCATAGAAAACATGAGAGCCAGGATATTTGGGGAGCCTTTGCAAAATTGTCTTGTGTTTTAGTAGCCAATAAAATACAAGTCGTGGAGAGCGCCCGCACGCCTTGTGTTCGCTATGAGAATTGTGAGGCATTGGAGATCACTCTTGGTATGCGCTCCTAGCACCGCAAAGACATGAGCCAAAAAGAGGACGTGTGACACCTACCATACACAAGCTTCAAAAGGGGTGATTTGAGTAGATAAGTGGTAGGAAGTGTTATACCACCACTCCACAAAGGGAAGCCATTTAGTCCATTCCTTCAATTTATCCTCAGTCCTACATCATAAATATTGCTCCAAGCACTAATTAACTATTTCGGTTTGCCCATCAGTTTGTGGATGATATGTTGTACTATGTAATAACCCAACATTTAATTGAGCAAATAAGTCTTTCCAAAAGTTACTAGTAAAAACAGGATCTCGATCACTTACGATTGACTTTGGTAGGCCATGCAATTTATAAATATTATCCATAAATGATTGTGCAACGTCAAGAGCAATAAGCAGTGGTGGAGCCACTAGAGGTTTAAGGGGGCAAACGCCCCCCCTCAAATTTTTTTATCCTCAAATTGTTTATATATATGCCCCATCCCCCCTTCCCCTTATCTATAATGTGTTATTGAATTAATTTTTATCCTACTATGGTGTGCCATTAAAATTATTCAAACATCTTGTTTTGCAAATTTTTTATCCAACATTCCCATAACACTAAAGTTCCATTTTGAACCTCAAAAGTATTAGGGAAATAAAAAAAAAATTAGGGAAATTGATTTTTTTTTTAATGTTTGATTTGATTGTGGAAAATATAAAATCAAATCAAATATAATCAAAATTCCTCAGACTTTTACATATTTGTAACTTTTTTAGTCCTTATATGACAAAAAAACAAATAAAATGAGTTTGAATAAACATATATAATTAATTTATTAAGTTTAAACTTTTTTTGTTGTTATAATATTTATTTATTCTTTAGTACTTTACATGTTACAAAAGGAGCCTAATGGTCCGCTAAAACTTTTCCCAAAAAAAATTCTCGCTTCTATAATTAAGAGATCTGAGTCAAGTATAAGTTATTATACTAAAAGCTCTAACCACCAAGTTAACATCCTATCGCGTTAATCTAATACAAAACCTCTATATATGTACTCATTGTAACTTAAAAAAAAACCTCAATTTAAAACTGTTTGTCATTTGTCACTCACCAATCATTTGTCATATCTTCTAAAGTGTTTTGATAACCTAATGGTGAGAAAACCTAATCTGAAAGTTGGGGTTAACCTGACCAAAAGAAAAACTCAACCTACTATTTGGATTTATTTATTTAAATATTATTAAAATGTTACATGAATAAATGACAAATCTATATTTTATTCAATTTTTAAAATTTATTATTATATAATGTCTATATTTAAATTTAACTATTTTATTGAATCACAAATATTTGTTGTTAAAGCTTCGTGACATTATTATATTTTAGTAACATTAAAAACATTATATTCTTAGTTAATATAATATTTTTAAATATGTTATGATAATATTATCAAATATATTGGAATATGTTTTTCATTAAATTTAGTATTAAAATTTTGTATTTTTCTACTACTAAATTATGTCCCTTCTGAAGAAATTTTTTGGCTCCACCACTGTATAAGGATGGCTAATGGGCATAAAATGAGCATATTTACTCAACCTATCTACTACAACAAATATGACTTGTTTACCATATGATGTTGACAACCCCTCTATAAAATCCATGGATATATCTATCCAAACTTGCTCCAGGATAGGTAATGGTTGGGTAAATAACTGATAAGAAACATTTTCATCCTATGCCTTGACATATCTCTTCACATTCTACACAATAGAGTAAACAATTCCCATTACACATCTTCTTCCAATAAAAAAACCCGCCTAATTCTTTCTAAGGTTGTCTTCACACCAAAATGTCCTCCCTCTACACCCGCATGTGCCTCTTTAAGTAGAATGCTCTAAGCTTGGAATTTTTGTCTAACCATATAGCCCCTTGTATTTGAGAAGGTCATGCTCCCAACTATACTTGGAGTGAGAGGTCGAATTTGCTTATACTTCCTGGATTAATTTTTGAATTTCCACGTCTTGTTGCTACTCTTACTTGAGTTGTTCTACCCATTCAGCCAACGGAAAGGAAATAGTCATCATTGTTGCCTTTTCAACATATTCATTCATTCTTGATAACGCATCAATGGCCTTATTCTCCTTCCCACTTCTATGATGTATTTCAAAATCATAACCAATCAACTTAGAGAGCCACCTTTTTTGCATAGGAGTAAAGATGCGTTGATCCAACACGTATTTTAGGCTAAAATGATCAATATAGATCTTAAAGTGCCTACCTATCAGATAAGGGCGCCTTTTTTTAACTGCATAAACCACTTTCATCATCTACTTTTCATAAATAGACATGACAAGATGTTGGGTGATAACTTTTACTCAAGTATGTTATAGGTCATCCTCCCTGGGATGGTATTGCTCCAATTCCCCCACCAGCTGCATCATATTCTATTCTAAATTCCATTTGAAAATCAAGATCGCACGTAAGAGTTTTTGCACATGGCTACCTTCAAGTGGGTTGAATGCGTTTCTCGCCTTCCTTGCTCCAATAAAAATTAATATCTTTCTTGAGTAAATTGTCAATGATTGACTAATCTTCCCATAATCTTTAATAAATCTTCTATAGTAGCCGGTGAGTCCCAAAAACCCTCGTAGGGACTTCAAGGAATTTGGTATTGGTCATTTCTTCATGCATTCAATCTTGGTCGGATCAGTTTCCACCCCTTGTTCAGAGATTAAGTGCCCCAAATATTCTAGTTGTGCCTTACCGAAAGAACATTTTGACTTCGCATAATTGATTTCCGCCGTCTCAACACCATTTCTAAATGCTTCAAGTGTTCGACCCAACTCTTACTAAATACCAAAATATCATAAAAAAATACTAGAACAAATTTCCTCAAGTAAGGTCTAAAAATCATTCATAATACCTTGGAATGTTGAAGGCACATTCGTCAAAGTAAAGGGCATGACTAGAAACTCATAGTGTCCTTCATGGGTACGGAAGGTTGTCTTGTGGACATCGTCGAGGTGTACCTGAATTTGGTGGTAACCTGACCTCAAATCTAATTTTGAGAAAAGCTTAGCCCCATGTAGTTCATCTAACAACTCATCAATCACAGGTATAGGAAACTTATTCTTGATTGTGATTTTGTTTAGTGCCCGATAATCCAATAGCCAATACACAACTCATGCCTTTCTTTTCACAAGTAAAAACCAATGAAGAAAAGTGACTAGCGCCTTTTCGATGCTATCTGATCGTAATCACCATTAATCATTTTTCGATCTCTCTTTTTAAACATGTATGGGTACCATGGCTCCAATGTTCGAGGAAACCCTGCCATCACGGAATGCGGTGATCTCTGAGGTCTCATGGTGGTGTTTTGGTTCAAGGAATAGACTTTCATAATTGTTTAGTTTCTTTTGTAACTCATCTGGCATCTCTTCTATAATTGTCCCCTTGTTCATCACTTAAGTTGCTTCCAACCATTTACAAACCCAAGCACAACCACCGCCGGTACGCCAGAAAAGATCCTCCTTCCTCCATTTGTAAAGGTTGAAACTAACTTCAAGGGACCAGTCAGAGTCTCCTCAAGGCAAGTGACACCACTTTTTTTCCATTCCAACTAAGTTCCATCCACAAGTTTTTGAAGTCCCACAAAATTGGCCCTAATCAAGCACCAATGATCCCCAACAACACGATGTCATAGTCCCAAAGTGAATAACCTCATTCGCTTTGAATTCCTTACCTTGCATGCTCCATGTTAACTACTTGCAAGTCATTGTACTAGCAATCTTGGTTCCATCTACCACTACAACCATTAAAGGCTTGTCTTGTTGTATTATGCAACTAGTGCGAAGCCAATTAACATCAAAGCGTGAAATCGTGGGTACTTCCCGAATCGGCCCTCTAATGATAATAGCTTTTTTCTTAATATTGCCCTTAATTCGCATGGTTTGGTGAGGTGTGGCCCCGACAATAGCATGGACTAATAGTAGGGGCTCTTCCTCCTCTTCTTCGAACTTGTCGTTTCCACCACTTGTTTCACCTTCCTCTTCCCCTTATAGCAAGTAAATTTGTCCCCTCTAAGAATTCTCTATGCCCTGCCTTGATATTTTTCCTCACAATAGTAACATAACTTGTTCTCTTCTAGCTTGCATTTCGCTGATATTTCCTAATCAAGGGATTTTCCTAACACCCTCATCCTATTTCTTTCGTGTATAAGGATGACATAAATAATATATTCTATTTTTTTACCTCTAAACAATCATTACTATTTCTTTTTATTATTTATTTAGCTATAAATATATTTATTTTAAAAATAATTAATTTTCTTAATTAAAAGATGTAAGAGAATAGACATATTCTATAAATTATATTAATAAGTTAGTATTATAAACGTGATAAATATATATATATATATATATATATATATATATATATATATATATATATATATAATTCCATACATTGATTCTCCTAAAGGATATATAATAATTAGAAGCACGTAAATGTCATAACTCGCGAGCCACTGACTAGACTCCGATCAAACCGATCACCGAGTAAGTCACTTGAGCCCGAGCTCGCACTGAATGTTAAAGAGTCGAGTCGCTTGGCCGAATGCAGAGCCCGCTCCTGACTCAAAATGTTAACGACTCGACTCGAGCTCAGTTGAACTCGAACTCGACTCGCATCATTAGCACCCCTACCTGGCATTAGATTGGTAGTGTTTTGAGATGAGGACTTGGCTTCCTTAATCATCGCCTCCATGGTGTTTTCTTATAGTAATGTCAGCCCTATAGCCTAACTTAGAGTACTGGGCTAAAACATCATCACTTGGTTTTTGATTGTATCTCTCAAACCACTTATGAAGCATTGTACAAAAAACTCTTCCTTTAAGCTTTTAGTTCTTACCATTAGTGCTTCAAATTGTTCCTAATAGATGTGTATGGATGAGATTTGCCTCAATTTTGTGATCTGACGAATTGGATTGTCATACATTCCTTGCCCAAATTGTGCGGTTATGTAGGTAGCCAATGTCTCCCAATTCAAGTCTTTGACTACTGCTTCATACCCCTAGAACCATTCTAAGGTCTTTCCTTCTAAATGTATTAAGGCAATCCCTACCTTCTCTAGTTCTGGCACCTCGTTGTATTTGAAAAATCTTTCGCACTTGTATACCCACCCTTTCATATTTTCTCCCCTGAAAGTTGGAAAATTCAATTTAGAGTACCTAGTATGGGCATGCAACGTACCCGGGGCAAACCCTGTCCTCGGCTTGGTAGGGATTAAACCACCAACTTCCGTAGGAACCATGATGGTCTTTGATTTTTCGATTGATTGATCGAACTTGAGGTTGAAGGTTGTCACCATCCGGATCAACTCTTTCAATTCCTTTGAATGTTGTTTCGAAGTTTCCTTCAATTGCTTATAGCAATCCTCCAACCGTCAAATTTCCTATGCTCTAATCCCATCCGCCATTCTTGGATACTAGGTCGTCGCTCTTTGCCCTAGTCCCATCTGCCATTCTTGGTTACTAGGTCGTCGCTCTGATACCAATGTAATAGCCAAGAAGAAGAAAACACACAAACTGAAATCCAAACTTTTATTGAGAGTAAATAAAATTTCTAATGTTTTCCGAAGAGAATCAACCCCTCTTTTAAAGGCTGCAAACAAGAACCCTAAAAGACAAACAAAACCCTAGAAGGAAACCAAAACAGAATCCTAACACAGCTCTAATTAGAAACCTAATAAAACAATTAAAATAGAAATAATAAAACGGGTTGTTACACATACCCACGCTAACAGATACAAATTTGGGGATTGTTCCCTTTGGAAGTCCAGACAGTACAATGAAAAATAAAAACCATCGGTACTAATAATAGATACAGAAAAGGTACCTTATTCATCATGAACCACCCTTAATCTGTTACCAACATATGAATTCATGTTGTCTATTCCAGTAAAGATCTGATTATTCCGTAGACAATTGCAATAATATGAATGACTGCCATTCCAAATGAAAGTTTGGAGGGGTATTAAATGGATGGATTCCAAGAATTTTCCCATGATGTCAGCACTTTCTTTCTCGCCAGTGTTTAAGTTGGTGCTGAGTTTCATATCTGACAACAGGGAATGAGAAGGATGTTGGAAACTCTCCCATATGATCCTTCCGCTTGTGTCATCTTCCAAAACAATTTTCCAGAATCCAAAAGCTGGGCAGGTTTTTGGCAAATATTTTGATGACCCGGTAACCGCTTTTTCCCCATCCAAAACTTGAAGACTGCCATCTTCAGATACCTTCACAATTCCACAAGTATCATTGAGGTTGCTTGCTCCTGTTACCACAGAGGATACAGAAGTCTTGCCCTGCCAGATTCCATCAGAGACTATAGTTTCAGAATCTTTGATGAAGTGTAAGGGTGTGATGGTGTATATGAGGTAACAGCAAAAATCAATCCAGAGAACAATAAAATAAGATAAATAGACCTCTTACACTAGTGCCACTGTCCATCCCCTTAACTGCATCAATGCTGTGAAAATGAACGCCGTCTAGTGGTTTTTGAGATGTTCTCTCTTAATTTCCTGGTGGTATCTTTCCACAATATATAATCAGTGTAGATGTTTCTTTTCAAACAAAATATCGAAATCATTGTCAACATGGCAAGTCATTTTGTTTGCTAGCACCTACTTTACTCGCCACTCTATAAGAAGAGTCTGCATTGAGTTTGGAAACCATCATGCCTCTACATCAAATCCCTATGTATTAAAATAAAAGTCAATTCAATCCCAAAATAGTAGAAAGCATTCATATCTTAACAAGTCCAATTTTCCCATGCTGTTTCTCTGTTCCATATTCTATCGGCCCGCAAGGATTGTAACAGTGACTTGGTTTGTAGAATATTCAATTGCAGTCTGCTTCTCAAAGAATGGAGGTTGCTTTGGGGGAGGAAGATGCGCAATTTCTCTAGAAAACATAGACAGAACAGTTGAAATGGATGGTCTGTCTTTAGCTGATTCTTGCACACATAACAGTCCCACATGTATGAATCTTGATATCTCCTCTTGGAAGCATGCTTCTGCTATAGATTCATCTATTAGTTCTTCAATGTTGTGTTTGCACCATAGTGTCCAAGCCTGAAAAACTCAACACAATATAGTTGGTATTTTAAGTTAAATTTACTGGAAGCCGACCATGACTCTGTAAATAACTGAGGTGAAGATATCTATTACATACTTACATATACCAAAAGGCTTATATACCGGTCATCATATTGAAAGTTACTGTTCCTTATCCCGCTTACAATCTCCAATAACAACACCCCAAAGCTGAATACATCAGATTTTTCCGAAAAACGTCCTTCCATTGCATACTCAGGGGACATGTAGCCGCTGCAAGTAATCACTGAAATCTAAATATTGGGATATTCAAATAGGTAAGTGTACTTTGAGAAGACAATAATCACTTACTATGTTCCCACGACTCTCATTGTATTGGCTTGATCCTGATTGCTTTCAAATATCCTGGCTATACCAAAGTCTGAAATCTTGGCATTCAGGTCTTTATCTAACAAAATGTTACTTGCCTTTAGGTCTCGATGAATAATTCTTAGTCTAGAATCCTCTGTAGTTGCAAATAGCTCCCTTCCAATCCCTTCAATAATGTTGAAGCGGCTTCTCCAATCCAGAGAACCTCTCTTGAGAGGATCTGAGTGATGGGCACAGAAAAATAAAAAGGAAACGTAAAGGGTCAATGGACAATATGCACAAAAATACTGCTGCACTGAATCTATAATTTTGCAGAGCTATGAAACTGGAACAAATACATATAACATTCGGGACAATAACATGATCTAACCAAAGAGAAAGGCATCCAAGCTTCCGCTTGGCATGTACTCGTAGATCAACAACTTTTCACCTCCTTCAACACAGCAGCCAAGAAGTCTAACAAGATTCCGGTGTTGGATTTTAGAAATCACCGTCACCTCATTCATGAATTCTTCAAGACCTTGTGCAGATGCCCTAGAAAGTCTTTTAACCGCTATTTCTTGTCCTCCTGGCAATTTTCCCTTTAAACAGTCAACTATATTAATAACTAATAGTTCAAAATGATACCACCAGAAAGCTTGAGATGCACAAGCATTACCCTGTATACTGGACCAAAACCACCCTGCCCTAGCTTATTGGCTTCATGAAAGTTGTTTGTTGCAGTTGCCAGCTTATCAAGACTGAGAAATGGTAACTCTTCAAGTTTAAACTGGTATGAATTGTCTCCAAGCGAATTCATATCATAAAATTGAGATGCATCCCCTAGATCAGATGGTGAAATCTCCATGCCTTTCTCCTTCACTGCTGCAGAATGTAGAATTCAGTCGCTTCTATATAACAATTAAAAATCTATCATAGCCTACAGAGCAGCAATAAAAGGGAAAATGACCTGCTTGTTTGCCTCTGCACCACCATGAGAAATATGTACAGATGGCAATGGCAATTATTCCTATTACAATTGTAACAGAGATAATTGCTTTCGTATCTCTCTTCTTATCTGTAAAACAGAACAAAACTATTCAAAGATTTATATAACCAACCATAATACATGAGTCTTCATCGGATACAAGCTGCCACCAAGTGTTTAATAAGCTTGGGTGTTCGAATAACCCATTCTGCAAAAGCAGACAACCAGAAAAATAAGAAGTAAAGAAAACAAGAAACATTTTTACCTAGTTCTGAATGTGCTAGGCGAATGAAAAGATCTGCCCCACCTTGAGTGAATTTTCTCAAATCAATCAAGTTTCCACTCCACGACATACAACCAGTGCCTCTATAATATGAATAAGCTATACAAGAACAATTCCTCAAACACTGCTCTCTGCATTCATCTTCAAGAGCAAGAGACCAATCTGCGAAGTCGGGCACTTTCATTGTTGTTTGCCTAAAGAATTCGTCTAGTTTACCCTTTTCACCACTGCTGTTTGTTCTTTGGCATTGTAATGGTGTCTTCCTCACACATCCACTAGTCCAATTTCCTTTACTCCATTGCTCTCTATACTTAGGTTCAAACCCTCTCAAACAGCTGCAAATTGGTGAATTCCCTGAATTACAGATTCCAAATTCCCCACATATACCATAAACATCACACTCACTTTGATTGCTCCTCCAAATAACCACCTGCTCCTCCTTCCCATACTCCCTATATGTTTTCAGAACTGTTCCTTCCGGAGTCAAGACATAGTATAAAAAGATAGACGAATTTGCCACACTAAAAGTTTCATAAACAGTACCTTCTTTATCATCGACCACCTGAAATCCACTAAGGAAAACTGAACTCATCTCGGGTTCTCCATTATAGATCTGACCATTCCATGGACCACTGCGCCAATATGGATGACTGCCATTCCAGATGAATATTTGAGGAATGTTTAGAGGATTTATTCCTGCAGAGAAGCTTCCAATTGACGGATCAGAGGGAGATTTCCATGACGTCAGCACTACCTTCTCACCCGTACGTGTATTTGCGCTGATTTTCATTTTAGGTAAAAATGAATGAGAAGGATGTTGGATGCTGTCCCATGTGATGCTTCCCCTATTATCTCGCAGAACAAGATTTCCAGAATCTAGAATCTGGGCACTTGAATTTGGTGCTGGATTTGAAACCTTTGAGGACCAGTGAATCTCTTTCTGGCCATTCACAACCAGAAGATTGCTAATTTTCGATATCGTCAAAATCCTGTAAATCATTGAGGGGTTTGTCCCTGTTAGCCACCCATGTGACAGTTGATAAAGAAGGGGTGCTATACCAGATCCCAAGGTAGCGGTTGGTTGAATCGGGAGGGGTAAAGAAACCCAGTTTGAAGGCACTTCCATTAGAGACCAGAGTTTCAGGGTCTTGGATGAATTGGGTGGAGGTAATGGTATCAATGGCAGTGCAAAACCCAAAACAAAAGCCAGAAAGCAAGAGAAGTAGAGCAACCAGGGTTTTGAGGGTCATGATCTCCATAACCTCTTGAATGATGGTTGCTGTTGTGAACATAGAGACGCATACTTTCTATGCATAGTAAGAAGAGAGAGTATATTTTTCTCCTTTCTTTTTCTCTTCTGTTCTTTTCCATTTGCTTGTGATGTCATAATGGTTATCATTCCACCCCCATCTCCATGACCTTCAGCGGAGTGGGTAGGCACTGTATTGCTACCAACCCCTCGGATGGTAGGAACTTTCCAAAAAAATAATTAAAAAATTAAAAAAAAAATCTTAAGAAAATTGGAGTTTGGAAAATAATCTTAAATATAATATACTAAAATGTTTCTTCAAAATATATTTTTTTTAAAAATTAAAAATTGTTAGTGTCTTGTTTTTTCGGGGTTAAATATTTTTAACTTAAATTCAAAATTTTAAAAAATTATAAAAACGATCTTTAAAAAACACTATTTAAAAACATTCAAAATTATATAAAATTTTCTAATTTGAAAGGCTGCTTAAAAAACTTTTAGAAGTGTCTTTCTAAAATGTACTTTTCACTTACAAAAATTATATTATATATTTCTGGTATCATTTTTAAACCTATATTATTTTCAAGTTAAATTTTATTTTTACACTAAATACCTAAAAGTTTCTGATAAAGAATGCATCAACAAAGAAAAAAAGCGTTTCCAAAGATTTATACAAAAAGAACAATGTAAATAATTTAAAGTAAAATATAATCATTTAAAAAAAATGAAAAAACTATGTTATGGGTGTCTAGTATGAAATATTTGAAAAATTAGGCCCAAAACTTATCAAACCTAACCCATGTCCTATTTGAACCAAATAATTGATAAATAACCATAATATTTGATAAAGAGTCCATGAGATGGCAAAAGAAAATTTGTCTCCCTAAATCCAAACATCCCCTTCTCCTCTCTCAACCGAGTTGACATCACAAAACCCATGTCAAACATCCTCCTCCCTCTTCTTCTTCAACCTCACACTTTCTTTCTTCGTTTCTTCTCCTCAACCCTTCAAAGCACCATCAATCGCGCAAAAGAGAAATAGTTAGTCGATCGAGTTGTTCAACATAAATTCCCATTCGAGCCATAGAATCTAGGTTTCTTTCTTCATCAGCAAGTTTCCTTCTCTTTCTCTTTGTCTCTTTCTCATTGTCTCTATCTTTTCCATCTGCTTGGTTGTTGAGAAAAATTTATCTGGTCATGCATGATTTTTGTATATGAAATCGGTGCCCATAATCCATGATGATCCTTAAACAAAAATTTTCCCAAAAAAATGTTAGAAAGATCTCAATGTCTTACTTGAAAACTGCCATTCTATAGAGGCTTCCAAACCATTAAGGAGCTTTTCAACCATTGTTGTCTTTAGGATGTCAACTATCATCACAAAATTTACAAATTCAAAATTCTTACCAAGAATCCAAATTCAATTGAGTATGGTTTAGTAGACTGACATCAAACTCAACCAACATTCTAGATGGTTTGGGTAAAGTGAAAAAGTAAAGAAAGTGTCAAAAAAAAAAAAAAGAGAATGTTGTTCAAAAGTGAATTATTGATACTAATTTATTAATTGAAGTTATTCCAATTATTTATTATTGTGTAGAATTTCCTAAATTAGTTGATATGAGAAAATTGTTATACATAAACTTCTAATTCGTGATGGATGTTTGTTTTAATTGAATGTATTAACAGATTTGTTGTCTGACATTCTTATTATAGGTATTTAGAGACTAATATGGAACTAAGGAGGATGCATTTGTATAAGTGCCCTGCCTAAGCAGCTGACACCGAGGTAAGAACAAAGTCTCGGAATTACCTTAGGTTATTCAACACAAATGAAGAGTTTGATAGATCTATTAAGTATTTCAATAAAAGGACAATACTACCTGGGTGAAATATTGATCCCGAATTTATGAGCAAATCTCGTTGGTTTCATATTCGATAAGATGGGTTCTTGTCGTTTCTTTGGTTGAACCAATGTATACACAACTAGTGTGGTGCTTTTACTCCAAAGCTCACTTCACGCATGGAGCTTTCATCGATTGTACATTGAAAGGAAAAGACATTACGACTTTACTCCTTAATGTGAAAAATATGAAATACTAGGTGTCCTATGAAGGTCATAGTGGATGACATGAAGAGTCAAGCCTAACATTCCGTGGCTCAGACCGAGGCCATTGAGCACTTATGTGAAGTACTAGTTGGTCATGGGCTTCGAAAGCCCAATGCTCATAGTCTTTTTATTAAATGTCGTGTACTCCACCACACATCACATTCTCCATCATACCACGAGGAGGAAACAGAGAAAAGTTGTCTTATCTTGAAGCATTTTTGGTTGATTCCTTATTGATGGGTTAGTCAACCTTAACTATATTATGCTTAATCATATGATTGCATGTTGCAAGAGTACCTAATTTTCGCACCCTATGACTCTTTACAAAAGTTTTCATTATTTGGACTTGTCAACAGAAACAAAAAATGATAAGGTTTCTATGTATGACACTTATACTGAGTCAACTACGGGTAGAATGAAGTTTGTGAAATCAGAGGATGGTGAATGGAGACGTATGGGAGACGAAGTGGAGGCAGACTCAGATGAGGATGAAGAGAATAATGACATGGATGGAGGATCTTAGCTTTCTGGTCACTTGCACATTCCTCTATTATAGACTAATGCACCAAAATCAAAACCTATTGGTATTCCTCATACCGAAGTGCCACCAATTGTGGATGAATCACCTTTGTATGAGGTTAGGGCACATATCAGTTCGTTAGCTTCTCGCATAAAGGAGCTTGCTGTTGTGGAGGACTCGCGTTTCTCTTCAATCGAGGCTCGTATTGATTCGTATGAGATACAATTGACCTCCTAGTATGAGCAGCTACAACAAAGAGTTAATCAGTTTGAGGAAAGGGTTATGGGATTCCTTGAATTTGTTTTCCCTCCACCTCCTCCTCCATCTTGATACCGTTATACAAACTATGTTTTCAGTTTACTTTTTGGACTTAAGATTGATTATTATCCAAAAAGTGTCATTCTGCACTCTGCTATTGCGGTTTTTGAGCACTTTTTGCATAGTAACCAGTTCAATAGACCCCGATTGACATGTCTATGACCTAGCTATACTACTGATCACATTTTATGGCAAATTTTGTAGTTGTCTCGGGCCATTAATGTCAAAGCTATTGAGTCAGCTTAATCACGAAGAATTCAAGTTGAACTCAGAGCTACAGATCTGAAACTGGAAGAAGAGAAGTTATGCAAAATGAAGCTTACACCCTGACAATTTCGCAAGGGTTGCAAATTTTCGCAACCCCTGCGAAATTTCACAAGGCTGCAAATTGTATGCTGCTTTTTGTTAACCTTTTTTACTCCGAATTTTGCTCTTCCCAAATTGTCCTCCATGTAATAGTGACTAATTCATACTTTTTTGTAATTTTGTTGCTGGGGTAGTATATAAGCCCCAAGCAACACTCTGTAAAAAAAATCTTGATCATTAATAAAACTTTTGGAGGGAAGCTCAAGAAGCTTCCCCAGCATTTTCATTTTTCTTTCCACTTTTCACTAGGCCAAACATTCTAAGGATGACAACTCGTGAGGATGAGTGGCTGTGGTCCTCGTCTCCTTTGAAGAGGAAGGCCGCCGGCAAAGGATCTAAGGTGTGCTTAAGGCTCCCATGGTTTTCACTGTGCAATTACTTCGATATTTATGTGTTTCCTTTAATCCTAGGTTTAGATCCCTTCGGCTACACCTTGAACATCCTCGTACGATAATCTTTGTACTCAATGGATGCTTATTGTTGATTCAATCGGCATTCATTAATATCATTTATTAGTCATCTAAGGTAATACTGAGATACGCTTTTTACCGTCTTGAACCATTAATGCTCAGTGGATACCATTTCCAAAGGATAGTTGTTTTGGGTCAATTTTTATAGCTAAATGAAGAACTAGTTCGAGAGATGTCTATAGGTCATCCTCCCCAACGCGAGGAAAAGACCTGTGAAACCATCATTAGCCCTAAGAGTCCAAGCCCAGTGTCTTGACACTTCAAGGGAGTTCCTTGTATACTTTACTTTATTTTATTTTCAGTTTTCAACCATTACAACCCATTGTTTTTATAAAATTCCAAAATCTAAACCATAATCACCAGTGTAAGACTTAGTATTAATCATTTCCACGAAGAAACTCATCCTTTGAGGGATCGATCTTAAAGCGCTTATACTAAGTAGCAAAGAGCAATGCTACAGTTAGTAGATCGATAGGCATAAATTTTGTTGATTCAAGATAAATTCTACAAAATAACAAATCAAATGCGTCGCCACGCGAGATGGTGCTCTTAAATGAAAATAGATTTGAGACATCGAACACTTGTGATCCTCATCACAAGTTCTGGTGAATTTTCAATTATCTAGTAATTTATTGTCACTTTTTTTTTAGTTTCATTTTACTACTTTTTTTTTAGAAACTAACCTTAACCCCTTTTGGTAGAATTTTCTTTATCTGGTGTTGTTATGTCTTCTACCGTGGGTTTATGTTCTAAAGGAATAGAATACAAGAAAGGACATTAGTAGAGAATCAATATTCCACAGGAACTGGGTTGTGAAGTGGGCTTGAATTGTGATCAAATGGAACCCCCACATGAAGAGCAAAAGAAAGTCATTAGGAGCGGAGAGGAACCTCAATGCTTATAGGTCTAAGGAGGACTACATACACCCTCCACGAATGAGTGCACTCCTCCCCGCATTTGTACCTAACCGAGGACATGATCGTGAGGTCTACCTCACTTCTCCCCACTTTCCATGGTATGGAGAGTGAGAATCCTTATACACACATCAGGGAATTTGAAGAGGTTTGCAACACCTTCAAGGAGGACATTACCACTTTGGACTTGATGAGGCTAAAGCTTTTTCCTTTGACATTGAAGGACAAAGCTAAGATTTGGCTCAACTCCCTGAGACTAAGGACTGTCAGACTGAAACCAGGATGCAGCGAATTTTAAAGAAATTCTTCTCCCACCCATGAATCAAAGACTAAGAGGCCCAAATCTTCTCAAACAATAGAAACAAAGTGTCTGGTCATGCTGGAAAGATATATAGCTACCAATGCCGCCTCACCCACAAGTCATACCAGCCTTAGCTCGCAGCTTTTTGATGTTTCTTCCACAAAAGTTCTACCATCAGAAACTATGTGGAAGAGATTCCCTGAAAAAAACCCAGAGTAATTTTCATGGATTTCCTGAATTATGTGGCAGTGGCATCTAAAGGTTGAGATGAGCCTAACCCAAGGGAGATAGAAAGGATGAGGCCCCACCCTCAAAGACTAAAGGTGGCATGTATTCCCTTCCGCAGGATTCGGGACATGAAGGCTGCTCCCAACCTTAGCTAGAAGGTCGAAGAGCTTGAAATGAGAAACCAAAGATGTGGTGCAAGCAAGGATTTCAGACCCTATACCGTATAAGCCATGTTTCCATCTCACACCCATCAAGACTGAGAGCAACAATGCCCCACTATTCCAAAGAATGAGGGAAATGCTAATAACAAGCTAACATTGTCGTACAATCTAAGCCACCTCATTCAATGCATCATATGGCAACCTACAATCCCAATCGAGGACCACCCAAATCTCTTGAAACCAGCATCCACAATATGCACACCCCGTCGCACAACCAATATGTTCTCAATCCAAAGCATACCACCATAAACAACATCTCCAATTGAGCAAGCACACCGAACTTGGAGCAAAGTTATGGGTAATTTTCAGAGGAGGAGAAAGTCATAATGTTCAAGCGAATCGTAAAATTGATACAAAGGAGAGCACCTTGAACAAGAAAATCGAAGGCCTTTAAAGCGAAATTGCTCAAAAATTTGAGAACCTGCAATACTCAATTTCCAAGCTAACTAACCAACAGCTAGTGCAGGAAAAGGGTAAATTCCCTTCACAAACGCAGCCAAACCCTAGGGGAGTCCATAAAGTAACCTCTTCCAGTGAACCCACCCCCGGGATAGATGAAGGAAGGCAATCATCACCTTGAGGAGTGGTAAACAGGTGGAGCTACCAATGCCTGTGCCTGTTGAGGAAACTACAGGAGAAAAGGAAGCAGAATCGAAAAGCATTGTAATCAAAGAAGATATGATGAAGAAGAGCATGCCCCCTCCATTCCCTCAAGCACTAAAAGGCAAAAAGAAGGTGATCAACCAAAATGAAATTCTGGAAGTATTAAGGCAGGTTAAGGTCAACATCCCTTTTTTAGATATGATTAAACAAGTCCCCATGTATGCTAAGTCTTGGCTGACTTGCGGTAATCGTAAAAGAGGGCTGAATATCGATAAATGCTTTCCTAACATAACGTGTCAAGCATCATCCAATGCAAACCCTAAGTGAAATACAAAGATCCGTGTCAGGTCCTACCATATCCAGAAATATTAGGAACATTCAGGAGAAAGCCTTATCAACTCGGGGCTGGGTGGTCAACCTCGTTACTCCTACTCGTTTTACATGTTGCTGTGTGGCTAGGAGAATTGAAACCTACCACCATCACCCTATCTTTAGCAGACAAATCAATTAAAATTCCCAAGGACACAGTTGAAGATGTCTTGGTACAAGTGGATAAATTCTATTACCCAAAGGATTTCGTCATTCTTAACACCGAACCTAAGGTAATGGGAACTAATCCATGCACTCCATCATCCTTGGGAGGCCAATCTTGGCTACCTCAAATGCGATTATTAATTGCCGAAATGGAGTTATGCAACTGCCATTTGGGAATATGACACTGGAACTCAATATTTTCCACTCGGCAAGCATACGCCCAAGCAGAGGAGGATCCGTAAGAAGTTTGCCTCGATCGACACCATTTCGATGAACAAACTCAAGCATCGTACTATAGGAGAGGAGTTGACTGAGGAACTAGCATAAGTTTTTGAAGAGAAACAGGATGCCCTAGAATTATGTGTCATTTATGGGCCATGGAGGAGAAAAGAAGAAATCCTTCCTTTGTTAACTAAGGAGGATACATCAGGGCAAAGATGCAACCCCAAAACTTGATCTCAAACCTCTTCCTGTAGAATTAAAATATGCACATTTGGAATAGGCTAACCAATGTCCAGTTATGATATCTTCATTGTTGAATGCCCTCGTAGAGAATAGTCTTCTCGACACCTCAGAAGTATAAGGTGCCAATGGAACGGAAAATTTCCGATCTAAAGGGGATTAGTCCTTTGGTTTGCACTCATCATATCTACATGGAGGATGAAGCTAAGCCAGTAAGACAACCGTGGAGGTGACTAAATCCACATATGCAAGAAGTTGTGCGCACTAAAGTCCTCAAATTGATGTTGGCTGGCATTATTTACCCTATTTTCGATAGTCCTTAGGTGAGTCCAACTCAGGTTATGCCAAAAAAAATCAGGGTTGACCATTGTGCAAAATGAAAGGGGGGAGGATATACCCATCCGCCTTACCACAGGTTGGAGGGTATGCATAGACTACAGGAGATTGAATGAAGTGACAAGGAAGGACCGCTTCCATTTACCCTTCATTGATCAACTTCTTGAGAGAGTTTCCGGGTAACCATTCTATTACTTCTTAGATGGGCATTCCGGATATTTTCAAATAGAGATTGTGGCGAAGGACCAGAAGAAGACCATCTTCACTTGTCCATTTGGCACATATGCTTACAGGAGAATGCTTTTTGGCCTCTCGTGATTAAAATTTGCTACATTCCAAATATGTATGCTCAAAGATTTTCAATGATATGGTAATACATCATGGGAGGTGTATATGGATTTATATCACCATATATGGGAATACTTTGAGTAGTAAGCTTAGCTAACTCAAACTGTGTCGTTACTTATGCATTGAGAAGAATTTGGTGCTCAATTAGGAGAAATGCCAGTTTATGGTGAATCAGAGAATTGTCATGGGACTTGTTATCTCCAACAAGGGAATTGAAGTCGATAAAGCCAAAGTTGAACTTATTGTCAAGTTACCACCACCCACGAATGTAAAGGTTGTGAGATAGTTCCTTGGCCATGCAGGCTTCTACAGGAGGTTTATCAAAGATTTTTCCAAAATTGCAAAACCCTTGTATGAGCTACTGGAAAAGTATACTAAATTTGCATGGAATGAAGCTTGTCAAAAGAGCTTCGAAAAGCTCAAATCCCACTTGACCACTGCACCTATAGTGAGAGCACCCAACTGGCAGCTTCCTTTTGAAGTCATGTGATGCTGATCTTACCATTAGGCAAATTCTAGGCGTAGAGAGGATGGAAATCCAGCGTGGTTTATTATGCGAGCAAAACTTTGAATGAAGCTCAGAGAAATTACACTACCATAGAGAAGGAACTTGATGGCAGTAGTCTATGCCTTAGACAAGTTTCGAACATACTTGGTGGGGTCAGACATTGTTATCTTCACCGACCATTTAGCCTTGAAATATCTACTAACCAAGCAGGATGCTAAGGCAAGACTTATAAGATGGAATCTCGTACTCCAAGAATTTAATCTTCAGATAAAGGACAAGAAAGGGGTAGAGAATGTTGTAGCAGATCACCTCTCTAGGCTGACCATAGCCCACAATACACACATTCCTCCAATTAATGATGAGTTCCTTGAGGAATCACTGCTGTTGGTAGAAAGTACCCCCTGGTATGCCCACATTGCTAATTTTTTAACAACAGGGGAAATTCCAACTAAATGGAAGGCACAGGATAAGAAATACTTCTTCGCAAAGATTCATTCCTATTATTGGGAAGGACCATTTCTGTTCAAATACTATGCAGACCAAATCATCAGGAGATGTGTACCTAAAGGAGAACAGTAGGGGATTCTCAGCCATTGGCATGAAAATGCATGTGGTGGTCATTTCGCTTCGTAGAAAACAACTATGAAGGTGCTCCAATCAGGGTTCTACTAGCCTTCCCTCTTTAAGGATTCTCACAATATGTGCCGAGGTTGCGATAGATGCTAAAGGCTCTGAACCTTCTCGTCAGCGCATGATACCCTTAAGCCCAATCTCGTAGTGGACTTATTTTGATGTGAGGCATTGACTTACGGGGCCATCCTCATGTCCTTCTGATATCTACATAATTCAAAGGGGGTTGATTACGCTTCTAAATGGGTTGAAGTGATTCCCTACAAGTCAAATTACCACAGGGTAGTACTGAAGTTTTTAAAGGAGAATATCTTCCGGGCTCGGTACCTAAGGCCATAAGGTTATGGGGGTTCACATTTTTCAACAAACCCTTTGAAACCCTTATATCTAAATATGGAGCATAATAAAGTGTACCTACCCCTTTATCATCCCTCGCATCAAAGGAACAAGCCGAAGCTTGGCTAACCTGGAAATCAAAACTATCCTGAAGGAAGGCAGTGAACTCCAACAGAAGGATCGGTCCCCTTTCAAGTCAGTTTGACTCATTATGGACATATTGTGACAACCTTCAAGACAATTCTTGGAATGTCCTTATCATCGTCTATGGAAAGGCATGCCACCTCCCCAAGGGAGATTACTGAATATGAAGGCATGGTGGGCGATCAGTTTTGAACTGATTTAGGAAGAGTCGACCAAAATATTCCTCAACCTCAATGAGCTAGAGGAACTGCGAAATGATGCCTACCTAAATTCAAAATTTTCAAAAGAAAGATTGAAGAAGTGGCATGATCAGATGGTGGCTCGAAAGAATTTCAAAAAAATGGATCAAGTGTTGTTCTACGATTCCAAGCTTCACCTATTTCCAAGCAAACTCAAATCGAGGTGGATTAGTCCATTTGTTATCCATCAAGTATACCCTAATGGAGCAGTGGAGTTGCTCAACTCAAAGGACAACAGACTATTCAAAGTGAATGGCCAGCCATATGCGGTCCCCTGTACAATAGACAAGGAGGAACTTTCCCTCCTTAAGCCCCTAGAAGTTTAAGAAGCCAATTTAGGTGGGCTTAGTCTCTTCAGAGACTGAAGATGCCACTTCCTTTTGTTGAGATTTTTCTTATTTCATTTCGAATTTTATATCTTTTCCCCTCATCTTTTCTCTAGTTTGAACCTAGTTTTAGATTGAGTTTTCACTTTTATGTGTTTTTATTCATTAATGTTGTGTTTTCTGTGAGAAATCGTTTCATCTTCGTGAAGGTGGTTTTACAGTTGAAGGTTTTCATTTTCAAAAAATTCAGAACTCTCGCGAATTTTCGTAGGATTGCAAAAATTTTGCCGCCCTGCCTCCTGATTCTTGGGCCTCCTCTTATGCCCGACCCTTCGGTTCTAGAAAACCCTATTCATTTCTTTTGCATTAACGAGACCTAGAAAGGCAGTGATTCATTAAGGGTTAGCTTAAATTTCAACTTTCAGGCTCTTTCACCTTCCCCATCCCCCTATTTATATCAACCCCCTCCTATTCATTCCTCATCTCTCCCCCACCCCACCCCCACCCCCCCCCTTGCGGCACACCCTTCCCATCTTCCCCCACTCTTCACCCACTCCCCCTAATGGCCAGTAGAACCCGCGGTGGGCCACAACCTCACCCTTCGACCTTTACGTAAGGTCCTCGCCCCCGTCGCACCAACCCGCTGTCCCGCCGGGCCGCCGATCCCGCTTGTCCCCACCGTCGCCGCCCTACAAACACCCCATTGAAGCACCCCAACTTGCCCTTGCCTTGCACCGATACGAGATGAGGACGGGGGCCATTCCTCCTTCCCTTCTACATCCGCGACCAACCCGGAGGCCCCGCCTCTAAAGAGGGCTCAGACCTCAGGCCTAGGTGAAGCTTCCAGTTTACAACCCCAGGAGCATCCTTAGTCTCCACCTACCCAGTTCCCAATGCTTGCGTACCCTCAAGACCACTTCCGGGCCCATCAAAGGCCCCTCTTCCATTACGGACTAATAGCAAGTAATTCAGATCAAAGGGAAAAGATCATAATGAGAATTTTTATGATATTCCGGCTTTCTCTACCCTCCCCGAGCTTCGAGACTCCATGAGGCTTGTGCAGCAGTACTCCCTAGAGCCCTTCATGACTCAAAGGTCTGGGCTCTTCTATCAGAATATCAACACGTGGTCATCAAATTCTACCATACCATGACTTCCAGGTGAGACCGCAATCCGACAGGCCTGCATTTTTCTATAGATGATCGTGAAGGAATACTTCGGGCCATTGACATAGCTGCCACATTCAATCTTCCGATTGTCCTAGCTAATTCAACGAAGTACAGGTAGTGGCCCCATCCCTCACCTCGGGAGATGGTCCCATCCTTTCTAGAGACACATTAGTTGGGCCCATTCTATTCAGACAGCAGCTTTCACCAGGGATGCTCTTTATTGACCATGTATTACGATCAAACTTATTTTTGCTCCAGCATTTAGTGCAAAGAAGGGGAGCCATATTGGAGGCTCTTTATCGCATTTCCAAGGGTTTCTAGTTTAGCCCTGCATAAGTCATCATGAATGCCCTTTTACACTTTGAGGAAAAGATACAATCATAGAACCTGGGGTAGCGGCCGAGACCATCCCTCTGCTTCGTGGTCGCCTGTATGAGTTAGAACATCTTGGTTTTCCGGCTGAACCCTAATTAAAGCACCGTCGAGTTTGCATCGTTGTTTTCACTGTTGAGAAGTGGCAATTTGTGCCAGGTGCTCCTCCCATTCCACTCAAAGATCCAGTAGAGGATCAGCCACCCCCTGTAGTTCCAACAGGGAGCCCCACATTCCAAAGATCCACAAATTTCCTTCCAGCGACTCGACGACCATCGCACCATCCGGCTTCCTTCAAAGACTTTCGGCCCTTGCAGATCACCGACCTAGAACTTCAACATCACCCATGGAGACTATCCCTATTCTCCACGTGACTTTCCTCGTCATATGACTACAATACGCCTTTACAAACAAGGTTAAAAATATCTGCCGATGGATATATCTAAGATTCTGATTTTATGGATATATCATATATATCAGAGATATAACTGTGGATATTTTTACACGAATATTGATATATCGAAAATTAACAAAAATACTTTGAAATTCATGAAAATACTTTGTAAAAGTGTAAAAATGACATTAATAATAAAATATACTCATTGATATTACATTGCAATGGTCTTTCAAAACCAAAATGAAGATCGATGTGACTCTATTACAATATTTGATGATGGGATCCCATCTTAATAAAGACAATACTTCACATAGGAGAATTTGTCCACGAGAATGAATACGTGACATATAACTGAAATTGCATATAAAAATAAGGCAATAAATGATATAGGAAATAGGAATAGTTAAATATGGAGGGAAAATGGGCATAATAGGTGGGAGAAGTGGTAAATTAAGAGAGAGTTGTTATTGTCGAAAAAGGCAAATGTTATCTCATCAAAATATCCTCCACTGTTGCTTTTTGGGTTCTTGCATTTCAGTTGGTCTACAATGCATCCCCATGGTCCCTACACTCCTCCACTTTTTCCTCAACACTCCCAAACCCACCTCCCACCTCCCATACGGGCCATGTTTATCAAACAGGGTCGATATATAGACGATATATCGTCGATTTTGGGCGATTAATCGTTGATTTTGGGCAATAAATCTATAAAAATTAAAAAAAAAAACTAAAAAAATTCCATAAAATGCTGCAGGCCGACATTGTCACCGATATATCGGTATTTGGTCGATGTATCGCCGATATATCGGTGATATTGACCCATTTTAGGCGATTTTTCCTCCAACCAACTATCGACCAGATGATTATGGCTCTGAATGCCCGACACTGATATATCGACGATATATCGTTTGATACTATCTCGATTTTAATCCATGTTTGCGCCATTTCCAACTTCTTTCACCACCGCCTATGCTACCTTAGCCGAGAGGATGATACATCAAGGTCAGAGTTGCTCGCATCAATGCCATCCATTCGTATTCGCAGCCACCAGACTTGCCTCACATTCTACCAAAGACTCGCCAGCCTCTATAGTCCTCCTCCAAAGAAGACGAAGCCATACAAATTCTCCCGCAGTTCATCGGATCTCCTTGCAAAGAACAGAGTTGTAACACTCTAACATACCTCAGTTGTTTTCGACATGTTTAGGGTATTTTGTAAGCCTAATTAATCGTTTATGGTCAAATGCGAACCGGAAACGAGACCTTGAAAAGTTACAAAACTTAAGGACAATTTTGTAATGGGTCCAAAAGAGGCTTAAAAGTCCTAATGTGAAAAGATTTGAGGCCAAAGAAGAAATACAGGAATCGATAATTCCTAGAAGATGAGAGGCCAAAATACAATAAAAGGAATTGGAAATACAAATGGCCATTAGTCAGTGGCCAAAAATGCAATTATGATAATAACTCAAAAATGGGTTTTGATGGCCAAACAAGGCCTTAACAAATCTGATTTTAAAAGACCAAATTGGTCTCATTTGGGGAGAACGGATGGGGAGAAAAAGAGAGAAGGAAGAGGAAGAAGGAAGAAGATGAGGAGATCAAGGCCAAAGGTATGGAACTTGGATTTTCGTATGGAAACTCACCTTGTTTAGGAATCCTATGAGATTTGCAGGATCCGGTTTAGAATATTATCTTCCCCAAACTTGGTTTTGCTAGTGGTTTCATATTAACCTAAAATTTCATGCCGGGTAAGGGTAAAAACCCATATGGCACAAGTAGCTCAAAAAACCCTCTCTTGAAGGATGAATCTATGTTTAATAGAGAGTAATTGAGTTAGCGTTTAGAATAAACCCATATGGGTTTTGGAAGAAATCCATGAAGGAGTTTTTGAAGAAAGATATAAAATTGAGAGATGAATTGAATAGAAAAGAGATTCCAAGATGAATTTGGAATTGTTTTGATGTGTTTGAAGGTAGAGAAGCCATCAGATCATAAGTATGGAAAAATGTGAGAAAACACACATTCCCGGGGGCACTTTTCAGACTCCTACCGTAGCTGAAGTCCTACCGGTAGAACTTCGGTTCTCGTCATTTGGGCCAAGTCCTACCAAGAGAACTTAAAGTCCTACCGGTAGGACTCGCTCTGCTTTCCAATTTCAATTAGTTTTCGATTTTGGCCATAACTTCATTTCTCTATCCGATTTGAGTGATTCATGGGCTACGTAAAATAGACTTCAAGGAGAACCAAACTTTAAGAGAAGGTATCTCCAATTTGGACTACAGTGGTCGAAAAATCCACTCAAAGTGAGGCTATGTGCGCCCATTTCCTGCATCGTTGATCATAGAGAAGTCCGCAGTTTCCTGACGTAATTTGAGCTCCGGCGGTTCGAATTGGGTGATTCTGAATAGAAACCCCACTTTAGCTAAATAAGTACAAGGACCTAGTTTCATAATAAGTGAATTTAAGACTTCGGAAAAATCGCGAATTCAAATAGCCCCGAAAGTGTAAAATCGAAAAATCGACTAGTTGGCATGAAATGCCAGCAACTGAAGCTCTGGGTGATCCAATTGGAATGATTCCAATTTCGAGCAAAGATGATTCATGTAAGCACAAGAATATACGAATAAGGTGTGATTACATGCTCATCATACCTTACCAAGATATGGATTACGACCCCGTCATGAACGCACAAAGGGCTAAATAAATGCCCTATTATAAGATAGTGTTACTCGAACTCATATAGTCAGAAACCATCAAGACCCGCGATTAAATGACACAAAGACTTCGTCCGATTAGTACTCTAAGATTCCTGACAGTCTTCGCACTCCCGATTAGTACTTTGAGATTCGACATTAGTGCCCGCAAGACTTCGATTAGTACTTCCGCAGATTCCCGACAAGGTTCAGACTCTCGATTAGCAATTTCTAAGATCTCCGATTAGTGCTCCTAAGACTCGATTAGTACTTCTGCAGATTCCGACAGTGCGCTCCGCACTCGATTAGCACTTCTAAGATTCCGATTAGCTGTCTCTAAGACTCCCGATTAGCAATTTCTAAGACTCGACACACAAGACTCCCGTTCGATTAGTGCTACCAAGACTGCTCCTGACTACACAAGACTTCCACAGATCAAGCAGAAGATCTCTAAGACTTATCACAATGCTATCTTTACTTTAATCCGTATTAATTCGGGCCTGTAGTCAAACAAATATATTGATGTCCTCTAAAGTTCCGTAGTACCTACGCACTCGTCTGACATACCCGTAGCACCCACGTGCACTCAGATTTAGACATAAGCTCCGTAGTACCCACCCGGCACTCCCGCATTCAGATAAGGTTCTGTAGCACTCTACGTACTCCCGCATCAGATAGGTTATGCAAGACGACGTACCCCGCAGATCCGAATAAGTTCTTCGTAGCATCACGTACCCCAAGATTCGACAAGTCCCGTGAGAGTGCCCACGTACTCGCCTCCGATAGCGTCCCGTGATCCGAATAAGTCCCGCTCTGATCTAGTCCTCGTAGTACCAAAATTCCCTGCATCCGGCAAGTTCCGCCTAACTGATATTCGTGAGTACCGGCGTACCCCCGTATCTCGAAATGTTCCGTAGTACCTACGGGTACCCCGTATTTAATTAAGTCCCGCTCGTCTCCTCGGTTAAGTCTCAGAGTACCTACGGGTACTCCCGCATCTCGAATAAGTCCTCAGAGTACCTACGTACTCTGTGATCCGATAAGTCCCATATCCGAATAAATTATGTCCTCAGATCTGATCTGCTCAGAATCTTATGGGTACTCCCGCATTTGATTAAGTTCGTCCTCAGACTGACCGTTCAGAGTACCTACTGCACTCAGATCCGATAAGTCCCGTGATCCGACAAGTCCCGTAGCACCTACTGCACTCCTGCATTTGATAAGTCCTCGTGATCCGATAAGTCCCGTAGTACCTACGTACTCCCGTATTTGACAAGTCCCCGCTCTCCGACAAGTTCCTGGCACCCACGGGTACTCCGCCTCTCGATTAAGCCCCGTAGTACCTACGGCACTCTCGTATCTGAAAATGTCTCCGTAGTACCTACGTACCCCCGTATTTAATTAAGTTCCTGTCTGGCCTCCGATGAATTCGCAGAAGATTCAGCCGTACTCCCAGCCTCCCCGAATAAGTCCTCCGACTGATAAGTTCCGTATACCTAAGGGTACTCTCAGACTAATAAGTCCCGTAGTACCGCGCACTGGCGTATCTAATAAGTCCCGTATCCCCGATAAGTTCCGTCTCTCAGATAAGTCTCAGAAGACGGCCGTACTCTCAGGATCCGATAAGTCCCATATCCGAATAAATTCAGGCCCCGATTCGATTCGCTCAGGTACCTATGGGTACTCCCGCATTTGATTAAGTTCTCATTCTCAGATTCGATCTCTGCTCGTGAGTACCTACTGTACTCCAAAGATTTGATTAAGTTCATCTCAGACCGATATGTTCCTCAGAAGTATCACGCGTACTCCCGTGATCCGAAGCAAGTCTCGCAGATCTCGAATAAGTCCCGTAGTACCTACCCAGTACTCCCCGCATTTGAATAAGTCTCTCAGAGTACCTACGTACTCCCCGTGATCCAATAAGTCCCGTGATTCGTATAAGCCCGCAGTACCTATGAGCACCCCGTATCGGGTAGATTAAGTATAAGTCCGTGAGTACCTACGTACTCAGACAAGAAGACATACGAGTACTCACGCATCCGTAAGATAAGCATAAGTCTTGAGTACCTACTGGTACCTCTCAGAGGCAAATCCATTCCCGTAGGGTACCTACGTACTTTGTATCAGCAAAATGTTCTATAGGTACCTACTTCGGTACTGCATCCGAAATACGAGAATAAGCCCGTATAAGATCCAAGTACAAGGATATGTCTGTGAATAAGTAGATGCTCAGGAATTCCTACTGAGTCCCGAATAAACATAAGTTCGTGATAAGTATAAGTTCCGTGAACTCCTACGGAGTCCCAATGCACATAAGTCTGTTATAAGGATAAGGTTCCGTATAAGAATAAGATCTCAGAATTCCTACTGAGATCCGAATAAGCGTAAGCCCGTTATAAGAAGAAGTATCAGATAAGCTCATAATATAAATGCATGAAATTTATATTATCCGTTATTGTTATGCGTTAAATGTGTATATGCATAAGAAATTTCACTAAGCGAAAGCTTAGAACGGGTTTTTAATCCGTAGGTACAGAGAAGACATCGCTGTAAACATCCGCATAACCGCCAACACACTGTAAGGGTTCACTATACGTAGGTTCCGGCTCGTTTGTAAATGTAAAAGTTCACTTTGTATATGTAAATGGGACTCGCTTATATGTATATAATAGCCATTTTGATTCTGTTATAAGATGTGGGCTTATACCGACAGCGCTTGGCTTTTTAAAAAAAAAAAAAAAAGAGTCCCAAATTCCGAGTCTCATTCCTAAAAAAGGGGGCGTGACAGTAGTAGTAGTCCCTTCACCAATTCCCCCTTCTCCTCCAGTCTCATCAACAGCTGCTTAGCCTGCCCAGGATGAAGATGACATCCCACCAGCTGCCCATACTTGAGGAGGTAGCACTTCCTTCTTTAACCTTTCAATCCAGACCCCATTAAGGACAATGTGATATTTGGTTAGGGCGGGGGTAGAGAGAGCAATGAAGAACAATTATTTATATTATGTTTTGTTTTGGCAAGTTCTTTTGTGTAATTCAACGACTTGCTGATAGTTACTTTTTTTTTATCTATAAATATACAAATATGCCTTTAACTTCAAACCATATTATAAAACCTACAATTATAGTTTCTCAATTGCAACCATATTTTTGTAATGCCCACCTTATAGCAAGAGAAATTGAAATTTTGTTCCAATTATGTTGATGTTAGAATGGTGGTATGCCCAATTGAGTTGCTAATCAATTGAAATTCCTTTTGTTTCCAACCTTTTTCTTCCACTTTGAACTAACCACACACTGTGCACATTAGATTTCATTTATAAAGGAAAACTGCCTTCCTTTCTAAGCCCCGCAAAGTCCTACTTAGTACTCTTGACACTACCTTATTAGGTCAAGATTCCCCGAATAAAAGACCAATGAGTCTTTCAAAAAAAAAAGAAGAAGAAGAAGAAAAAAAAAGAAAAAGAAAAAGAAAAAAAATTTGTGGCACTCTACCTTGAAACCCGAGCACGGTCCGAGGGGTATATGACAAAAGTCTTTAAAGCTCGGTGCCCTAAACCAACTGGTTGGGAGTCACCGACTTTGTGCTCGTTACATGGGTGAATATGTAGAGTTTAGCAAATTATAGGTGCTGGAGATTTGAATTCATTAAGAGTCTGGGGTGAAACTTGAAGAGTTAGTGGTCGAAAGATCCTTATGACTTGATTCCCTAAACCTCAATCGGTTGAGAGTCATCGATGGACCCCCGTTACATGGACACTTGTGAGTTCGATACCCTCAACATTGCACCCCTACACAAAAAAAAGGAAGTTATAGAATAAAGTTGGGTCCTGATCTATTGAGGTTGGTTAGGCTACTAAGTTTAGATAAGAGCTAGGTTGGGGGGAGAGAACAATTTGACGATTTATTTTTTAAACCTAATCAAATCAAACACTTAGGTTTTGTGGAAGGTGTTGGTTGGTTCTCTAAGAGGGGACATTGTTTTGATACTTGATTTTGCATAGCACTTAGTCTCCCAAGATAGTTATTGGGCAGAGTTTTGGTAACTCTTGTTGAAGGTTGATCATTATCACTTCTTCTTTTTTAAAACATCATTTTTTTGTGGACATGTATATAGTCGATCTTTTTTTGTGTGCTTTCTTTTTCTTTCATTGCTAAGGACTAGGCAGGTCGATGGGGGAGAGTGGATTATTACTCAAAAGTGCTATTATGCACTCGCTTACGTGAAGTTTTGATCACTACGTAGAGTAATCGGGCTCAATAAACCCCACCAACATGTCAAGGACCTAGCTATACTACTAATCACATTTTATGGAAAATTTGTAGTTTTCAGCTACGGATGTCAGTTGTTGAGTCACCAATCACGAAGAATTCGTTGAACTCAGAGTCGCAACTAAACCGGAAGAAGAGAAGTCAAGAATGAAGATCGTGACCTAGCACTTCAGCAAGGGTTTAATTCTTCGCAACCCGCGAATTCTCGTGGCTGCAAATTTCGCATCTCCTGTGAACACTTTAGGGCCGCGAATTTTCTCATTGCTTTTGCTGACCTTACTCGAATTTTGTTTTTCCTAAATTGTCCTCATGTAATAGTGACTAATTCATACCTTTTGTAATTTGCTGGTGGGGTAGCATATCGCCCTAAGCAACACTGTAAAAATCTTGATCATTAATAAACTTTGAGGGGAGCTTTCTGCCAGCCTCCCGCCTTTTCTCATTTTCTCTCATTTTCTTTCCACTTTCTCACTAGCCAAACAACCTCTGAGGATGACAACTCAGAGGATGAGTGGCTAGAACCTCTCTCTCCTTGAAAAGGAAGGCCACTGGGCAAAGGATCTAAGGTGTTGAGGGGCTCTGGCGGTTTCGCTACGTACTAACATTGATATTTATGTGTTTCCTTTGACCTCTAGGTTTAGATCCCTTCAATGCACCTTAAATGATCCGTATTTGATAATCTTTTAGGGTTCAACGGATGCTTATTGTTAGATCCACTGAGATTCATTAGTTATCTTTTATTAGTCATTGGAAGGTGGGTCAAGGAGATACGTTTTTACTGTCTTGAACTATTAATGCTCAGTGAATACCATTTCCAAAGGATAGTTGTTTTGGGTAAATTTTTATAGTTAAATGAAGAACCGGTTCGAGAGATGTCTATAGGTCATCCTCTCCAACGTGAGGAAAAGAGCCGTGAAACCCTCATTTGCCCTAAGAGTCCAAGCCTAGTGTCCTGACACTTCAAGGGAATTCTTTTTATACTTTATTTTATTTTCAGTTTTCAACCATTACAACCCACTGTTTTTATAAAATTCCAAAATCCAAACCATATTCACCAGTGTAAGACTTAGTATTAGTCATTTCCACGAAGAAAACCCATCCCTGTGGACGATCCTAGAGCCACTATACTATAGTAGCAATGCTACAGCGGTAGGAGGTATTAGGTATAAATTTTGTTGATTCAAGATACCCTACGACATAAAGAATCAATGATGCAAGAATTTATATGTTATTAGACCTTTATGAACAATGAATGATATGTCACACTTATTCTAGTTAATTGGACTTTGTTACAGTTGTATGAATGGATGTAATACATTTTACTTTATGGCAATGTTTGTTTTTCTTATAGTTTCATTTCCAACTTGACATAACTTGTACCAATGAGGGTGGAAGAGTTTTTAAATATTGTTATTTTTCCATGATTGTGTCATACTTAGATCAATTTATCATGAGTCTATTGAAAATTTTAAGCACCTTCAATCATTAACAATCAATGCACCCCATAAATAGTTTTTGTAGTCTATCAAAATTAGTTCAGGAGTATGGTTCTAAGTAGTATAAATTACCTAGAAACTGAGTTTATTTGAAGAAGAAAGTATCAATGGAAGTTAATGACGTTAGAGTTCTTTTTGAATCGTTGAGGTTCCACATCAAACTAAAGGGAACGCCAACCAATTGAATGAGCCCCATGATATATCACTCATTGCACTTCGACGACGGCTGAGATTGGTAATTGGTAAACTCAACCGGTTGAGGTAGCTCTATGCCAGTTTATATTAGAGTGCTCCTTAGTCAACCGATTGAGTGTAACAATCTCAACCAGTTGAATGACCTCTCAATGAGTTTCACCAATGAATTCTTCCTAATCACCAATCGAGTATGCCAATCTCGACTGGGCCGACGACTACAACCGCTGAATGACCTCCCGGCCGCTCATGAAAAGTATACCTCAATCGACCGATCGAGTGTACCAACCTCAACCGATTGAATGACTTCTTGGTGAGTTTAACTCACGTATTAATCGGGCCGAACACCGATCGAGTGTGTCACAATCTCGATCGGTCAACTGAGGTATACTTTTCATGAAACTAACCAAGAGGTCATTCAACCGGTTGAGGTTCCACACCTCAACAAGTTGAATGACATCTCGGTGAGTTTCATTAACAATGCACCTTAGTCGATCGATCAACCTCAATCGATTGAATGACATCTCAGTGAGTTTCATTAACAATGCACCTTAGTCGATCGATCGACTGTACCAGTCTCGACAGATCGACTGAGGTGCTTTATTTGTGAAACTGACCGAGATGTCATTCAACCGGTTGAGGTTCACCTCAACTGGTTGAGCTCACAAGTTGTTATATTCTAGGGCAATGAGATGAATTGACAAAGTTACAACTCACGTGTGTATTGACAAGTTAAAATGAGATATACTAATAGTATACCAGTGTGTGTTTCTTAATGAGCAAATGCTTGAACAGTTTGGCAAGTTACAAAATAGCATTAACGTAGTAAAAGTTGTCATGTTACAATATAGCATAATATAAACAAAAAAGTCTAAATTGACTCCAAACATAATTGTTTGATACAAAAAACAGTGAACATAACCTAATCTTCATCACTTCCTAATCAAAATAACTTAGTAAACTTTTCTTGGTGTTTCTTATAAGCATTCAAGGCAAGATTGACTGTTAGTTGAAGTCTATATAATGAAATTTTATCCTGTCAGGAAAAAACATACACAAAATGATTAGTGGTATCCATCTATACTTAATATAAAATGATGTATTTGAAAAAGGATTGATTTGCTCAAATTGATTACTGCATCAATTGCTTCAACTAATGTGGAACCATTCCAATATTGCATAAACTTTATTACAAAAATTCCATAGTCAAACCTAAACAAAATTGGATGAAATTAGTTAAAATATAAACTAGATGAGCAGTTGCAATGACCTATCAAACAATAAGTTTTGGGAGGAACGATATTTTTACCCATTTTTTTTACCGAAAACATCAAGATAGACATGTTTAAATGCTCCAATGTCCAAGTTATGATGTAGAAGAAATGCGTGAAATGCTTTAGTAATGGCCGTTGACAGCCTAATTGAGTTGCTCGATGGTCGTTTACCCCTTGTTAATGAAACAGAGGATAACATATCTACACTTTGAGCGTCAAGATTTACGACAATGTTTATTCTAACATATGGGTAAATAGAACCGTTTAAATAAAAAAATTGAAAATTTTTAGTTATCCAATGTAACATCCCAAAAATAACATTCTTGTCTTATTATTTTACCTTATATTATATGAAATTATAAATTTTTATTTTATTTAATTGTTATTTTATGGGTTTTAAGTGATATAAATAAAGGTTTTTAAAGTGAAAAATAAAAAAAATAAATAAATAAAACCGGAATTAATACAAGAGTCAAGGTTAAATTGGTAAAATGTCAAAATAAGAATCCAAAGGTCATAAATGAAGAATAGTATATGTTAAAGTAGAAATGTGATAAGTTGTTATGCAAATGAAATATAAATGAAGGACTTTAATGCAAAAATGAAAAAAAAGGTGCAAGTAGCGTTAAACAAGGCTCATACAAGATATGATAAGACTAAATTTGGTCCAGTGAAATGAGATCAATTCTCATTTTAGGGAAAACATAGGAGCTAAGGCACGTTCTTGAGGGAGATTTCATCAATTTTGGTTTGATTTTCTCTCATTTTTCTTGGATGTGCTTGAAAAGAAGAAAAGAAGAAAAAGTGAAAGGAAAGTTCAAGAAGTCCAAGTTAGGGCTACAATTGAGAGAGGGGGAGAAACCATCTTTGGACTCTACTTGTTCTTGAACAGGAAGGAAGAAGGAAAGCTAGAGGAATGTTAAAAAAGATTAAGGTATGAAAGTGTCTAAGTTTGGGTATGAATTCATCGATTTACTTATTAGGAACCCTCCTAACTCCCTCTTTTATTGAGTTTGGATTGGTAAAACGATACTCAAAAGAAATATATATATATATATATATATGTTTGAGCAGGAGTCTGCTAAATCCTTTTGCTTTGATTATGATTAGTTTTGAGAAATTTTTGTATAAAGGAAATGTTGGGGTTTTAGGGGAGATGCTGTCAAAAATTTTCCAAAACCCATATTTTTTTTTTCATCATAACTTGGTCATTACTCATTTAAATTGAGTGATTCAAATTTCTGGATAAACTATACTTCTAGGAGAAAAACTTTTCTTGAAATAAGTATATTCAAATTTGGACCCCATTGGACCCAGAAATTCGTCAAAGTGAAGCTCTGGTTTCGGGCAAATTTTGGTTCTATTTTGGTACAGTTTTGGTATTTAGGCCATAAATTGAGTTTTAATCATCCAAATTGAGTGATTCAAAGTTATGGGTAAACTATACTTTTAGGAGAACAAATTTACTTGAAATAAGTGTATTCAAATTTGGACCCCATTGTACCCAAAAATTCGTCTAAGGGGAGCTTTGTTTATAGGAAATTTCTGGTTATGTTTTGAAAACAGAATGGTCCCGGTTGTTTAGGACATATCTTAAGTTTCGGTGCTCCAAATTGGATGATTCCAATTTCCACTGAAAATAGACTCATAGAACTATCATTTTCTTGAAGGAAGTTTGGGAAAAATATGGCTCATTTGTTCCTAGAAAATTTTACAAGTGAAGGTGTATTGGATAGAAATCAACCCTAACCAGAAACACTAGCATGCATGACTAATTTTTCTTTGTTTGTTCTCTGATTGTGACGTATTTGTAGTTTGGATTAGGGGTCAGTGAGATAAACTGAGCTAAGATCGATATGCGAATAGTAGCTAAGAACTCACAATCTTTCTTGGTTTGTTCTTTACATTTCTCTTCTTGTTTCGTTTTGTGTTTGCTTGTCAAACAAATATGGAATGCTTGTTATGAAATCTGCGTTTTGGTTTGAACAAGCAATCAATGTTTGACAAACATCTGCATATGTGCTTCTATTTGAACCATAAATGAATTTGTTTTGAGTGTTACAATTGATTTATAAATGAATCATGTAGTGGCAAACATGACGAGATTCATGTAATGCGACAAAACGAATTTGTCAAGAATGTTAATTGTATTGTGAAATATAAAAATAGTATTGTGGAATGACGATTTATTAATGCCCTAAGAGAATGTTAACCGTCATGTTCGAAAGAACAGATTGGCATACTATCAAGGGTAAATGTAGCAAGAGATCGCGAACTTAAAATTTATAGTGACATATCGACCAGAAAGCCTGGGCCGACAAAGATCAATAGTGTACACAAAATGCAAATGTAAAATAACCAATCCATATCCCAATGGGACAATACTGAGTTATTAAATATTTTATATCGGCCTGCAACCTAGCGGGACCGTGCGGGTGATTCCGTTATCCTACGCATCGAAAGTTTCGGTTAGATTCGTTTAAGGGCAAAATGATGAATAATTGTGTGGACTGTGTGAATTGAGTTGTGACAAGAATAATAACACATGGGAGCATGAAAGATCAAAATTATTGTATTTCTATATTTGAGACAAAATGAAAGTATGTTAAACTACTATAAAATGGTATATTTATAAATATGCATGGATCACATGAGTCAGAGTGTTGAAAAGGTTGTTCGATAATATATTGAATGTTTTTTAGATGATTAAGTGATGCATATAGCAAAAGTTAATTGTTGTGCATATATATGTAGTATAATTGTTGAAATGAGAATAGAAATGCAAAGAACCACTAAGCATGAAAATTCTTAGCGCGTTGGCTTTCCAAGCACAGGTATCGAGTAGATAGTGGCAGGACCGAAGACTACAAAGCCTAGAGTCATCATCAAATCATGCAGAGTATAAGTAAATGTTATGTCTCATGCATACACTTCATTCCATGATATCATGTGACTACTTCAGCTGAAATCAAAGATAAAGATCTTCATAAGAAGATTATATTTTTAATTTTTTTTCATGGAATGCACTTTACATTGTGGATTTTCAAAGATAAAAGGTAAACTCGATAAATATTTATGTAAAGGATGTGGAAAGGGCATATGGAAATGCTGCTTTGTATAAATATTATAATAAAGAGTAGTTATGCCCTCTTGAAAATATATATATAATGCATACTTGTTATATTAATGAATGTGAATAAGTAGTGATATCATATTCACATATATAAATATGATTAAATGGATATTAAATATCATATCGAAAATGAGTATATGAAATGTGTTTTACAGATAAATAGATTTAGTGGTCCGCGCCCGGTTCGTGTCCAACCACTTCCGTCGAGTCGGCTCGTTAGGGCGCGACATCCAATATAAAAAAACAAATAGTTGGGAGTTTGTACAATGGCAAGTTGATATGTTACCATGTCAAAACTTGACAAATCATGACCAATGATGTTTGCATCAAGGAATGATTTACATTGTCGAACGTATTCTGATGGTCCCATGCTCATCGGAATGCTAGTCAAGATCATCCACAAGATTACAAACTTAGACAAAAATCTACGAGAATATAAACAATAACAATGATGGAAAAATACAATACCTCAAATGATACCGTAAATAGTGTGTGTGTGTTTAGGTATAGATTGTTTCTCATTGAATATGTGAGGGAATGTTGCTATAACCTTCTTACGAAAAAATGAAGGTATTAACATATTGATGTCAAATGAAATGTACAACAAAACTAATTAAAATTAACGAAAGTATGCATACCACATTGTTTATCCATCGCTCTCCATCGTGTGAAGATAATCCTTCCTAGTGATAAACATTTCATGCATCTCACATATGACCTCACTTGAAAATGAAATGACAAGTTAATCGTGTGGTAAAAAAAATGAGTATAATGATACAACTAAGATAAGAGTAGAATTTATCTTAAATTACATACTGGCGCCCATCCTGCTTGCAAAAACATAGTTTGCCACCAATCGTTTTTTTGCGGGTCGCTTTTAAATCGCTTTGGCAATTGTCAACAAAGCGGCGATTTCAAGATAAGTAAAATGGCTTAACCCATCCTTCACATCTTCATTTATATATCAAAGTAGTATCTACTTTCTCAGACATGAGTTCTTTCTTATCTCCATCAACATCCATCCCAGGTATATCTCCATCTTCCTTTGTTGGAGAGAAAGGTATATCTCCACCATCCCCATCGTAATGCAATAGTGAGTAGGTGTTGAAAACCGCATGCATAGTAAAACTATGTGAGGATGGATGAGATGCATCTTGCACATCTGATAAATAGTGGGGTGTTTGCTTAGGTGCTCTCATATCAAACTAAATTCTCAACATCGCAGAGGCAAGTGATGTTGCCAATGCAGGTAAGTTGGTCTCGATTTATGATACTCCCAACCCGACACCTCTCGTGGCTAGGAAAGGATGTCACGAAACTTAGACTTAAATCGATTAACTGAAAGCAAATACGAAAACATTCCTTTCTTAAATATAATAATATAATTTAACATATATTATAGAACTACACCATCATACTCCCACTATGTGAAGCTGCTCAGCATCACTTACATATTATTTACAAATCTTTTCATTGTACCCAAAAGTTTATATACATTATACAAATTAAAATAAACACTAAAAGAAGCACCTGGGCGAGCACCTATCACCGGATTTACCATGTTGGATGTGGAATGTCATGTTTTCTAGCCGCCTCCTCGGTACCTACACGGATAAACACCATGCTAAGCATGAAGCCTAGTGAGGATCCTTATGCATGGATGACCACTAATAATGATCATCATATTCTAATACTCATACAACTTGCTATGCATATATATAATCTTATAAACTTGTAAGTTACAATAATCCATGAACTTACCACAATTAGATAATTTAATTCATTATGTTAATCTCTTGTGCTTTGTCTATCGAATTCCATATCATTTTAGTCATAGTATTAATGACTATTCATGTATTTTATATTTCCATTATATATATTAGAAATTACTTCTTATGTTTATGATTCATGTCTCATTTATCCATATCTCTTCATCTCTTTTTACATGTGTCATGCCTGCATTTTTCAAAGAAGTGGATATGAGAAATGACTGTATGTACCTGAAGGTACTATCACTATAAACGACAGTGATCTCTATTTGTACTGTATTGTATGACTCAAACGAGGTAGCAGTAATGACCTAAACAGGACCAACTATATCTATATACTGCAGTAACTGTATTCCTAATAGGCATGCCCATCTATTCATCTACTCCGATCATATGTGCACCTGGCTTTATTACGTTTCAAGATATATCCCATACATGAATAACTATTGTTATCATGTATGTATATGAGATATTCACCATCCATTATTCTCATATTCATAAAAAGCATTTTCACATATCTCTTATCATCATAGGAATGCATTCTATGCTACTTTATATACCAACTATACATGTATTCTCTTTTCTTCACATGGCTAGAATTCATGTCCTTTATTATTCCATATTATTTTAAATCATATAACTTTTAGGTCAATTTCTTTATCTCACTTAGCTGAGTTTTACTGATTTATTTTCATATAAAACCATCTCTAATAATACTTTGAGAGTATATAAGAGACATTTAGATGTCTCAAAATCCTATAGAAGAGGACATGAAAATCCTTTCCAAAAACAGCATCTGACTTCCCTTTGGGAACAATGAGTTCAAAATCTCAACATGTTTCCTTCATACACTTTGTTCCTATATGAATCTATTTTACTCAGAAATTGGAATCACTCCATTTAAATCATCTAAACTCAAGTTATGACATTTTAATGCCAAATTGGTTTGTTTGCCTGGTTTACACTAGTACCCGACTGTGAGACCCTATTTCAGAGATCTTAACTCCATAATTTGACACTAGTTCCTTCTACTTATTTGAAGCTACGGTGTTAAGGGTTCTTCTACAATTAGAATCATCCAATTTTGAGTACCAAAACTTCAGATATGTAATAAATAACCAGGACTACTCTGTTTTCAAAACATAACCAGTAACCGGTCTTTAGACCTAAATTCGAGGGTCTTAAAGTCATCTTAATACTTTAGGCTCTTCTTGGAAAATGTAGTCACATGTATTATTTTTCCTCTCCAACTAGAATTGCCTAAATCGGAGCACTCTAGACCAAGTTATTGCCAAATAATTCACTTAGGGTTTTGGGGAAATTTTGACAGCATCTCCCCTAAAACCTATACATTTCCTTTATACAAAACTTCTCAATTGAGGACCACAAATAAATAACAATTATCAACAACACAAACCACAATGAATTGATCTTCAAGGGAGTCCATACCTTGATTCCTTCTCTTCCAACTTGCTTTTTTTCTCTTCCTTCTCTTTGCTTTCTTCTCCTAAATTGTACAAAAAGAGGTAAGAACCTTGCTTTCTCTTTGCTAAACCAAAACTACGCCAAACAATAGGAGCACAAGCTACTTGATCTCTTTCTCCACAAAAAACCGGTGCCTTGAACTCTCCCATACCCAAATTGGATTTTCCCTAATTGTGAGACAAGTTTGTCTCTTTATTTGGATTCCACTTTTAATTTTTTGCTATTGGTCATTCTATTTCATTCTAATCGTACATCACTTATCATAATTATTCAATAACATATAATCATCTTACTTAATGTCCTTGTGTCCTAAGTTGATAATGTACTCACTTATCCTTTGTACTTTTAAAATTGTGATTATTTCCTCACACTTATCCCTGGAATTTCCGAAAAACACAATTTGACTTCCATTTTACTTAAAACATGTCATAAAACTATTAGGGTATAATTTTCGGTATTACAGATTTTTCCAAAATGCGTTCAATACCGTAGAAAACAATATAAGAGTTAGTCGGCTAAGTTACATACGTATTAACACTATTGGAATATTACCAGAAACAAGTACCTTCGTGAACTGAAGATAAGGGGAAGAGGAGGAAGAATGCGAAGGCATACATAGAGAACAGATAATTAGAGAGTCTAAGACTGGGCAGAAATGATATTCTATGAAGTCTTGTATCTGAGCATCTGTAATGTCATGTGATCATTATTTAGTTTGATAACATACAGTTATATTAGTAACTATACACTCATGAACAGGTGAGAGAGGAAACATCAAAGAAAATAAGACATCATGAAGATAGTTGATTTCTAACCCTGTCGATATTAGACACTTGCTATCTTTTCTATAAGAAAAATCTACATAATGAAAACCCACAGATCCTCGATTCTGCTTAGAATTAGGCTAGGATTGTTACAAGAAAAACTCAGAAATGACTTATAAAACTGCCTTCAACCTGTAGGAGGTTCCCAAGTTTGTTTCCACAATCTTTCAATTTATACGCCCTTGGGTGTGGATGACGGTTATGGATGATGATGTCAAGACCATCACATGGTATTCTAATACCATGCTTTTCATATGTTATGCGTGATTATGTGATTAATTTTTATTATGATGATGCAACCGGCAGTAGTTAACTTCATACTTACAACTGGGCTTGCAAAGTCCACTCAGAATTCTCGTGCAACCTAATTTAAGTAATCTTCAAACCTAATCCAATCATGGCTTCTTAAAATTGCTCGATAATCTTATGACTCTCAAGGTAAACACCGTGACTTACATTGTTGCCTACATGAATATAATATTTGCAATATGGTTAGTACATGCAGACCATTAAAATACATGACATGAGAAAACATGAGCAATTAAGAAGATAATAAGAATACATATTCTTTGCTTATGTCTTGAATCTCATTTTTTGTATGGTGATGCAAGATGAACAAAGCTAACGTTTTCCACATGAAATTGTTAAGTAACCAAAATAGTCAAGCAAATAAGATACTTCTCATTGTGCATATATTTAATAAAAATCTAACATTACCAAAGATACTTGATGTGAAACCCTACAAAATCTGAATTTTCGAGAAAGGGTAAAATAGTAATTTCGATCAAAAATCCAAAAATTTTCTAGATCTCAGATGACGAAACGGACTTCATTGTTGGAATCTTCTTGCGAAATCTAGCTACCACGTTGAATTTCATCGAGTTTCGAGACAGTCAGAATTTCACATTTTCGAGGTGATCAGAGTGACACGTGACGCAAGGTGTGTTGAGTGGCTCATGCTGAGCCACATGTCGTTGTATAATTCAAAATGCAAGAGCCTAAAGGCCCATGTGGACATGTGTCATCTCATAATCAGAAATCAAGTGAATGGATAAGGTGATAAGGGGAAATCCTATGGGCCACTTAGAATTTAACATGTGGCAAGTGAGAGGACATCTCACTTGACCCCATTCTTGACCCAATCGGTTGGGAGAGGGGGAGGGGGAAGAGAGAGAGAAGAAAGAGAGAGTTTTAGAGAGAGAGAGAGTCTACCTTTGCTCTAGATTTTCCGGCGATCGGTCCGTCATATCCCGAAGAGGTAAGATGCAAAGTTGATCCCTTACTGCAAGGAAGCATGCTGGTACCGGATTGTAGAGTTTCAATTCATCTCGAGAGGTGTGGTTCTTCCTACTTGGTTATTTCTTGTCTGGGGTGCCACAGAATGGTTTTTTGGGAGTCAGGAGGCCAAAATGGTTAGCGCAAATCGTCCCAAAGAAGGACCAATGCTTGACGGGACTGGCCCTTAGACAATCCACGGTTTGTAATGGGAATGTTTTGTACAGTCCAAAAAACGGTCTTTTGACTGAAATTGTCCATGTGAAATTGCTTACATGTTATTGATTAGATTAAATAACATGTAAGGTGTAAGAAGAATGAGAATTGTTAATACATGCAAATTTGATGTGTTAACATGATGTTTGAATTATATGGAATATGATTGTGTAAGAATCACTAGAATTGAATATATGAATCGACATCATTGCATTGATGTGCACGATTACATCGCGCGAGCCCGTGTGTGGGTGCACGGTATGGTTGTTCACCAGCCTCGTGATCGCATGAGTTCAGATTGATGACATCCAACAAACGAACACTCATGGTTCAAATCCTATAAAGTGAAATAAAAATTTAATGTGTGTGGGGTAGCAAGAAGGGTCAGCACTTCGGGTGAAAAGCTTGGAATTTAGGTGTAAGAGACCCGCGGTGTTATCCGAAAAGTTTTGTACGGGTGTGAGAGACCCGCAGTGTTATCCGAAAAGTTATGTACGGGTGTGAGAGACCTCCGGTATTATTCGAAAAGTTCTGTATTGGTGTAAGAGTGTAACGCCCCAAAAATACCCTGGAATTTTTATAATAAAATTTTTTATATATTCCGGGTATAATTGGGCCAACTTGGGTATTTTTCTGGGAATTGTTAGATGAATATTGATTAAATGATTATTGAACTTAAATAAACTCCAAGTGAAAAGAGAAAATATGGAAATTGTAAAATGGGGACCTAAGGGTCAATTGTAAATAAGTTTATATGTCTAAGTGAAAATATAGACTTAAATGAGGAAGTCAATAGAGAAATCGAGGGACCTAAATATAAAAAGAAATAAAGAAAAAAAGAAAAAATCAAGGAAAGGGCATGTGGCATGTAGGAAAGTGGGAGGAAGTTTCCTCCTTTTTAAAATACGATTTAGAGTGATCCATAAGAAAAGGAAAACAGAGAAAAATTGAGGTATTTTAGAGGAGATTTCACTTCTCTCTAGATTTCAACGATTAGCCAAGGTGTCCCAAGTGTAAGCAAGAGGGAAAGTCCTTTCTCTCGTGACAAGAGTCGTAAGTGAGAGACGAATCTAGGAGTTTCACAAACCCAAGAGGTAGGTCTTCCCCACTTTGGTCATTTCTACCTTAAGTCAGCTACATTGTGATAGTGCGCATTAATGGACTCAGAGCAGAACTCGGGGTAAGAAATAAAGAGAATCAAGTAGTGAGTCCTCTAGTGGAGTTGTAGACACATCAATGAACTTGATGTTAGGGCTTTTGAATCTCTCTCAATTTGGACCTCTGTAGACCAAGTTATAGTCCTTTATCAGGTTAGCTCAAATAAATCTAGGTCGGGCCGGGCTTCTCACAATCTGGGTCAACTACCGGACTTTAGAATAGGTTTTGCAAGCAACAAAGAGAACTTGCAGTATCAGTCCTTCTCTGGTGTTGTAGCCACATCAATGAACTCTTATGTTAGTTTTTTTGAATCTCTCAATTTGGACCTCTCAGACTGGGTTATAGTCCTTTTACGCAGGTCAAAGACACCTACTGCCAGAGGCGACACCTCATGCACAGAGGTCACAGACTCATCAGTGTGGGGAGAGTCACAGACTCCTCATCCCTAGACCCCATCTCAGAGGTCAGCAGAGCTCATTCCAGAGAGCTCGTCTCAGAGCTCAAATTCATCCCAAGAGCCTGCTTCGTCCCCGAAGAGCTCAGCTCGTCCTATAGAGCTCAGCCTCGCGCAGAGGTCAACTCTGGCCGCCTACCAGATTGTCTAGGATGATCTATGTATGACTCCAACTTCTAACACAACCCTCCGGTCCGAACTCCGACGGTGTTTCGGGACTCTATGGAAAGCCCATTGCTAAGAATCCATCCATATGCCTGAGAAGATAGTGTCAGACCGAGGTGTCGACTATGTCGACGAGCTCACATAGAGGTCGACCTCACACTGTGTCACTGGTCCGGCTGACTACGCATGACCTCCAACTCAAAGGTCATATCTCCTTCTGCTTGAACTGATGGTGTTCTGGTTCTGGCGGAAAGCCCATTGAGCCAAGCAATACATCTATATGCCCGGTGATATATTAGATGTCGATGGAGGTGCGTTGCACTGGAGCCTCACCAGTCCAGCTCGCCGCCCAGCCACGAACTGGTTGACTACGCATGACCTCCAACTCGAAGGTCATATCTCATTCGCTTGAACCCGATTTGCGTTTTGACTCTATGGAAAGCCCATTGAGTCAAGAATACATTCATATATGCCCGAGGAGTGATATTAGATGTCAATTCGAGGTGTTAGGACTGAGCCTCGTCACTTCGAAGTTCAGCCTCGCCGCCTGTGTCACTGCCCGGGCTGACACGCATGACCTCCAACTCTAAGGTCATATCTCCTTCGCTTTGAACTCCGGTTTGGGTGTTATTGAACTCTATGGAAAGCCCATTGAGTCAAGAATACATTCATATTCCTGAGGAGGATATTAGATGTCAGACCAAGGTGTTATATCAAGCTCGTCTGTGCCGTGCCAGCTCGCCGGGCCTGTAAGCCTGGTCTGGTTGACTATACCCACCTCCAACTCTAAGGTCATATCTCTTCGTCCGCATTCATTCGGCATTCTTCTTGGACTCTATGGAAAACCCATTGAGTCAAGAATACATTCATATTCCTGAGGAGAATAGAAGATGTTTGACTGTTGGTGATAGATCGAGCTCGTCCGTGTCGTCACCGCGCTTTAGGATTTGATCATGATGACCTCCAATTTCGGAATGTCATAACTCCTTCGTCCGAACTGCTTCGGGTGTTCTTGGACTCTATGGAAAGCCCATTGAGTCAAGAATTCATTCATACTCTGGAGGAGGATAGAAGATGTTTCGATCATAAGACAAGATTGAGCTCGTCCGTGTCAGTCGCTGTCACTTCAGGATTTGATCAAGCAGATGATCTCAACTTCTAAGGTCATAATCTTCGGGTCTCGACCCCGATTCTGGGTATCTTTAGACTCATGGAAAGCCCATTGAGTCAAGAATCCATCTATAGCTTGTCAAATTTGGAAATCATATTAATCTTGAAAAAATCAATCTCAACCAAAACTACTAGTACGCATTTAATAATATTATTCTTTAATGGTTTCAGAATAGGACCGACGAGGAGGAAAAGCTAAACTAAGATTGAGATTCCAGATTGGAAATCAAAGTGCAAAGATTGGGGTTTGTCTTACCGACTTATTCTCGTTTCTGGAGTTTTTTGCAATGTTTGTTCAAAAGCATATTGAATTGGATTTAATTGACGGAGAAAAGTGATCAGGAAATGTTTGCATATAAAATTGTAAGGATTATTGAAAAATAAACTATTTATACAAGCTTATTATTATTGTACTATATTTTTTCTATAAAGGATTTAACTTCTTTAATAGAATGTTAACCGCTTATTTTCAAGACATGACAGATTGTTATACCAATAGGGTCAACAGCGTTTCATCGCGAACTATTGTATTGATGTGTCACTCGATCAAGACTACTGACCGTATCGGGGTAGTGTTCACTATTTGATTGTTTATAACCGGGCCAAGAGCTCCAGCGATTGTACTGCAGCTATAAACCATTTGATACTCGGGTTCAAGTAGCCTTACGGACTGTGTTTCTGTGACTCTAATATCTCAGATATCAAAGACATAAAGTTAAATTGCATAACATAATCAATTCGATTGATTAACCGACCTATCAAGTATAATTGAATTGGATTGGCATAACTTAATTGATTTTTCTGAATCGAATTGATTTTTTCGTAATTGAATTGAATTGCAAGAATCGAACTAAATTTGTGAGCATAATTGAATTGATCGAGATTAAGTAAATATTTATTATGAAAGTGTATTTGGGATGATCATCAAAACTATTAACTGATTGTATATAAACAAGCTATGTATTGTATTTATATTGATCATCCATAATGGTTTGAAAGTTTTGAACTGCTAAATTGCATAATTCGATTTTAACCGAAATCGAGAAACGGATTTATGTAACCACTAAGCATGAAAATGCTTAGCGCATTGTTTTACCAATGCGCAGTAATGAAAGTGATAGATAGTGATCGAAAGCGAATCCAAGATCGAGGAGCGTCGAGTCATAAAGAAGGAAATTCGTGAGCATTCGACATGTGCATCTTAATCACAAGTTTTTCGATATTGATATTTTGTAAACAATTCAACTCGAACATCTATTTTGTAAATCATTTTGAAAAGGCCTCGAATGCCTTTCATTGTAAATGTATTTTGTTAAAGTTAAATGTATTTTGTTAAATGTTTACGGGCTTGCCCAAATTTTTGTAACGCTTCCGCAAAGATATGATTTCAGTGATCGATGATTTAAGGGCATCCCAGACTACCGATCTCGCCAAACGGGTCGGGTTTCGGGCAAGGGGTCCTGGCCAAAGAGACCCATTATCCGAAAGTTTTGTGTGGGTGTAAGAGACCGCAAATGCGGAGCCGAAAAGTCTGTTGCCTAAAGAAAACACACGGCCATGGTTATCACTTTTAGACTTCGAGCCAGTAACAGGGCTCCGGGATTGACTCGGGATTAGTTACCCATTGCACTCTGGGTATTGGGTGTTGGTGAGCCGACAAAGGCTCCTGTGATATGGTGTCATCGGTATTACCAGTTAGACTTGTCACACTGCATAGTAATGTATGATGAGCTCATGAAAGGATCAGATATGGCATGAAGACATCTCATGCATGTGATATATAAATCATTCCATGTGTAAATTGAAAAAATTGTATGGAATGTGGATGTTGTGTTGTGCCATTGTATGCGATTTTAGGGAAGGAGTAACCTCGTAGAAAAATTCCAATTATTTGCATTGCTCACCCTATCAAGGGAAAAAACATTTTCAGCACGGAGGTACTGCGAGGAACACATCCAAGACCCTAGTGAAGAAGAGAAGGCCATATTTGGCCTTGTTATTGTATTTTGTACCTCGAAGAAAACTCAGCTGTGGTAATTTGTAATTAAATACAAATTGTAATTAAATTCTCTTTTGTATAACATATGCATTCTTGGCGAGTTAAAATCCATAGCCTTTGCAGTGATAAGGCAAAATTTGTTGGTTCTTACAATAGGTAGAACGGTATGAAAAGCAAAGAAGAATGTAGGTGACAAATAGGGCAGGCTATCGCCGATTTCTAGCTCCCTGATCGCGACAGCTGTGTGGTGTTATAACATGGACGAGGTGGTGCGATAGCTAAGGCGTGCACATGCTACATGGCTGCGGCCGCACGCGCAAAGAACACACACCCACGTCACACCGGCGCACGACATGAATTCCTGGCCCCCAAGTCACGACATCAATTTTCGTGGTTTAGCGACATATCGGTGGTCGACTAGCCGGGTCCCGACTAGGCTATCCTCGGCCTGATACGATTTTCATGTCGCGTGGGCGTCGCTAGTGCTCGACATGGCCTCGCGCTATGCATACGTGTCAGAGGGTGAGCCGAATTTGCCATGGCTACGCTTTGGTGTCGCTGACATGCATCAAAGCTATCTCAGACGCGACATGATTCTCGTGTCACGGCTACGGTCGGGCTTTAGGTGTCAGCGCGACACTATTGTCGCGATCAGAACACGGGTCAGGTTTTTCGTGTCGCGACCTGAAACTAGCGCGTCGCTAATTCTATAGACTAGGTAAGGAAGCCTCAAGATGATTTTTGAAAAGTCATGACACTTGGTTTTTCAAGGCCGCACAACACAACTTCGTGTCGCGATCAACCAAGCTTCTCATGTCGCGACCGGACGTGGTTCGGGTTGTCGTGACTGCGGCGCCGCCAGCTGGCAAGACGCTTACGCACGCCAAGGCATAGCCACAACACATGCAAAGGCTTGTTCACCTGTAGTATGAACCCACCGTTGCAATTTGGCACAAAGGCTATAAGCATTGTTCGGGGTCATTACGTGAACAATCGCTCCCGAGTCACCGCTCAAAAAATGACCCCGTGATTCGGGGAGTAAATAATTTGATTTGCATAACATGACAACAATAAGATCATAGTTAAGAACATAGCCCTATTTTCCACACTTGGCACAAAATAGTCATTGCAAGATAATAAGCATTACAAATAATGATTTTCTTTTATGGTAATGGATTCTGTGTTACCTCGACAGACTACATATTACATCGAGAACGGTAAACAATCCTCTTATCTTGGAATTGAGACTCTATTCGCTTCTTCCTTGGTCTACCATGTGGTCGCTTAGTATGTGGAGGGTTAAGTCCAAAAATAATATCACCCCTAAGACTCCTTACCAACCCATCATCACCAATAGTTGGCATGTCATGCGTCTCTATAGCACAAAAGTTGTCATAATATATAATCTCTTGCTTTGGCAAAGTGAACCATTCATCGACAAAATCAGTTGAATTTTTTCTAATTGACTGGATAATGGCACAAGCATGCTCACACGGTAATCTTGACATTTTCCATGCCATGCAGGTGCATGTTCTATTCACTAAGTCAATAATAACAAAAACCCTACCAATTGAAACACCAAACTTACTATTCGGGTATGAATTGACCGCATACCCCTCCCCCTTTGTGATATTTAGCAAAACCTTCTCTTCTTCACTTCGGGGGACTAATGACCCCTTCCATTTAAGGGACTTTCTTTATGCTTTCAATTAGCATGCCGCTTAGTTGACCACGTGGTCCATCAAAAAGGTGCATATAGAGTGATGACGTTCATTTTTTAACCATGCATTAAATGACTCGGCAAGATTTGTCGTCATTTTGTCCCATCTTTTTTTGGGAAATTTGGATATTGCCCAATGCTCAGGTGAATTTTCTTCAACCCATTTAGCTAAAACTTCATTGTAGTTTCATAACTCAAACAGGTTTTCATCATAATCGTCACCCCTATGTGCATATGCAATACTATCAAGCCATTGAAGTGCACATTCTTTACCTTTATTCCTTCTTGTTTTGTGCTTTATGACAATTGTACTGAAGTTCTCCTTCAAATACCGATAGCAATAGGCGTGATTTTCAGCTCCAAAGATCTCAAGAACACTCTGTAAAAGAGCAAGATGTCCGTCTGATATAATAACAACTTCCTTCTCTTCGAAAATCATCTTTAACTTTTCTAAAAACCATGACCAATCTTCATAATTCTTTGAACTCATAATCTCACAAGCCAACGGGAACATACAATAATTAGCATCATATGTGGTTACTGAGAATAATGCACCACCATATGGTCCACTCATATGGAAAGAGTCAATAGCTATGATTGGTCGGCACCCCATTGCAAATCCTTGGATAGATATTGCATGTGCAATGAATAGTTGCTGAAAATTACCATCACTTGAATGTGTTAGCTAGGCCATAGAACCAGGATTAGTTTGAACAACTCTCTCACACATCCACGGAAATAAGTTATAGTAATATTTAGGGATCCCATATATTCGTTCCTTCGCCTTCTCCTTCAAATGCCAAGCTTTATTATACGTTAATCTCAACCCCTATTGTCCAACAAAATCATTGCATATTTGGCGAGGTTGATATTCGAGTATCGAACATATGACATCATCAATCACCATAGATGCACAATTGACATCATCAATCATCATCAACGTATGACAACATCATCCAAACTATGGTTAGGTGTATTCTCAAATGTATGAACTTGAATAACCTTCGCTGCACCTAGTGCACGACATGTGATTTTCCATGGACAATTGTCAATAGTGCATATTAGGCTCATCCATTGTGGAGTATTCTTCTTAAATCTTTATCGAACTAATGACATAAAAAACACAGCATCCCGAAACTTGGAAGCATTTCTAAAAGTTTGTTCACTACCGAGAATTGCATTTGAAAAAAGCATTGTCTGTAGCTCATTTAGATGTGACTCTGCACATCTATGTGTGAATCCTAATGACTCGATTCTTGACGTGTTCCTAAGGCTACCCCTATTAATTGGCGAGTTAGTTGCCATCGATGAAGGTATGACATGTGGAGAATTTGATTTAACTATTGGGGTAATAACACTACAATTTACCAAAACAAATAATTGAGTAAGTAAACGCACAACATGACTTGAATGTTTAACTTTAGAGGTTAACATGTGATTTGAGAATTACTTCTTAGGCTCAGGTTCGATGATGTCAGGAGATAAATGTTCAATTGAAGATGCATAAACCCGACAATACACATCATTCCGTCTGAGCATGCTCGCGTAAGAAGCATCGTCACATAACACGATAAGCGGAGATGGATCAAATTTGACTGTGAATTCAAATTTCACTAATTCCAGATGCATGTTTAATAAAGCACAAACTCTTGATCTAAAATCACCATATGACATATGTTCGTCAATCTCAAGGCTAAAGGTGCGACCACCAATGTATTGAATGGTTCCATCATCAACCTTCACCAATCCCCCATCGTAAATAAAGCAAAACATGTCACCGTCCATTGTTCAATTTCCTGTGTTTTGCATAGTTAAAAATTAAAATTATTATATCACAGGTTATGAAGTACGCAACATTTGTTTACTTCAATCACGTCACCAAAATTATTGTAATTATGGATCATATGCAAACTAATTCTAAGTATCCTCAATTGTAGCCATAGTTCATTTATGGATTATAAATAGGTTGTACCCTGACACAATATGGTCGAACCTAAGGTTGTGTAGTACCCACAATCCATAAATGCTGTACCAGCATTAATCATATGGTACTTAGAGTTTACTACACTGCAAAAACAAACAAGGATATTAGTTGTACCTAAGGTATACATGGTTTGTACTCACACTACATATAGATTATACTAGTGTGCCTAATATTGTACCAAGATTATAATTTATTATATCATATTAATCTCATGAAAATTTTAAAATTCATAATGGTTGTACCCAAGATTTAATTATATGGTACTTACATTTTACTTATAATAAAAACGACGAAGTGCTATTAGTTGTACCTACGGTCTTCTTGGTTTGTACCCATATTACATGTAGATTGTACCTAAGATTCAAATGGGTTGTAATCCGGATACAATCTGGTTGTACCTAAGGTTAACTTGTGTAGTACCCATAGTCTATAAAAATTGTACCCAATGTTTAATCATATGGTACTTACAGTTTACTAATTGCAAAAACAAACAAGTGGTATTAATTATACCTAAGGTATACTGGCTTCACTCACACTACATATAGATCAGACTCCAGTGTTCTAGCCAGTTGTACCTGTGATGCAATTTGGTTGTTCATAAGGTTAACTTGTGTAGTACCTAGAGTTCATGGGTTTATTGTACCTCCAAGGTTTAATCATATGGTACTTACATTTTACTTATAATAAACAATGAAGTGCTATTAGTTATACATATGGTCTCGGGGTTTGTACTCATATTACATGTAGATTGTGTACCAAGGTTCAAAATGAATTAAAATTCTAGATACAACTGGATATACTCTTAAAGTTAATCGTGAAAATTTTAGAGTTCATAAATTTGTACCCAATGTTTAATCATATGGCACTTGTAGTTCACTTATAATAAATAAATAAAATAGCAATTGTATCATTGTTCTTAAACAATGTTGGAACCCAGAATCAAGACTTTAAACTAATAACCCACCTAGAGCATAGAGATTCAAAAGAAGACACACATAACCATATTTTCGTAAAATAAAAAAACCCGAGATCATTGATCTTAAACATTGCTTCAAAAAAACAGAATATGGAACAAATAACCATTTTATCATTGTTCTTAGACAATGTTGGAACCTAGACCGTAAAGATTCAAAAGAACACATACAAGGAGAAAGAGAGAAAGAGAGAAAGATAAAGAGAAAGAAACCTACTGATGAAGAAAGAAACTTAGATTCTATGGCTTGAATGGGAATTCTGTTTGAACAACTTGGTCAACCAACGCTTCCACGCGTGCCCCGGTCGTGTTGAGGAGGAAGCTTCATCAATTTAAATGAGTTTAAGGGGTTTTCGACCGGGCTACCAAATGAGAGGCCGATCTTCAAGAAACGAGGTCGAATGAGAGGAGGGGGAGACAAAACGGGTTGAGGAGAAGAAGAAACGAAGAAAATGAGGTGTGGGGTTGAAGAAGAAGAGGGAAGGGGATGTTTGCCATGGGCATGGATGTCAACCCCGATTGAGAAAAGAGAAGGGGATGTATGGATTAGGTTAGGGCTTGTAGGTAACAAAAAGAAGGGTATTTTAGGAAGACAAATTTTCTTGTGCCACCTCACGACTCTTTTTATCAAATATTTATGCTTCATCAATTATTTTGTTCAAATAGGACTTGGGCTAGGTTTGATAAGTTTAGCCTAGAACCCTTTTCAAATATTTCATGTTGGGGCCCCTATACATGAACAAAATCTAATATCGGTCTCCACCCATATATATCCGATATATCGATATCACAGCATCAATGACGATATTGCTAAACGATTAGCCTATGGTCTAAAAATTAGTATAATATCGGGAAAATCGTCGATATTTATGCGAAATATCAGAAAATGTCGCGAGAGTGTACCTCACGCCCGCGTGGGCTAGAATTTATGGTAAAATATATGTAAAATATCAATAAAATATCGAAAATATCGAAAATATCGACGATATTTTAAAAATATCAACCGTGCCTTTGACTTCTTGAACAACAATTTGATGGCCCGGGACCGTTTCGCGCTTTCGATCCAATACCAAATACTTCATCCGCTTTTTTAAAAAGCATCCAACGGTTATATTTTTATTCAACTGATTTTAAATTTGAAGCTTGATATAACAGTTTATAATGATTTCCAACGGATATACGATGATTCAACGTTCAGATTTGAACAAAAATCAAATTCAACGTTTAGAACTAAATCACAATGGTTTTTTGACAATCTAATAGCTATTTTAATTCGTACTCTATAATACTCCTAAAATTTTTACAATTTCATTACAAACTCATTCATCGACATCCAAATTCCATTTGACTCTCAAATTATTATTTTTTTATGATTTATCTCAATAGTTTGAAGATCTTGATTTTGAATATTGTTTTCAACAAGATAGAATCCCTTCGTCAATTAATGTAATGGAGTCACATCGGTCTTTATTTTGGTTTTAAAATAATATTGTGATGTAATTTTTCGATAAATTATAATGAATATCGTCTTCAATAAGTGTATATTTGTTTATTTATGTCTTTTTTATAGTTTAACAAAATTTTTCTATGAATTTCAAAGCATTTTTGTTAATTTTCGTTTTACCAATATTTTTGTCAAAATATCCATTGATATTTCCGATATATCCGTAAAATCCAAGTACCGATATATTCGTGATTACCGATATCTTCATCTTTGCCCATAACATAGTTTCCCAGAAAAAAAAAAAAAAACTACAAAACAATAAGACATACAATTTTTAATGTACTATAAGCTGGGAGGTTGTATTTAATACAGCTTTTGTAACATGTGATTCCCAGATCACCTCTTTCTCGCCATTAAAAATTTGAAGATTCCCATCCTCAGATATCTTCACAATCATTGAGCTTGGAATACCATATCTGCTTTGTTGAGTTTGGAATACCACTATACTCTACATTAGATGTCTAGTTATTAAAATAAAATCTTAGTAAGTAATTTTCACAGGCTGTTTCTCTGTTCCATATATTTTGCAAGAGCTCATTGTTGGAGATCATTTTAGTATGTAAGACAAAGGAGAATAAAGGATCCAAGCTGACAAAAAAGATACTACACCATGATGGGTCCTTGAGACCGCATTCACCAAATTTAAAAAAAATGAAGTTACTGTCACCTAATGATGTTCTATCGGCCCTGAATGATAGTAATAGTGACTTGGTTTGAAATAACATTCCCTTTGCCTTGTTTGAGAAGACTAGTATCAACTGTGACTCTGCTTCGTGATAATGGATAATGCTTTGGGGGAGGAAGATGTGTGCAATTTCTTAATTAGAGAGCATAGAAAGAGCAGTTGAAATGGATGGCCTATCTTTAGCCGATTCTTGCACACATAACAATCCCACATGTATGCATCTTGATATCTCCTCTTGGAAGCATGCTTCTGCTATAGTTTCATCTATTAGTTCTTCGATGTTGTCTTTAAACCATAGTGTCCATGCCTGAAAATTTTAACACAACAGAGTGTAATTTTAATTTTAATTTGCTGGAAGACAATGGTGACAACTGAGGTGATGATATCTATATTATACTTACATATACCAGAAGGTTCAAATACTGGTCATTATATTGAAAACTAGAGTTCCTTCTTCCGGTTAGAATCTCCAATAACAACACCCCAAAGCTGAATACATCAGATTTTTCTGAAAATCGGCCTTCCATTGCATACTCAGGGGACATATAACCACTACATTTAATCACTGAACTGTAAATACAGGGATATCATATAGGAAAGTATATTGTGAGGAGGCAATGACCACTTACTAGGTTCCCATGATTCTCGATGTATTGGCTTGATCCTGATTGCCTCCAAATATCCTTGCCATTCCAAAGTCTGAAATCTTAGCATTCAAGTCTTCATCCAACAAAATGTTACTTGCCTTAGGTCTCGATGAATGACTCACCCAGAATCTCCTGCAGGAAGGCAAAGAAGGCCCTTCCAATCCTTCAATAATGTTGAAGGCCTCCAATCTAGACACTTTCTCTTCAAGATGCAGGACCTGAACAGGCATAGAAAAAGAAATGGAAACGTCAAGAGCAATGGACAATGAGGACAAAGATCCTGCTGCATTGAACCTATAGTAATGCAGAGCTACGAAATTGGTTCCACTACATAAAACATTGGGAGAATAGCAATATCTAACCAAAGCAGAAGGCATCATGCTTTTGTTTGGCATGAACTCGTATTCACCTCGCCTCTCATGCAGCAGAAGCAATAAGTCTTGCAAGATTCGGTGTTGGATTTTCGAAATCACCGCCACCTCATCTTGATGAACTCTTCTAGGACCCTGTGAAGATAAAGCTCTTAGAAAGTCTTTTCACTGCTATATTTTTCTCCTCCTGGTAATTTTTCCCCTACAAACAATCAACCAAATTAATGACTAATAGTTCAAAATAATACCCCCATAGAGCTGAGATGAACAAGCATTACCTTATACACCGGACCAAAACCACCCTGTCCTAGCTTATTGTCCTCATGAAAGTCGTTTGTTGCTGCTGCAAGCTTCTCAAGGTCGATAAGTGGTAGTTCTTCAAGTTTAACTTGGTTCAAATTGTCTCCAAGCATATTAATATCATTGCTTTGATATGCATCCCCCTGCTCAAATGGTAAAATCTCGTCGCTTTTCTCCTTCACTGTTGCATAACATAAAATTGAGTCACTTTCAGACAAACATTAAGAAAATAGTATAGCCTACTGATCTGCTTCTAACGGGCAAATTACCATTTTGTTTTGTCTTCCTCCTCCTGGCGAGAAACATGTATGCATGACAATAGCTATCATTCCGATTACAATTATATAGCAACAGCTTATATCTCTTCTTATCTGGTAAAACAGAACAAGACTAGCATGTGAGACTGATTGGATACAAGCTGCTCGAGTACTAAATGCATTGAGGTTGGATTATTCCACTCTGCACCGCTGACAAGCAGACTAACCACAGGTAACAGAAACAAGAACACTTTTACCTAGTTCTGATTGCAGTTTATAAAAGATCATTCACCTGTAGTAAATTTTTGCAAATCTATCGGGTTTCACTATAACATACAAACCTATGCCACCATAATAGGAATAAGCAAGACAAGAACACCGGCTAATCGCTTCCTGCATTCATCTTCAATAGCATCAGACCAATCTGCAAAATCTGGCACTTTTACTGTTGTTATCCTAAAAAATCCGTCTTTCCTTCCCTGTTGACTGCTGCTGTTTGTTCTTCACATTGTAATTGTACTCACATCCAGCAGTCAATTTCCTCTGCTCCATTCCTCCATATACTTCATTAAAATTCTCTCAAACAGCTGCAAATAGGTGAACTCCCTGAATTACAGATTCCAAATGCCCCACATGTACCGTAAACATCACACTCACTTTCCGTGCTCGTCCAAGTAGCCTCCCACTCCTCCTTCCCCAATTCCCTATATGTTTCCAGTATTGTTCCGTTGGGAGTCAAGACATAGTACCATACAGAGGAATCTGCGACAGTGAAAGTTGTATAAACAGTTCCTTCTTTATCATCAACTACCTGAAATCCGTTACGGTAAACGGAATACATTTCAGGTATTCCAATAAAGCTCTGACCACCCCACGGACCACTGCGCCAATATGGATGACTGCCATTCCAGACGAATACTTGAGGAATGTTTAGAGGATTCATTTCTAGAAAGAAGGTTCCACGGATCAGAAGCAGACTTCAAGATGTCACCACTACCTTCTCACCTGTAAGTGTATTTGTGCTGAGTTTCATCTTTTGAAAAAGTGAATGAGAAGGATGTTGGATGCTGTCCCATGAGATCCTTCTGCTGCTATCCCGCAGAACAAGTTCTCCAGAATCTAAAAGCTGAGCGCTTGAATTTGGTGTTAGAGTTGAAACATTTGAGGACTCAGAGAGTCTCTCTCTGGCCATTCATAACCACAAGATTGCCATCTTCGGATATGGTCAAAATCCCAGAAGAATCATTGAGGGGTTTGTCCCTGTTAGCCACCCATATGACAGTTGATAAAGAAGGGGTGCCATACCAGATCCCAAGGTAGCGGTTGGTAGAATTGGGAGGGGTAAAGAAACCCAGTTTGAAGGCACTTCCATTAGAGACCAGAGTTTCAGGGTCTTGGATGAAATCGGTGGAGGTAATGGTATCAGTGGCAGAGCAAAACCCAAAACAAAAGCCAGAAAGCAAGAGAAGTAGAGCAATTAGGCTTTTGAGGGTGATGATCTCCATAACCTATTGAATCTTGGTTGCTGTTTTGAACATAGTTATTTGCCTTCTGCCATCCTATAAATGTTTGACATTTCCCATAGTTTTGTTATGTATCTTAAAAAAAGGTCTATATCATCTCTGCTCATTCCTATATGGATATATAAATAAAGATTTCTTTTGAAACAACATTTCAGGTCTGCCTGGAAAGAAATGTCTTATTGCTCTGTTTAGAGCAGCCTTGCATTAGAAAAATGCTTCACAATTCCTCAACCGATTGCTACCATGACACTGTATTAGTGGATGCTTATAAATTCATGAATGTTACAATCTGTATGCTTTCCTGTCCCCTTCCTCTATCATTGTTTAAATTCTTGAGTGTCAAATCCAAAAATTAATTTACAAGACAAAGAAAGCCTGCCCTGGACATGATATCAGACATTGTTTAAATTAAGAGACTGCTGAATTAGGAAATTAATTTGGAAGCCAAAAAAGCTAGCTTGATATTTTAAGTCACAAGATTGTTGAGTTCATTTGTTTTAATTTATCAGAACTTCTGACGTAGCTTCAAGATATAAGCTAGTATCTAAGAAGAGAGAGGAGGTGAAAGCAACAAGGACCATTTTGCCTAGTTTGCGTTCAACACGAATGTACAGATCTGCCTCACTCCTAGAGAACTTTTTTGCACTTCGATTAAGTTTTGACTCCATTGCTGACTATAGTTCCTGAATCTTTGACAAAATGCTGGAAGTAATAGTGCCTATGGAGGACTTTCAAAACAAAAAAAAATAGTGCCTATGGAGGAACGGAAAATCCCAAAGCAGAAACAATAAAATAAGAAAACAGAGTTTGAAACTAGCGCCACTGCCGCCGATTCCTGTAATCTCTCTAATGCTGCCAAAATGGACTCTGTCCAGAGGTTTTGCTTGAGATGTTCTCTCTTAATTTCTCCACTTATCTTCCAGGCAATGAACGTTTCTTTGTTAAGATCAATTTTGTCAATAAAGAAATATGAAAATAAAGAAAAACAGCATATTTACGTGGAAACCCATATGCGAAGAAACCCCGGACAGAGAAAAAAGTTTTACTATGAATCTGAGAGGAATTATAAAGTATGACTTATAGGAAATGTGTTTAAATAACAAAAAATACCCAAACAGAAAGGTCCATACCCTTGAGATCAATTGTGTTTTTCTCAACTTTTTCTTTACACAAAAATCACACCACGGGCCTTCGGGTCGGATATAATCGCAAAACCAAATTTGGGTCACATAAAACAACACTTTCGCATTAAAATATCAAGCCATAATCAACCTGGCCAGGAGCATCGTTGTTCTATTATCAAGAAAAGGATCCAAATCAATAAATTAAATAGCAGAAAACAACGAAAGCTCTTCCCACCAAATTCACAAATTGAATATGTATACAAATAGGAAAAAAACAAATTTAACCGTCACCCTTGTAACACCAGAAATTATTACAATAGCCAAATATTATTTTTCCGAAAATAAAACGATAGACCCGGGTTTAATACTAGAGCCAAGGGTAAATTGGTAAATTTACCACTTGAGGACCCTTAGGTCATTAATGAGAAAGTCTAGTGGTCAATGTATAAGATTGGTAATGTGATATGCAAATAGAAAGAGTTAATGGCTTAAATTGCTATTAGTGAAACTTTAAAGTCAAAAAAATGGGTATAAAACTAAAACTAGTCTAGAAAAAGGGATAGTTCTCATTTTTGCTCAAATAGAGTTAGGGCAAAAATGTGAAGAAGAGAGGAGAAAGAGGAAGAAGAAGAAGAAGAGAAGAAGGAGAAAGGAAGAGAAGGAAAGGAGATTGAGCCAAAAAGGTAAGGGTTTTTGATTCAGAAAATGGTTCTTTTTCTAGGGTTTGCTGGGGGAACTTTTTCCTAACCCTAGATTTGAAGGATATGGGGGTGATAAACCTCAATCCTTAAGTTATTTGTGTAAGGATTTGAGGGGATTTTTGTAAGGAGGGGTATGATTCATGAATTTCTCTCTTATGAAAAGCTAGGGTTTCATCCTAACCTAGATCAAGCTGAGGATTTATTACAAAACCCTAAATTCCCTTGTTTAAGATGTGTTTTTGGAAGATGCTCTTGGGTTAACAGAGTATTTTGATGTGTTTGGAGTGTTGGGGTTGATTGGGTTGGAACCTATGGAAAAAAGTTAAAAATCATAAATTCTAGGCATTTTCGAGGGTCGGATTTTCTCTGCTTTTGACCAAGGTTAGTATTTCTTGGCCATAACTTGCTCATTTTATCCTGATTTAAGTGATTCAAGTTTCTGTTTAAACTATACTTCAAGGAGCACCAACATCCTGAAATAGGTACCTCAAATTCTGACTCTATGTGGCCCAAAAAATTCACTCCAAAGAGGGGCTATGTTCAAGCAAAATTTCGTCATGATCATAGAATAGTCCGGTTGTTTAGGACATAACTAGAGTCTGGTACCGACAGTAAGGATTCCACTTGAGGAGAACCTTAGCACCTTATCTTCAAATGAGTAATATGGAGATAGGAATACAAGAGGTTTTTGTGTTGAGTGTGTTGCTCAGGTAACCCTAATGAGGGTGTTAAATGTTGATCCTAGTAAGTGTAAAGAGAGAGTGCACTTGGGACTGGTTGCTTATGTTGAAGGTATAAGAATATATGTGAGTCGAGTGGTGATAAAGCACAGGACCACTGAGCAATTTTTATGTGACACTGGACAGAGAGGCTGTTGAATCTTATGACTTGTTATTTGCATCCTTCGAGTAGCCCCAAGTTTTGACTTCCTTGAAGACTCTCATGATTTTTGAATCCAAGGAAGGTAGGGGATCTTATAACCTTCTCCTGTTTGTACTGTGGTTTGATGTTGTGGGAATTATGTACCATTCCGTGCTTTGATTATGTGATTTTCTAGTGATATATAAATGTATATTTTTATATATATGCAAGTCTTTGAATTAATCAAAATGATGTTTTTAAATATCCATGTGGTTGGAATGCTTGTAAAATTGTTTTAAAGCATGACGTAATGAATGTGGAGAGTCCTGATTGATGTAGTGGACACTGGATGATGACTAGTCCCCGGGCTGTAGTCCCGCAAAGGTCACGTATATAATGGATGTGGGCATATCCCCGCGGTAAGTCCCAGCAATTTGTCGTTGTTCTGGGATGATCGGCTAGTCCTTGGGTGAAAGCCCAAAAGAGTCACTGATGAGGGGTTGAGATGGTGGTAGTATTGCATTCATGTGTTTCCATTATCAACCTATTATTTGTAAAATGCTCATGTTTTGAGATATCTTGAATTATGTATAAATTGAAATGTTTTTATGAGCATGGCTTGTTATGGGATTCACTATTGAGTTGTCGAACTCACCCCCATTATTTCCTCCACCTAGATGCGTACGAGACCAACTGTGTGATATGGAAGCTGGACTCCTGTAGGTTTTTATGATGGAAGTTTGTATGTCAACCTAAATTGTTGATGTTTCGAAAGCATACATCTTGATGAATATTTAGTGTTATGTGGATATTCACACTGTATATTTGGACAGTCGGTATCTTTTGTGGATCATTGTATAATTGGCTTGAGTAGCCACTGGTTTTGGAACTTGGTATAAATGTTATTCTGATCAAGTGTAAGTGTATAGTTTGGGTACATTGAGGAATTAACTCTATACCGATATGTGTGTATGTTGGAGACCCGGAGAAGTGTTTTATTTGCGTTTCCAGGTGATTACTTCAAGTGGAACTTAGACTCAAGTTGTGAGAAAAATCGTGTGGTAAAATAGTAACATACTAAATCACAATCGGTGAATTCGTGTGACAAGTTGGTATCGAGCTAAGACAACTGGAGATGAAAGGGAGGAATTCAATAGATACACAAAGGATTCCTAGGCACACTTTGGGCTATGATCATGGAGCTTAGATTTTAGTGCTAGGTTTGTTGAGAGATGATATGATTTTCTTATATATGGTATAAGGCTTCCTAGCGTTGATAGTTATTGAAGGGTATTTAAAGAATACGTTTACATGAGACTATGTGATAACATGTTAGTGATTAAAGTATGATATAAGGAGTTTAGATATTATAATGCTTGTATGGATTTTTTTTTTCCATAGTGTTGGTTAGTGTGTAATGATTCTATATCATGTGCAACCTGAGTTCCGACATGTAAGATAATGTCAATAAAGCAAAGAAAGGATTGCATATCTATGGAAAATTGATGTCGAGAACCTCGAGTTATTATTGGTTCTTGTACCATGACACAGGATAACTAACGTCTTTTTCCATATTCATAGACAATGATTGAGGAAGAAGGAGGGACGCATCAAGGGTCGATATCCCGTGAGATCCTCTTCACCGTTGCAAGAGGATAGGGTCGGGAGAGAGGGTAGCGCACTCGAGGGTCAATTCAAGAAGATGGACGTGCAATTGATTAAGGATTTCAAGTCACTTGCTCCCCGCAGCCGGGAAATAACTTCCTTGAGGCCGAGCATTGGCTAAAGGAAGTGAAGAAGATTTGAATGTCTTGGAAGTCCTCAGGAGCGGAGAGCATTCTAGCCTCCTTTATGCTGGAGGGACGAGGCCGACAGCTTGGTGGGATATGAGCAGAGCACCCATGATGTGCCAGCACATGGCGGACTCGGCCGAGGAGTTACTCCCGCGCCTGAGGCCATGAGGAGACAGAAGAGATCGGAGTTTGTGCATCTGCAGCAGGGGGGTATGACTGTAACCGAGTATGCCTCCCAATTTACTTTGTTATCGGGGTATGCACAACATATGGTGGCAAGCGAGCAGATGAGAGCCGAACAGTTTCAAGAGGGTCTGAGGCTGAACATTCGGGCTCAGGTGGCTCCTTTTATGCTTCGCACCTACAGTGAGGTGGTGGCACGAGTCCGACATCAAAGGGAGCAAAGTTGAGGTACAAAAGGAAAGAAACAAGAATTCCGTGTTTGAGACTTCCGGTGTCATGGATAAGAGGGCTAAGCGCCAAGGATGAATCTGGCCCACTAAGTAGCTTCGCCATGCAACGCGGCCAAGCCATGGGAGTACAAGCCAGAGACACTCGGCCCCTGATATGTTATGAGTGTGGTGGTGCGACAGACACTTGAGGAGGTGGTGCCCTGGGTTACAACAAGAGAACACCCAAATTTCCTCAAGGGCAGCTTCGAACAAGAAACCATTCAAGGCGGTTCAAGGAGGACAGCCTCAAGGGAGGAGATCCCCAAGAAAGGGAAGATCGCACCGGCTTCGGGGCCAAGGGTCTCGTGAGCAGAGTTTTTGCTATATGTACTCGAGATCCGCAGCCTAGTGTGCTAGTGGAAGGTATGGTTTTATGTTATAGACTCGGGCACATGTGTTGTTTGATTCGTGCATCCTGCTCATTTATGTCTACTTTTTTCATTTCTATTTTGATTTAGAGATTGCACCACTTCTCTTGTCCTTTGTTTGTTGAGACACCTATGGGGGCGGCGTGATGGAAGCAAGTGGGATGCAGTGGTTGTGTGTTGAATGTTGGGGGATACTTAAGTCATGATTGACTTAGTACTCCTACGCATGACGTTGTTTGACGGATTGTGGGAATGGACGGTTAGGCCCCACATCATGCATTCTAGACTCGTTTTTTCAAAGAAGGTGACTCTTCCGCATTGGTTGTGGGTCACGTATCGCCTTCTCTATGCTGATCTAGGGGTGGTCGACCGATCGTTGATAGAGACAAAGGGAAAAGTGGTTGAGAAAGAATGGGGCAAGACTTCCTTTTACTTATGCCGGAGAGTAAAGGAAGGTGGACGATGGATTGTATTCCACAAGTGTGTGATTTTGGTCGACGTATTTCCCGGGCGAGTTGCCAGATTATTTCCCATAGAGAGATGGATTCTCCATCGATTTGTATCCCTACATCGATCCTATTTCGCTTGCTCCATTCCGGATGGCTCCAAGAGCTTAAGGAGTCGGGAACTCACAACCGCAGAATTGTGTGGTAAAGGGTTCATCCGACCGAGTACCTCGCCTTGGGGTGCTCCAGTATTGTTCGTGAAAAAGAAAGACGGAACGCTACGGTTGTGTGTGGATTACCGGAAGTTGAATAGAGTAACGGTGAAGAACAAGTACCCACTTCCGCGCATTGAGGATTTGTTTGACTGCTGAACGGGCTTGTTACCAAAATTGATTTAAGATCCGGTATCATCAATTTGAGAGTACCGGGACTCGTACATCCCTAAGACTGCCAAGACGTAGGTATGGACACTTCAGTTTGTTGTCATGCCTTTTGATTGACTAATGCTCCAAACGCCTTTATGGATCTCGATGAATAGGATATATCGTCCAGACGGATCACTTCTTGTGGTGTTGTTTTAACATCGACATCCCGATATATTCCAAGGGTGAAATGGTATTAACACATTTACGCTGGCGCCTACTGTGCACTGGCAGAGCATCGGGCCAGGCGCCGTCGAAAAGTGTGATTTCTCTCGTTACAAGAAATCCAAATTCTAGGGCACATGGTGTCTAAGGAAGTATTTCAAATGGATCCCAGAAAGGTCGAGGTCGATGCACCGGAGTCAATTCCAAAGAGTGTCTTTGAGATATCGTGAATTTTCTCGGGTTGGTCGGGTTACTACTCGTCGGCTTATTGAGAACTTCTCCGGATTGTATGTCCCCATGACTAGGCCGACACGCAAGGGAGTGAGCTGACCGAATGACAAGTGTGAGGAGTCTTCCAGAGCCGAAAAAAGAGATTGACTACAGTCATCATGTCGATTACTCCCAGTGAGCGGGGAAAAGTACACGGTTGTGATGCCCTCGAGAGTTGGGGCTTAGGGTGTGTACTTATGCAAAGAGGTCGAGTGTGGTTGCCTATGCCTCTAGGCAATTGAAGAAACATGAAGAGAATTACTCCCACACATGATTTGTAGTTTACAAGTAAAGGGTGTTTCGCCCCAGTTACTGGTGCACTAACCTGTAGACGGGTGAAAGCCTGGAAGTGTTCTCCGACCACAAGAGTTTGAAATATATCTTTACTCAGAGAGATTTGAATGCCAGGCAGAGAAGATGGATGGAGACACTCAGGATCTCTTGAATTTTCTAATACCATCCCGGTAAAGCAATGGTCGATGCCTTGATTAGAAAATCAAGGAGCATCATTGGTCTGATACGGCGAGTGGAAGATGTATGATTACATCAGCGAGTTCCACCCGTGCTTTGATGGGGATGAGCCTAAGGCATGTTTTTATACATTGGTAGCTCAACCAACAGTTTTATTGAGAGTCATCGAGGCTCAGAGAAGTGATAAGAAGCTTGAGAGCACACGCTCGCAAGTGGTAGTTGGTGATGCACCTGAAGGGTGGAGCATTCATGCAAATGGAGGAATCTATTTCCTCAACAGATTGTTTGCGCCTGGATGACACGCTTGAGGAAAGGAGGTGATGAGGGAAGTCATCATCGGGGTTCACTGCACATCCCGGGAGACGAAGATGTACCATGACCTGAGGCGCCAATTTCGTGGTATCGGGATGAAAGAGAGACGCAGGTTTCGCCTCCGCGTTCACGTGGGCCAAACGCGCGAAAAGCCGAGCACCAGCACCGCCAGGTCGCTGGGTACCGCTACCAAGAGCGTAATGGAAATGGACTGGCGGACGATGGACTTCGCGGATTGGTTTTCCCAAGACTCACCGTGGTAAAGATGGTGTGTGGGTGAGCACAGTCGACCAACCTGCACATTTCTCGCAAGCAACAAGGACCATCGAATTCTGCCTTACTCGAAAGTCAGATGTGAGGGAGATTGTGAGGTTGCATGGTGTTCTCCATCAGGTCGATGGACCCAGGTTTACGTCCCGTGATTCGCGGTCTTTGCGTAAAGCTTCAGAGTTCAGAATCCTAGATTTGGTACAAGATTTCACCTCGTAGACCGACTTAATCCGAGAGAGCATCCGACTCGAAGATATGCTTAGAGCATGTGTTAGACTCAGGAGCTGACGAAACATTGCCTCCGATTGAGTTTATGATAACAATGGGCCTGTAGCTACATTCTACTACACCATATGAGTTTCAAGTGAAGGCCATGTGATCGCCAATGGTCGAATCTGACCAGAGAGGCTACTTTCTGACAATCCAGAGTTGGTACAAAGAAACAGCCAGAGAAGATAAAAGGTGATTCGTGATGTGTCATGGCAGACACAAAGTATGCGTAAAAGCAGGTCGACTAATGTGTGAGGAGATCCTTCAGTTTGTGTCAGACCATGTGTTTTCACGAAAGGCCCCAAGGGAGTATTTCGTTTTGGTAAAAAGGGGAAACTGGCCCCTAGGTACATTGATCAGTTTGAGATTCTCCAAAGAGTTGGAGAGGTAGCTTACTAGTTAGCTCTTCCGCCGCAATTGTTTGGGATACATGATGTATTCCACGTCTCCTTGTTGGGCGGAAGTACGAGTTTATGTTTCGCATACTAGATCATGCAGGAACTGAAATTGGTAAAAGAGAATATGAAATATGAAGAGCGGCCAAGGAAGATTCTAGATGTGCAAGGAACGCGTGTTATGAAACGAAAAGTTATCTCTTCAGTAAAGGTGTTATGGGAACACCATGGAGTGGAAGGCATGGAACTTGAAGCGGATGTGAAGAAGAGGTAACTTAACTCTTCACAGTCAAGACGGGTTTAATTCTCGTGGACCTAAACCTCTTAAGGGGGAGGGAATGTAACACCCGAAATTATTACAATAGCCAAATATTATTTTTCCGAAAATAAAACGATAGACCCGGGTTTAATACTAGAGCCAAGGGTAAATTGGTAAATTTACCACTTGAGGACCCTTGGGTCATTAATGAGGAAGTCTAGTGGGTCACCCGATAAGATCGGGAAATGCGATATGCAAATAAAAAAGTTAATGGCTTAAATTGCTATTAGTGAAACTTAAAGTCAAAAAAAGGGTATAAAACTAAACTATCTGTGGATAGTTCTCATTTTTTCTCAAATAGAGTTAGGGCAAAATGAAGAAGAGAGAGGAGAAAGAGGAAGAAGAAGCAGAAGAGAAGAAGGAGAAAGGAAGAGAAGGAAAGGAGATCGAGCCAAAAGGTAAGGGCTTTGGTTTGATTCTTGTAAAATGGTTCTTTTCTCTTTAGGTTTTGGTTGGGGAACTTCTCCCTAACCCAGATTTGTGGAAGGATACAAGTGATAAAACCCCTAATCCTTGGTTATTTGTAAGTGATTTGAGGGGATTTTGTATGTAGAGGGTATGATTCATGAATTTCTCTTTAAAAGCTGTGGTTTCATCCTAACCTTAGATTGGTTGAGTGGGATTAGTTGGCAAAACCCAAATTGTTTAAGATGTGTTTCTGGAAGATGTTTGGGCTGAATAGAGTGTTTGATGTGTTTGAGTACTGTGGGTCGAATGGGGTTTCTAAACTTAATAAAAGTCGTAAAATCATACCCTGTGTGCATTTTCTGAGGGCTGGATTTCTGTTTTGACCAAATATAGTATTTCTTTAAATGAAGGTTAACTCGCTTCATTTCTTATCCGGGATTGAGTGATTCAAGTTGCTGTTTAAACTAGACGGCAAGGAGCACCAAACACCCAGAAATAGGTACCTCAAATTCTGACTCTATGTGGCCCAAAAAATTCACCAAAGAGGGGGCTATGTTCTGGCTAAAAATTTCTGCTTCGGGCTTTGGATCACAGAATAGTCCGCTGTTTAGACATAACCCGAGTTTCGTGCCCGATTTGGGTGATTCCAGTTGGAGGAGAACCCTTAGCACCTTATCTTCAAATGAGTATTGTATGGCGATAGAATACAAGAGAGGTTTTTGTGGCTGAGTGTGTTGTTTGTGTAACCCTAATGAGGGGGTGTTAAATGTTGGATCCTAGTAAGTGTAAGATAGAGTGTACTTGGGGGATCAAGGTTTATGTTGGAAGGTATAAGAATATATGTGAGTCAGTGGTGATAAAGTAATAGACCACTTTGAGTAATTTTATGACACGGATTGTGAGAGGTTAAGGAATCTTATGACTTGTTATTTTGCGTATCCTTCAGAGTAGCCTCCTGCCTTGACTTCCTCGAAGACTATGCAGATTTTTAATCCATTTAAATGTAGGGATCTTATAACCTTCTCCCGCTTGTACTGCGGGTTTGATGTTGTAAAATTATGTACCATTCGTGCTTTGACTGTGTGATTTTCTTAGTGATATATAAATGTATATTTTTATATATATGGAAATCTTTGAATTAACCGGTACATGATGCTTTTAACATCCATGGTTGAATGCTTTAGAAATTGTTTTAAAGCATGACATTGGGTACGGTGGATCGTGTGAGAGTCCTGACAGCCGTATGGGAGACGGACGAAGTGACTAGTCCCGGGGTTGTAGTCCCGGTAAAGGTCACAAAGTATACGGGATGTGGCACATCCCCCGGGTGGTAAGTCCCAAAGAATTTGCCTATAATGATGTGGGCATATCCTCGGGTGTAAGTCCCAATTGTCGTTGTTCTAGGATGACGGCTAGTCCCCCCGGGTGAAGCCCAAAAGAGTCACCGATGAGGCTGAGAGATGGTGGTAGTATTGCATTCAGCGCATCATTATCAACCTATTATTTGTAAATGCTCATGTTTTGAGATATCTCAATTATGTATAAAATTGAAATGTTTTTATGAGCATGGCTTGTTATGGGATTCACTACTGAGTTGTCGAACTCACCCCCATTATTTCCCTCCACCTAGATCGCAGTACGAGACCGTACCGCGTGATATGGAAGTCGGACCCGTAGGTTTCTTTGAGGATGGGAAGTTTGTATGTTAACCCATTATTGACAAGCCAAGATATATTTTCAGGAATATTTAGTGTTAGGTGGATATTCACACTATATATTTGGACAGTTGGCATCTTTTGTGGATCATTGTATATTTGGCTTGTGTAGCCGCTAGTTTTTGGAACTTTGTGTAAATGTTATTTTGATCAAGTGTAAGCGTATAGTTTTGGGTACATTGAGGAATTAACTCTATAACTGACATGTAAAAGGTTTGGAGACTCCGAGTAGTGTTTTATTTACGCTTTCCAGGTGATTACTCCAAGTGGAGTTTAGACTCAAGTTGTGAGAAAAAAAAATCAGGTGGTAAAATAGTAACATAAATCACACCGGTGGAATTCGGGGTGTGACAACCCTATCATGTGCTATCGTCCCTGAATGACTGTAATAGTCACTTGGTTTGAACGACATTTTTTTTGTCTCAGTTGAGCAGACTCAGTATCTACCACACTCGCTCTCAGAGAACGAGGTTGTTTGGGGGAGGAAGATGTGCAATTTCACTAGATAGACAGAATAACAGTTGAAATGGATGGCCTATCTTTACTATGGAGGAACAGAAAATCCCAAAGCAGAAACAATAAAATAAGAAAAATAGAGCTCTTAAACTAGCGCCACTGTTGATTCCTATAACTGCTTCAATGCTGCCAAAATGGACTCTGTCCAGAGGTTTTGATGAGATGTTCTTCTCTAATTCTCTTCCACTCTTATCTTTCCAGGCAACTGTGGATGTTTCTTTTTGTTAAGATTAATGGCACAATAAAGAAATACGAAAATAATGAAAAACATCAAATTTACGTGAAAACCCATTTAAAACCATTGATGTAGGTTAGTCTTCATTATGAATATATGAGAGGAATTAAAGTGCTAACTTATAGGAATAAACTCTAATGTGTTTAAATAACGAAAAATACCTAAGCAGAAATGTTCATACCCTTGGGATCAATTGTGTTTTTATCAACTTTTTCTTTACACAAAAATCACACCGTGGGCCTTCGGGTCGGATATAATCGCAAAACCAAAGTCATAATCAACTCTGTTTTTGGGAGTATCAAGCTAGTTCTATTGTCATGAAAAGGATCCAAATCAATAAATTAAATAGTAGAAAACAACGAAAGCTCTTCCCACCAAATTCACAAAATTGAATATGTATACAAATAGGAAAAAAACAAATTTAACTGTCACCCTATCATGTGCTATCGTCCCTGAATGACTGTAATGGTCACTTGGTTTGAACAACGTTTCTTTTGTCTCAGTTGAGCAGACTCAGTATCTACCACACCCTGCTTCTCAGAGAACGGAGGTTGCTTCGGGGGAGGAAGATGTGCAATTTCACTAAAGAGCATAGACAGAACAGTTCAAATGTTTGGCCTGTCTTTAGCCTATTCTTGCACACATAACAATCCCACATGTATACATCTTGACATCTCCTCTTGGAAGCACACTTCTGCTATAGCTTCATCTATTAGTTCTACCATGTTGTGTCTGCACCATAGTGTCCAAGCCTGAAAAACTCAACACAATATAGTGTAATTTTATGTTAAATTTGCTGGAAGACAATGATGACACTGCACATAACTGATGGTATCTAAATTATACTTATATCAGAAGGCTCAAATACTGGTCATCATATTGAAAAGTAGTGTTCCTTCTCCCACTTACAATCTCCAATAGCAACACCCCAAAGCTGAATACTTCAGATTTTTCTGAAAATCGACCTCCCATTGCATATCCAGGAGACATATATCCACTGACAGATAACCACAGAACAGTGAATACTGGGATATCAAACAGATAAGTACATTGTAAGGAGGCAATGACCACTTACTATGTTCCCATGACTCTCATTAGCTGGCTTGATCCTGATTGCCTCCAAATATCCTTGCCATTCCAAAGTCTGAAATCTTAGCATTTAGGTCTTCATTCAACAAAATGTTACTTGCCTTTAGGTCTCAATGAATGATTCTTAATCTAGAATCCCTGTGAAGGTAAAGGATTCTCCAATCCCTTCAATAATGTTGAAGCATTTTCTCCAATCTAGAGACTTTCTCTTGACAGGATCTGAATAATGGGCAAAGAAAAAGAAATGGAAACCTCAAGAGTCAATGGACTATATGGAAAAAAAATACTGCTGCATTGAATCTATACAGATGCAGAGCTATGAAATTGGAACCACTACATATAACATTTGGGAGAACAGCATGATTTAACCAAACAGAAAGGCGTCCAGGCTTTTGTTTGGCATGTACTCGTAGATCAACAACTTTTCGTTTCGATGCAGCAGCCAAGAAGTCTTACAAGATTTCGGTGTTGAATTTTAGAAATCAGCATCACCTCATTCATGAATTCTTCCAGACCCTGTGCAGATGCACTAGAAAGTCTTTTCACTGCTATTTCTTGTCCTCCTGGTAATTTCCCTTCAAAAAATCAACTAAATGAATAACTTATAGTTCAAAATAATACTTCCATAGAACTGAGATGAACAAGCATTACCCTGTACACTGGACCAAAACCACCCTGCCCAAGCTCATTGGCCTCATGAAAGTTGTTTGTTTTCGCTGCGACCAGCTTCTCAAGGTCGAGAAGTGGTAACTCTTCAAGTTTAACTTGGTTCAAATTGTGTCCACTGTATTAATGATCGCTAATTCTTAGCCAAACATCCCCAGTTGGATGCAAGGGTGTAAAAATCTTATTGCTTTTCTCCTACACTGTTGCAGAACATAGCTAGAATAGTCACTTCTAGACAAAAATAAAGAAATCTAGTATAGCCTATTGATCCTTTTCTAATGGCCAAATTAACTGTTTGTTTGCCTCTCCTCCTCCATGAGAAATATGTGCAGATGACCATGGCAATTGTTCCTATTACAATTGTAACAGAAATAACTGCTTTCACATCTCTCTTCTTATCTGTAAAACAGAACAAGACTAACATGTCAGACTGGATTGGATACAGGCTGCCACCGAGTGCTTAATGAGTTTGAGTGTTGGATTATTCCACTCTGCAAAGGTTGACAGGCAGACAAAGCGACAGGTAAAGAAAACAAGAACACTTTTACCTAGTTCTTATTGTACAAGCCGAATGGTAGATCTAAGCCCCACTTGGTGAATTTTTGCAAATCAATCAAGTTTACACTCCATGACATACAATCAATTCTTTCATAATATGAATAAGCAAGACAAGAATTCATCTTCAAGGGCAGCAGACCAATCTGCAAAGTCTGGAACTTTCACTGTTGTTAGCCTAAAAAATCAATCTAGTTTTCCCTGTTGATTGCTGCTGTTTGTTATTTCACATTGTAATTGTGTCTTCCTCACACATCCAGCAGTCCAATTTCCTCTTCTCCATACCTCCATATACTTTGGCTCAAACAGCTGCAAATAGGTGAACTCCCTGAATTACAGATTTCAAATGGCCCACATGTACAATAAACATCACTCACTTTCCTTGCCCTCCCAAGAAACCTCCCACTACTCCTTCCCCAATTCCCTATATGTTTCCAGCATTGTTCCGTTGGGAATCAAGACATAGTACCAAAAGGTAGAGGAATCTGCGACAGTGAAAGTTGTATAAACAGTACCTTCTTTATCATCAACTACCTGAAATCCATTAAGGTAAACGGCATACATTTAAAGTATTTCAATAAAGCTCTGACCACCCTACGGACCTTTGCGCCAATATGGATGACTGCCATTCCAGACTGTTGCTTTTTGAAAAATAAAGCAATCCCACGTCGATTAGATGTGGGATTTGCTCCATCCTTCCCTCCTATAAAAGGGGGATCTCCATCTATTATAAATAACACCTCTTTCCATCCACTTAAGCTTTATTCTCAGGTGATACCCAATTATTTTCGTAGATGATTTTTTTGCCTCACTTCTGCGAAATCGATTTCTCTGCATTCCAAGCCAGATTTTTTCTTTCATTAGTAGGAGTTGTTTGCTGACGCTCGAGGACATAGGCTATTGCCGAACCTCATAAATTTTTGGTGTTCTTTATTTGCACATTCTTTGCTTAGTCGTTATTATTTCAGACGAGATTTGCTCCGCATTTCTCGTCGAAAGTTACACCATGGTCGGAGTACTATTCACATGAATAGTAACATTTGTTAATTTGAGGAAAACTAACCCGGATTTTCCCAACAATTGGTATCATAGACAAGGTTCTGCTTAGTATGCTCTGTGGTTGCAGTGTTATCTGATCTTCCACATCATAAAAGGTTCCTTCTCGGGGTTTTCAAGATTTTTGCTCTATAGTTCTCGAGTATGCTCCGCGGGTTGCGTTCTCATTCTGATCTTCCACATTAGAAAAGATTCTATCGAGATATTGACATTCCAAAGGATGTACCTATTTGTTGTGTAAATGTCAGAACTAATCCAAAGGTAACTATCAACCCTACATCGAAAAGCGATTCTCATCAAGATCAATGGTGATTAATACCAAATTTGATGTGGAGAAATTGATGGCACCAATAACTTTGGCATGTGGTAAGGTGAGGCAAAAGGATCTCTTTTCTAAACAGAGTTTGATGTTGCACTAGAAGAAAACAGACCAGAAGATGTTGATGAGAAAGATTGGACAAGAATCAACGTTGGGGCGATGTGGTACCGATTCGATCAGGTCTCTCCAAGGAGCCAAATATCCGCTTATGAGAGAGACGCCTACAAGAAAATTGTGGAAGGAGATGGAAGACAAGTTCATGAAGAAGAGCACGAGAACAAGTCATTTAGAACGGCGTCAGACCGCTTCCAGTATAAACAAGGTACCATTATGAATGATCACATCACCATATTTGATTCATTGGTAACTGATTTATTGAATTTAGATGAGAAAGTAAGTGATGTTGATAAGGCTTTGATATTGTTAGCTTCCCTTCCTGATGAATATGAACATCTTATTGTTAGTATGTTGATTGGGAAGGAAACAATAACCTTTAAAGAAGTAATTCATCAAGCCAGATTCTAATGAGATCTAAAAAAGGATAAATTAGAACACAAAGGAGCTCAGCCGGTGAAGTTCCACACTGCTCGAGAGGTCGTAATCAAAGTCAAAACCAAGGAGAAGGGGAAGATCTAAGTCAAAGGCAACCTGCAAAGATGAATGTGCCTTTGTCACGTAAAAGGGCATTACAAAGATTGTCTCAAGCCGCATAAAAGAAAGGAAATGGTGCATCTAAAGCATGTGTGGCTGAAGATGATAAGTCAGATTTTTCACTGGCTTGTGTGTCATCAGTGACTAGTACTGATGAATGGTTGTGTGATTCAGCCTGCTCATTCCATATGTGTTTCAGAAAGGAGTGGTTCTTCAACTTTACAGAACTTGATGGTGGTGTTGTTTATCTGGCAGACAATCAACCTTGCAAGATAGCTGGGATCGGTTCAATTAGTTTGAAGAATCATGATGGATCGACGAGGGTTCTAACAGATGTTCGGTACATTCCAAAACTTGAAAAGAATCTCATTTCTTTGGGAACCTTAGAGTCAAAAGGTTTCACTATCATTATGAAAAATGGGATTCCCGAAGTTGTTCAGAGTACTTGTGATGATGAAGCATCAGAGAAACAACTCAGACTTTATCAAAGCAATACATTGGGACGCGGGGACAATAGCAAAGAGTTGTCGAGGTAGACAAAGTAGTCGAAATGTTCGAAGCAGGTATGAGAATTTGGACATGCTGGGAGAGAAATCTTTTGCAAACGCTACATGCAAGGATTATTGAAAGGTGCAAAGACTGCAAGCTGGATTTTTGCGAGCAATGTTATGGAAAAGAAACCGGTGGTGAAGTTCGACACCACAATCCATAATACTAAAGGTATATCGATTATATTCACAATGCACGTATGGGGACCAACTAAGTTCCGCCTCGGGAGGTAAACATTACTTTGTTACATTTGTTGATGACTTTTCCGTAAGAGCTGGTGTATAATGGCGAAATCCAAAGATGAGGTGTTTGAAACTTCTTCTTGTATGGAAGAAAATGGTGGAGAACCAGAGATGTAGTGAAGATTAAAGTAATCTCGACCGACACGTAGGCCATCGAATGATCAATTTTCGATATTCTATAAAAGAAGGGAAGGCATATCTCAAGACTCATTACGCTTAGAGATACAATCGCCAGCCAGAATGGGGTGGCGTAACGCATGAATCGAACCTTTGCCGAGAAAGTTCTATGTCATTCAATGATGGCTCGGGCAAACAGCCTGGCCGAGGTCAGTATGTATGCAAGTCATCTCATTAACCGTCTACCATCAGCCGCACTAAATGGCAAAACACCTTTGGAGGTATAGTCTGGAAAACCTACAAATGATTATTATACTTAATGCGGTGTTTGGTTCCACCGCTTATTATCATGTAAAGGAATATAAGTTGATCCAAGGGCTAAAAGGTAATGTTTATGGGAGTTACCTGCGTCGGCGGATAAATGAATTAGCGGTGTCTATCTTCAAGAAATTATTTATAGCATGGATGTTACTTTGATGAATCCGTAATGCCGGTTAAGGTAACAACGCATGGTAAAGTGTTGTATGGGAACACTTTCAGCAAATGTAAGGAAGACTCCGCCGCTAGTGGAGGGTACGTAAACAGTGGAGTTTAATCACTCAATAAACTAATTGAAGACCGCTGGTATGCAGTGTCATGAAAGCAGATGTCAAGAGGAAGAGGTTTCAAACGAAGAACCTCAACAACAACATGATTTACCAATCGCTTATCGAAGGCCAGAAGAGAGAGTAGAAACCTCGCCTGGGCTTGAAGATATGGTGGCTTATGCATTTCCAAAGGGTAAGGTATACCGACTTTTCAAGCAAATAGTAGTCCTGATAAGAAAAGTGGAAGAAAGCCATGGATGAAGAAATGCAAATTTTTGTGAAGAATCACACTTGGAAGCTAGCTAGACTACCAAAGTAAAGAAGGAAATTGGTCGCAATGGGTTTATGCCGTAAAGAAGGATTTCCAAGCAAGAACGACGTCGGGCGCAAGGCAAGACCGGGTAGCTAAAGGCTATGCTCAGAAGGAGGGAATTGACTACAATGAGGTATTTTCCTCGGAAACATTCCTCCAGTATTTTGTTAGCCTTGCAGTACGCTTTAATATGGAACTAGTTCAAACGGACGTGAAGACAACATTCTTACATGGTGATTTGGAGGAGGAAATCTATATAGCTCATCCTGTGATGGTTTCAAAGTCGCGAAAAGAAAAATTTGGTTTAGAATTGAGCAAATCAAGAGTATGGTTTGAAGCAATCGCTAAGGCAAGCAGTATAAGCGATTTGATCAGCCTGATGATAGGCCAAAACTACACTGGGCAGCTTTGATCACTGCTGTATTTCCAAGAAGCTGCAAGTAAGATGGATTTTCATATACCTTCTCTTGTATGTTGATGACATGTTGATAGCATCAAGGAATCAAGAGGAGATATGCAGATTGAAGGCTCAACTGAGCAAGGAGTTCAAAATGAAAGATCTGGGTGAAGCTAAGAAGATTCTCGGCATGGAAATAGCGAGAGATAGACAGAGGGGCAATACCCCTTGCTTAACTCGTAAGTAGTATTTGTTAGGTTGTGTACTACAACGCTTTGGTATGTCCGAGGAAGACCAAAAAAACCCTGTAAGTACCCCACTTGCTCTCATTTTGCTTAAAAGCTTCACAAAGGTCCAAAGACATTTAAGAGGAATGTGAATATATGTCAAAGGTTCCTTATTCAAACGCAAAGGGGTAGTTCGATGTATTCTACGGTGTGTATAAGGCCCGACATTTCACATGCAATCGGGACCGTGGAGTGTGTACATGCATAATCCTAGAAAGAACATTGCAAGCGTTGAAATGGATTCTAAGGTACATTTAGAAACCTTAAATGTTGGTTTGATATTTAAGAAGGATGAGGCGGCCGGGTCGCGATGTAGTCGATATTGAGATCTCGCATTATGCTGGTGATTCGATAAACGTGAGATCAAACTTACTGGTTATGTGTTTAGCTCTCGCAAAAGCACCGCTAGTCGGAAGTCTACTTTATACCGCTGGCCTTGTCTTTACCACGAGGCGTAGATATGGCGCATCACCGGGGCGCTATGAAGCAATATGGCTACGCGGCTGCTTGATGATTCGGGTGTCAGTTCGAACAAAGCTACGTTGTTTTCAGGATGTGCCTGTAGCTATTCATTTAGCGAAGAACCAAGTTTATCATGCACCCGGACGGCGCATATTCACGTGAGGCATCAGCTTCAGGCGGGAAATCATCAAGAAGGTGGAGTCTTAGTTCGTAAAATCAAGACCGATGATAATCTTACAGACAGTGTTGACTAAGGTGGTGACAACGATCAAGTTCAATCATCGTTCGACTTCCATCAACATTACAAAAGTTCGATTGCTACTGCCGAACGATTCGGTATGCTATGCTATAAAAGAGAAGTTTCAGATGGGATTCGTATATTTGTCAAGGTGGAGATTTGTCGCTTTTTAAATATGCAATCCCACATCGGTTAGATGTGGGATTTGCTCCCTTCTTCTCTCCTATAAAAGGGGCTTCCCCCTCTTATCTAATTAACACCTTCCCCTTCCACTTAGTGGCTATTTTAGTATTACCCAATTGTTTTCGGTATTTATTTCTTTTTGGTCTCAATTTCTTAGGAAATTGATTTTTGGTTCAAGCTTGTATTTTCTCTTTCATCGCTGGGAGTTGTTCGTTGATGCCCTCGAGGATCGAGGCCATTGTCGGGAACCTCGTAAATTTCCGGGGTGTTCTTTATTTGCATTATTTCGTTTAGCCGGTCATTATTTTCAGATCATAGATTTGGTTTTCAGTATTTCGCCGAAAGTTACTATTCATCAGTCAAGTACTATTCCCACATGAATAGTAAATACTATCTTCACATGAATAGTAACATTTGTTAATTTGGGGAAATTTAACCTGGATTTTCCCAAATACAGATAAATACTGAGGAATGTTTAGAGGATTCATTTCTAGAAAGAAGGTTCCAATAGACGCGATCGAGGTGCGCACTCCAAGATTTCACCACTACCTTCTAACCCTAGTCGAGTTTCATTTTGAAAAAGATAATGAGTCGATGTCGTCCCATGAGATCCTTCCACAAGCATTCCGTAACAAGTTCTCTGCACCCAAAAGCTAAGCACTTGAATTCCGTGTCGGGATTTGAAACATTTCGGTGACTGTGAGAGTCTCTCTCTGGCCATTCATAACCACAAGATTGCAATCTTCGGATATGGTCAAAATCCCAGAAGAATCATTGAGGGGTTTGTCCCTGTTATCCACCTATATGACAGTTGATAAAGAAGGGGTGCCATACCATATCCCAAGGTAGCGGTTGGTAGAATTAGGAGGGGTAAAGAAACCTGGGCCAAGGCACTTCCATTGTAGAATGTAGTTCTGTGGTCTCGATGAAATCTATGGAGGTAATGATATCAAGTGGGCGCAGCAAAACCCAAAACAAATCCATAAAGCAAGGGAAGTAGAGCAACAGCTTTGAGGGTGATGATTGTTTGTCCCTTCTATATAGACTAAAACCTCTCAAATTCACATAGTTGTAAGAGCCTACATTTCTCGCATCCATGTCACTTGGATAAATTTGTTTTAATAAAATATTTCTTTCCGTGGCTAGTTCATGGATTTAAAAAATAGTGGCTTAGCCTTATGACACTACAAGTACACAAAGTCATACAAGTAGTAAATCTGAACAAGTCCAGTATCATTCTACGTAGATTGGTACGAATTAAAAGATCAACTACCCCAACTACTAAAATTCCAATACTATTTAATTAAAACTCAAATGGAAGTTGTATCTAGAAACAAAGATTCTAGACTATTAACCACCGTTAACTAAGCTAAAACAAATTAAATGACTAAAAAATAAATTGTAACTAAAATATCGGATCAATCGGGCTTCGTGAGAAACGAAACTATCAAGAAATGCAATGGTACTCAGCCAATTCCGCACTAAAGTACATTGCACTGCTTCGTGTATGGATCCGATTTGTCCAAGATTTCCTAAATTGAATTGGATTTCTCCATATTCATCAATTGATACCCTTGCTTTTCTCGAAGACAAGATCAAACCAGCCTACCCGTATTCCCAACCCCTCGCAAGATTTAGGCATTTTTCCTTTCTCAATACTTCACACCCATTTCTTTGATGACAAGCAGATCTTTACATTTCCTTCTCAAAGTGCAAAGTTTCTACCACTTAAAAGGTGGCTCAACCTCCGTATCTAGTCTGGGTCGTTTTCCCTTGATGATCTCTCGCAACACTGGTTAAGAACTCGCTTTTTAGATTAAGGTGAACTCTCTGATCATTTATATTGTTAAATACTCCCTCCAACTTCAATTACAGCTAATGGGGGATTTTATCAAAAATGAACTCTCAAAAGCCTCGCTAGCTCATCAATTCAGAAGCCTAGCATACCCAGAAAAGAATGCTCTCAACTCTCAGGAATCTCCGTCTCTGTGTACTCAGAGGGCATCCTGGATATCAGAGCAAGATACATTCCTCAACTCGGTATTCTGTGACTACTACTGGAACTTATCAATTCAAAAACGACACTAAATAAGTAACCGAACCCAAATAAGTTCTCCAAATTTATGCAAAGATCAGAACTAAATGTAAATCAAATCCAAGAAGCGGCGGCCCGATACCGTATTATACCAAGAAATGGCGCACCGATCACGTACAACCACCGGTAATTGCAATAAAACCGAGAAGAAATGAATTCTCGAAATTCTGCCTAGATTTCATAAATTTTCAGCAAGAATTTAAGAAAAATAAATATAAATAAAATTAACTCTACTGCCTCCAGACATCGCAGATTCAAATCTGTGAGTTAAATAAACTAAAAATAAAAAAGAAATAAAAATCTACTCTAAACTATACACCGAGTTCCTCTCCTTCCCTTTTTCCGGGTGTTGAAGACTTTAAGTCGCTTACTATTCTAACACTGCCTATTTATACCGGCTGCCAAAAGGAATCAATAAATCCCCAAAAAAGCTCCAAGTGGAACTTAAAAGAAAGCCTAGTTTACATTTCATGTCGCGACTCGCCGATGTCGCGACATGGATTTCTTGATTACTCATGTTCGCCGCGAATTGGCTGCTTGTCGCGACCGATTCCTTGCAAACGCTTGATTAATGGTCGCGATCATTTATGGTCGACCTTGGTAGCTTAGTGTTCCCTGCAAAGTCGATGCCCAACCACGGTTTCATGTCGCGATATCATTGTCTTCTTTCTCTTCCTCGCTTCCGAGTCGCGAATTCGCCCGAGTCGACTCTTCGGGTTGCTGTGCCGCATGTAGCGACTTCTCGGGTTTTAAGTCGCGAATTTAAGGCCGTTTTTACTGCACATACTTCAGGCCTATGACTTTGTTTTTCTGGTCGCGACCTTGTTGGTGGTCTTCTGCCTTCACAGGTTTCAAATTTTAAGTTGCAACTTCAAGGTGATGTCGCAACCTCTTTTGATGTTCATTTCTCATCTTCTGGTCGCAACCTCAATTCATGGGCGGTAATTCAATTTCCTTCTTTCAACTTTATTCCGTGTGTCGTGACCTCAAAGGTGATGTCGAATTCATGTCGTTTCTTTCTCTGGTTACGCATAGTCCTAATTGCTCAAAAGTAGTTGCAACCTTGATTTCTTCGCTTCAAATTTTCAGTCGCGACCAATAAGTGGTCGCGACATCGCTTATGGTCTTTGATTATTATATGGTCGCAAATCAGTTTCTTGTTAAGGGACTCTGCTTTGGCTTCTTTCCAAAGCTGCACCTCCCTTTATGTTCTTCAACCTAAATTTGGTTGCAACTTCCAATCTTCCCGCTGAGACTCCAATTCCTATTTTTATGTCGCGACCTCAACAGCATGTCGCGACCTCAAATGGAGCCTTCATTTAAAAACTAGTTTAAACTTCGTTTTCTCAGAGACTTCTTTATGGCTTTATCGACGAATTCATCAGCCAACATCGAGTGACATTACGAATTCCTTTCATTTGTTGCTCATTATTCCGTCCCAAGCTTAATCTTCAAGTCACGACTTCGCTTGCAGTAGTCTTCTATATTTCTTCCCTAAATTTTATTGTGATGTCGTGACTCGAAATGACCGAAAAATCGAAAGCTCCCGTCACAACTCGTATTTTCGCTTGCGACTTCATTTCAAGCCAGAGCCGGTCTCTTTGGCTTTGTCGAGATTTTAGCTTTTTTGGTCGTATTTTCTCGCAAATTAAATTTTGAGTAAAATATCCATTTCTGCATACAAATCAACATTTATCTTCAGAATATGCCTCGAAAAATGGATTAAAAATCTAATGAGTTTTTGGATTCATCAAATTCCCCCAAACTTAAAATTTTGCTAGTCCCCAAGCAAAGAAAATAAAGAATTGTTTGTTCTCAAACAAATAAGCTTAAAATTTTTAAGGACATTTTTCTTATTCATACCACAATCTTTCTCATTCCACCTTCTTAACTTGAAATAAGAGATACCAGCATCATTTTAAATTTCAGTTTTGATTCATGAATAAGAAATGGTACACTTCAATCACAAATTTCTTGATGAAATAATGTATTTAAATAGTTTATTCAACAAGTCTTGTTCTGTGTGTGTGTGCAGGTCTTCAATCCTTTTCATCTTCATGTTGAATTTAGTTAATCTTATGGAAGTTTCCTTGGGATCGGTTTCACACTGTGCTCCCATGCATTGCTTTTCATATTTATCTCCACTAATGTAGGTAAATTCAACCTTCAAGATCAATCAGGTCTTTTAGTTTGTAATGTCAGTTTTAGGTAATTCGGTAGATAATGGGAAAATTTAAGTAAAAATCAACTGTGTTTCAATCTTTCTTTCAGACTTGTCATTTTCAGCCTTCACCCCGCTGCTAGCTTCTTCATACTCATGATTCTCCTCACCCGCCCGATTCTTCTTTTTTAATTCTTTATGGAATTTTAATTCCATATGCACTTTATTCAGCGCTCCCTTTGTTCTAGAACCTTTGCTTCTCGGCTTTTCCAAGGTCGGGAATAGTGCAATGTTTTATTTTCAGCTTCTATCACTCTTAGGAGAACCAGCTAGCAACCCATACCAATAGATAGCATTGTGTGTTAAAACACCCCTACGAGCTTAATTGTCTAAGTGGAAATAGGCCACAAGACAAAACTTATTCCCTTTTCATTAATTTCTCGCTCTTTACTTCTTCACCTCATACCCCGTGAACATTTGGAAATATTTCTTTCCCCAAACTTGTTTCTTCCTTTACGTAGACTTTTCTATAATCGAACCGGATAATTGGGGCTCACGTAGGATTGGCTGCAAGGAAGGAATTTAGGTTTTTAGTTGCTGTTAATTGAAGAAATAAGGCTCGTTTGACTCAAATCAAGGAACTAGAGGATAAGTGATGAGTCCAAAAACTCATTAGATTTTTAATCCATTTTTTTGAGTTTATAATGAGAATAATGTTGAATTGTCAAAGAAAATCGATAATTTGAATCAAACCCAATTTGTGGTGCTTCACAGCTAAAATCAAAATTTAGCAAAAATCATAAGAAATCAGCCTCCAGCAGAATTGAAGTCAACACTGGAATTTAAGTCGCGACAGAAGTGCAAGCCAAAGCACTTAAGTCACCACATCAACAAATTCCGCTTTCAAGAAGAAACTCGAAGAGCAATGGCCGGTCGGACTCGCATGAAGTTGAAACAAAACGACTCGTCGGTATTAAAAGAGCTAGCCATGAAGAAGTTCATGTCGCGACATCATCAGGAGGTCGCGACACCAAAAGGTATTAAATGATGTCATGATGGCTAAATTACGAAGTCGCTGGCTGCTGAGTCGCCTACAAAGCCACCGTAACATGCTTCAAGTAAAAGAAGTCGCACCACCAAAGAAAGGACTTAATGTCGCGACCTTGACAAGAATGAAGAATAACACCAAGGTCGCACGTAAAACTCCAAAACCAGACGACCAAGAATTAACGGGGTGCGTTAGACACGATGTCGCGACATCACTAAGTCACTATTGCATCTGAAAGCTACAGAAGACATGGAGGTCGTGACACCGAATAGTACGCGAACAAAAGATTTTCAAAGAGATCGAACATGAGGTCGCGACGCTTAGAAGAGAGATAAATGATATCAACACCGGAGATCGTAAGATGTCGACCGCCATTTAGTGGTCGCGACATCAGCTTTAAAGAATGGAGGTCGCGACATCATTTAGCTGTCGCGACATCAGATCCAAGAGATTGCTGAAGACAAGTCACGACCAAATAAAAGCTTCCGCGACATCACAAGAGCTCATAAGCATAACATTGAAGTCGCGACGTATGATTGAAGCCGCGACATCAAAAGAGCTCACAATACAGAAAGGTGAAGTCGCTACGACATCATTCGCTGGTCGCGGCGATCGCGAGCAAGGAAAGAAGCGCGCGACGTTACTGAAGGGTCGCTACATCGATCCGCGGTATTAAAGGCAATTAGCCATCAGATAAGTTCTTCTCGCTACGTGACGAAAGGGTAAAACGAAGTCGCTGACGTATGATTGAAGTCACCTCAAAAGAGATCACAATGCGTAAAGGTGAAGCGGCGACGAGTGATCGGGGCGTCACACATCAAAATGTTCTCATGAGCGTAAAAACGAAGTCGCGACGCATGATCAAGTCGCGACCTCAAAAGAGATCACAATGTGTAAGGTGAAGTCGCGACGCATGATTGAAGTCGCTACATCAAAACAAATATAAGGTATCGAAGGAAGTCGACGTGAAAGAGGTCGCCATTATCAAGGTCGCGACATACAAATGGAGTCGCCGACATGAACAAAACAAATAGGGCTGGCTTATTTTGAAACCCGCCAAGGAAGTGCATCGTTAGGCCCAAATTCGTAACCCTATAAATAAGCAAATGCTACAAAGGAAAGTAGCTCGCGGCTCGTAACGAGAAGTCTCGTAGCCTAAGGCTCTGTATTTTAATTTTTCTCGCTTTTTCTTTGTTTTGCCGTTATTTTAGATTGTAGTAGAGTGATTTTATTTCATTTTAATTTCTGGATCCGTGATGTTAGTTATCAAGTCAGTCGAATGCGCATCATTATTTTCTTCAAATTATCGCCGTTCGCTTGAAGTCCAAACAAATTTTGGAATTCGAACGCCCAATTTTTAATACTTACAAAGAGTTCTTTGACCGTGGAGCTATCGTTAGTGTAATGAAGCAATTTTAGAAACCCAGCCTGCCGAATTTACTCGCTGCTAGAATTTTATCTTTCCTACAAAAATTTATTCTGAGACTACCGAATTATGTTCGAATTTGCTTGCTTGTTTTGTTTTTTTTTTATCTGGATCTAAATATCGTTGTCCTATACCTGTAATAGATTGTTTCATGTTCGATTTCAGGAGGCCCCTTCGAGTGACACAGAGAAGGCATTCCTGAGTATTGAACAATTTCTAAAGGGTATACGAACCTAATATTGGGGATCTAATGAGCTTTGTGAATTTTAATCGATAAATCTTCTTCTCACTTGAAACCGAGAATTAGTTGAATGACTTATCTTGGCTTAAATGAGCAGAGTTTGCCTCGACCGAATGTTGAGTTCAATCCCGTAGCAAGGATCTAATCAAGGAAAGAATGAACTGCCCACTTTGAGGATGAGAAACCAAGATAGTGTAAACCATGTGCTTGTGTGCCTATGTCTTAGGAGCTAAGGTTTACAACCCATGTTTTTGGGGTATGAAGTATTGAAAAGAAATAAATAGTTCCGTAACAAGGCAACTCGTATTAAAATAGTTATCTAATCCTCCGTCTTCGAAAAGAAACAAGGAAGATTAGATTTGATGAAATGTGTCGCATGAGAGATCCATATGGCATTACCATCTTCCTTGGACGGATTCTAAATCTGAGGTTCATGAAGCAAAGTTACAGAGTTGTCTGCAGGAATTGATGTTTCACAATAGCTGTATTTTCAATGCCCCTTTAAAAGCTAACTGATTAGTCCAATTCTTTAATTTTTTTATTTCTTTTATTTTCAGCATTATTTCATTTTGTTCTTAGTTTACATATCTTTATTCTTTCATTATTTTAAAGGTCAAGTAGGGATATATCAATTGCAAATCATAGTCCAAATAGTATAGAGCTTGAGTAGTCAGTAGTTGACGAGAATTCGAGGACTGTGGGATCGACACCTGGACTTAAATCCAACTTTATTACTTGTTCGACCTGTACACTTGCAGTATCATGGATCAAAACCGTAAAGAAATTCAGCTACTCTTAAGGAAACCGTTTTTAATCAAAAGATAATTGTAAAGAAATATAACAAACAAGTTTCATGGCATTATTGCTGGGGATTAGACAATAGTCCTTGCAATAACGCTTATAAATTTGTGTTTATGTTTTGATCCATCACTCACACTTACATAGTGAGAGAAAAACGGTTAAACAAGTTTTGGCGCGTCATTTTAGGACGAAAAGAATTAATTAGATCAATATTTTGACGAAAGAAGGAAATACTAATTTGGACATTTTAAGAAAAGAACAAAATAGTTTTTCAAGCAAAGTGGATCACATTAGTCACTAATTTTAACAAGCCATGTTGAAAATATTTGTTAGGTTTGACTAATCCTATTAATACGGTGTGCATGCTTTTATTTCAGAAACCTTAATGCATGAAATAGGGATTTGACCTCGATTCCAGCGTACACCGAATTGGAGAGAACGCTGGGAGCTTAAGAAAGACAAAAAGAGCAGAAAGTGGCCATGGCAAGAGACATGACCAAATGATGAATGTAGGGGACAACAAAATTTTAAGACCTCTAATATCGACACAATCGAGATTTCGAGGCCTATTATTCAAGAAGAGTATTTTTCAATCGATGCCTACAAAGGATGCAAAACAATTTTAACTAAAGCCAAGCCTTTAATTACAATGGTTTAGCAACATCGCTTATCGGTCATCCTAATCAAGACCCAAATGAGCACCTAGGAAGATTTCTCGTGATGGCTAATACAAAGGAAGCTGAACTGTGAGACCATAGTGATAAAACTACATCTCTTCCCATTTTCTTTCGAGATATAGCAACCACATGGTGCGAATCATTACCATATGGTCATTACTGGGAAGACAGAAGCTTACTTAGGCAGATTCTTTCCCCCATCTCTCACTTTAGAGAGACGGTAAGAGAGATAATTGTATTCCAACAAGGGGAAGATGAGAGCCTGTATGTTGCTTGGGAAAGATTCAAAAGATTGTCAAGAGAACAATGCATGAATAGACTTGAAGACCCAGATGATGGATATAGTGTATCATGTCAATGATACATCCAAGGGTATTATCGACATGCTTCATGCCGTGGAGAATTCAAGCGAAAAGTTCAAGAGGCAAGAGATCTCGGGAGGAGGACCGGGTAAAATGCAATATGAAAGCTCCATCCGAAGTTTTCAAGAGGTAGTAGCGAGAAAAGGGGTCATAGCCGAAGCAAGATGACAAATGCATGGAGGCTAAGCTGGATGCTATAATGCATGGATGACAAACAAGCAGGAGATGCACACCGCCTATGAAATAGAGCAAAGTGAAAGAGAATTCGATGAGAAGAAGTGTCGATGTGCCAGCCGTAAGAAGATTCTTATAAAGGTCGGCGGCGTTGGCACGCGGAACGGGTTAAAAGAAGTTAATACTTCAAGCCAAATCCTAACTCCGCCCATACACTACAATCCAAAGACTGAGGAACCAGCCAGAATTTCTCATATGGCGAGGGGCATTACATGACCTAAGGTGTGACAAAGATCCTCAACAAGGATATCAAGAAATTACCAAGGTTCCAAAGAAGAATAGCAAAGCAAGGAGGTGAGGGAGAAAATGAATACTGTGTGGTCGTGAGGAGAACCCAACCATTTGAGGAACAAATGCTGCAGTTCATGGGGGAGAACAAGAGTCTATTATAATTCCATGAACAGAAATTATCTAACTTGGAAACTTTCAAGTCTGATACCCAGATGTTTTAGAAGAATGCTATGTTTCACCGAAAATTCAGAGATGGTAGTGGGCACTGGGCCCTGAATATGCCAAATCGTAACAAGGGAACATTCCCTAGTGACACCCGTAAGAACTCCAAAGATCGCATGGCAATTCAATCGAGAAGTAGGAAGGATTGAAAGCAAAGAACTAAAGACAAATAGAAAAGAAGAACCGAGGCGTAGAAAGAAGAGACTCGAAAGAAAGAAGAGAAGAACAAATTGATTGAACGATGAAAGGAAGGAAATGACCAGAAAAAGAAAGAAGGAGGCTCACTATGCTTCGTTGTAGTTGCCATTCCCACGTAGACTCGTGTCAAAAAGAGAAGAAATGGGCTTTCTAAATTCTTAGATCTTTTCAAGAAAATAAATAAATATCCCATCGGGCAGAGGTGATCAATAAATGCTTCTTTATGCAAAATTTAAGGAGGTGCCGAAAGTAAGAAAAAGAAAGATAGCCGTAGGAGGGTATAGTTAACTTTGATCATACATGCGCTATTATCCAATAGAAGTCTTCAAAGAAAGACTTAAAGACTTCGGGTAATTTTTACTATTCCCGTTTATGTGAAATGTGAGTTCAAGAAAGCTGATGCGACTTCAGCAAGTATAAATTGATGCCTTTATCGCAGACTTAGTTTGGGGAACTAATCCCAACAGCAATTACTTTTATGATGGTCGGAGAGATCAATGGCACAAACTAGAGGGCACTCGAAGATGTACTTGTCAAGGTTTGGAAATTCATTTTCCCAAAGGGATTTTGTTATCATGCGCATGGAGGAAGATCCTTCAAGTTCCTCCGTCAGCCGAAGACCTTTCTTAGCAAATGTGAGCTGCCTTGATTGACGACAAAAAGGTGAACCCACTCGTGAGCTGGGAATGAAAGCGTTGCATTTTAGCTATTAATAGAACTGAAACATCCTAATGTAGAGGAAGACAAAGAGTATGGTCGTAAAAGCAATAGCCTCTCAATGATGAAGTGAATTCTCAACAGATTATTCAAAACTCTATCAATGAAATCGAGATGAATTTTCAGTACCTTGAGAGCTTTGATTGTGAAGTTCCTTCGGGCTTCAAATTTGTTTAATAAATGAAACAAATCTGAGTATAAATGAAAAACAAATAAGATGAAGTGAGCAAAATGTGATACGTTAAGAAAACCTATGGGCGTGAAACTAATGTATACAATATCAAGGAGCTGCCCGGGCCATTCAAAATATGAGTTTTGTGAGCCACAGAAAAGAGAAAACCAGCTATCATATCACCGCATTGACTAAGTCAAGAAACGTGGCTGTCGTACGCGAGAAAATACAAGGAATATCGTTTAACAATTTGAAGATCCGGCGGGCACGTACCCCCATTCGTATGCACAAAATATCGCTTAAGATAATGTAAAACTCGTCAGCATCAAAGGAGGCCAAACCCGCTTATGAAAGAAGTTGTCGAAAAGAAGCTCAAATGGTTAATGCGTTTTATATATGCTATAATGTAGGCGCTCGCAAGCCCAGATATTGCGGTTCCCAAGAAAGGTGGATTCGGCCAGAATCGAAATGAAAAGAATGAACTTATTCTATAAGAATCGCAGGATAGACGGAGGTTTGTATCTACTTCGAAGAAATTGAATACCGCAACCATAGCGCGATCATTTTCCCCTACCTTTCATCGATCAAATGTCGATAGGCTGGGCGTAGACACCCTCATTTTTGTTTTCATGGATACTGATATAACCAAATAAATACAGACCACAAGATCAAGAAACCAAATTTTTACATGCCCTTTCGTACTTTCGTTTTTAAGAATGCCACTTGACCGTGTAATGCCCCGGTACCTTCCAAAGATGCATGATGTCTATATTTTCGATCTACATAAGAAGCTATGGAGATCTTCTATGGATGATTTTACAGATAGGTGATCCAGCCTTTGAACAATGCCCGTACATAACTCGGGATGCGACTTCTCAAAGGTGCAAAGACAAAATCTAGCTCAATCGGGAAAAATGCCATTTACGGTTAGCGTATGGGATTTTCTGGGGGCACATGGTTTTTGCAAAGAGGCTTAAAGTAGACCAAGCAAAGGTTTCAATTATCAGAGACCTAATGCCACCCACTACAGTCCAAGGAATAAGAAGTTTCTTAGACATGCCGGATTTTACGAAGATTTATCGAGATTTCTCAAAATCACACCACTACGCAGATTGATGGAGAAAGATAGTAAGTTTTATTTGATGAATCTCTCGCTGTGAAGCATTTGAAGAAATAAAATCTGTGACTAGTTGAAGCTCCCATCATGGAAAACCGATTGGAAATTGTAGAATTTGAGATCATGTGATGCGACTCTCGCAATGGAGCCGTGACGGGGACGTAAAAGATGAAAAAGTGTTCATACACTACTATGCTATAAAACCTTTAATGAAGCACAAGAAAATTATTCTACTAACAAAGGAGATGTCGGGCAATAGTGTTTGCACGAAAAAATTCAGCCATATTTCGTGGGGTCCCATGTTGTTATACACACTGATCATGCAAGCAATTAAATATTTAATGGCAAAGAAAGAAGCAGCCAAGATTGATCAGGTGGGTATTATTACTGCAGAATTTGATTTAGAAATTAAAGACAAGAAGGGCAAAGGGATAATGTGATAGCCACTTGTCAAGACTAGAAGGAACCCATTGTACAGAAAAGGAAGAAATAGCGAAAATTTTCCGGATGAAGCGGTTATTTCAGGTATCACTCCAATCACCTTGGTATCTTGATGTGTAGATTTTTGGCTTGTGGAATTATACCACCGAATTATTTCTGACAAGAAAAAAGTTAAGAATGACAGTAGGTACTACATCTAGGATGATCCATATTTGTTTAAAGGAGGAGCTGATCTGATTATAAGAAGGTGTGTACCAGAAAGTGAGCAAAACAAGATTTTACAAGAATGTCATGCATCACCTTATGGAGGACACTTTGCAGGAGATAAAACAACTCATAAAATTCTCAGTCCCGGGTTTCTTGGCCTCTGATTTTTAAGGAATTTGTTTTTGAATGGGTAAAGTTATGTGATCAATGCCAAAGAATGGGAAATATCAGCAAAAGGCATGAGATGCCCTTACAAGGTATCCTGGTGGTGCAATTATTTGATGTATGGGGAATGGATTTTATGGGGCATTTTCCAGTTTCATTTGGAAATATATACATACTCCTAGCTGTGGATTATGTATCAAAATGGGTAGAAGCGGCTTGTCCTAAGAGCGATGCCAATACGAGTTGTGGGGTTTTACAAGAAATATTCTTAGCGATTTGGGACACGGGCTATAATTAGTGATGGAGGAAGCCATTTTGCAAATAAGGTGTTGACAAACTCATGAAGCGGATATGGTATCGAACACATTATAGGCTTGGCTTATCATCCTCGAACAAATGGAAATTATTTGAAATTTCAACGGAGAAATAAAGAAAGTGGAAAAAGCGTGAGTTCTAAGCGGGGAAAGATTGGTCTTTGAAGCGATGATGCATTATGGGCATACGGGAAGGCCCCAAAACTCCCATTGGAATGTCCCCATACGGACTTGTCTTTGGAAAACCAGTATCACCTCCCTCTTGAGCTGGAATACAAAGCCATGTGGGCCATCAAACGGTGAACCGATTTCAAAATTGCAAAGGAGAGACTTCTCATTTGGAAGAGCGAAATGACTATGACAATGCTAGAATATACAAGAGACAGAGACAAAGAAATGGCATGATCGAAGGATTCTAAGGAAGTTCGAAGCGGGGATCGGGTCTTATTTGTTTAACTCAGTTAAGCTTATTTCGGGGAAGCTGAAATGAAATGGAGTGGACCGTATACGAGTGGTGTCAAGTACTATCTTTGGAGCGATGCCTTCGGGACTAATCTTTTGGGAAGAATTCAAAGTTAATGAGCAAGGCCGAACACTATCTCGCGGGGAGAAAGAAAGGAAGAACTCAATTTGGTGAATTGAGAGAGAAAGCTTAAAACAACTAGTCCGACTAGGACTTAAGCGGAGTAGCTCATGGAGACAACCCATATAGATTTTTAGTTTCTTTATATAGACTTTGAAATTATTTTTTTTTTTTTTTTTTATTAAGCGTTTTGAATTTTTTAGTTCTAGTCATGATTTATTTAGAATTTGCTAGGTTAGTAGATTAATTTAATCTTTTCTTGGAATTGTTACAATATGCAAATGAAGAATCAAATGGCTCAAGCGAGTAGGAACAAACTCCAGGACTACTCCAGCAATTCAGGGCGAGCAACTTTCAAAAAAGGGTCTTATTCTCTACATAAATTTTGTAGAAAATTGAATAGAGATACATGTTTGGATGTTTGTGTGGGAATGATTAAATGAATCTTAGAATGTACAAAATTAATAAGAATTGAAAAGGCAATACGATCGTCAAATTTAGAGCAAGTGCGGACTAAGTCGCAGCGAGGAAATTGATGTCCGCGATAGAAGTTGAGGTTACTGACTTGATCGATGCGGAAGGAGAGCAAGAGACCTTTGGTCGTGACCAGATTTAATGTCGCGACATAAATTGCGGCCGCGACAAAACATTTGGAGTCGCGTGAAATTGAATTCCTTCAAAGAGTGGCGAGGGTCGCGGCTTGACTCAACTATGTCATAAAATACGATGTCCTTGACCTTATGATAACTTGTCCTCCCACAGTTTACTTATGTCGCAACAAACAATAATAAGTCGCGACATAAGACAAAATATGCAAGCTGGCAGTTTTTAATTTTGCCCTAAATTTAATGACAGCACACAAATGCAGCTTGAAATTAAAGTCGCGACAAGCACAAATAAATGAAGTAATAAAGAGCTATGTAATAATTGAATTCTATTTGTTGAGAAACTCCCTCAACACCATCTCTCCTTCCTTGAAGCAAATACAACCCTTACGTCTTACTTTATTCTCTAGTTCGATTCTTGCAAACCCTAAATCCGAACTTCTTCCTAAAATCCTTCCGATTTCTCTAATGACCGAACCTTCAACCCTCATCCCAAATTTGAGCGAAATCATGGATGAGTATACTTAGACTGAAGGGGAAGTTCATCTGGAACCTAAAAGGAGAAGCAGTAGCGGAACAACCCGGAAGTTCAACCGGTTACAAAGCAACGGAGGAGAAGGGAAAGAAAGAAAAGCGAGAAAGAAAGAGAGGAAGGCAGAGTTCGTCTCGAGAAGAAGCTTTCTCAGTGCGGAAAAAGAGCACTATCTTTGGAAAGGGGTTTGTAGGAGAAGGAAACTGACCAACTCATCTCTCCTTTCAAAAGGAATTAATAGAGCAAAGAGGGTGGGGAGAGTGCGCAGAGCATGAGAAGTCTAGATATGCATCGGTCGTCCAGAAATTTTACTCAATCCCGGTTGGAAGGAAGGAGAACTGTTTATGTCGAGAGGAGTTTGGGTGCCTTATGGAGGCGAGGCTATTAATGAAATGTATGGAATGGAAGACGAGAAAAATGGATCAAAATTCGAAGTTGATGAACAATCCCTAGCGCCTTGAGAAGATTGCGAGAAAATTATTTGACGGTAAGGCGATGGAAGAAAGGAAAGGAGGCAGACTACGACCGAGATTTGTGAGGAAGAGCTGAGTGTGGTTCTACTTCACAGCCTCACAGTATAGTCCCCTACCAACATGTACCACGATGAAACGGGAAGCATCCTTCTCTATGCTATGCGAAGGGTCTGAGATTGATCTTTGAGCAGTTATTGAAAATTCTATAATGAGATACCCTTGAAGGTAATAAAAGGGTTTGATCCCTCGTGCGTATCACAAGGTTATGCTTTAGGGAATTTGGTGTAGAGGGCGTGGGAAGAGAAGAAGAAGAATGTCTAAAAATGTCACTACTCACTCTGACGGGAGTTATGAGGCCCAGGAATCAAAGGAAAAGGGTATAATAAAAGCAAATTCGAGAAGGAGGGAGTGATGTCCCTGAGGCGGAAGATGACACACTTAAGTTCTGGACGGGAAGAAGAAGATCCAGAAGCGCATCTAGAAGAGAATACCTTCATATTTAGATGGCGGAGAACAGGTTATAGAAGTCCTATATAGATTTTCAACCCCAGCCGCCGGCTCTCCCCCTTTAAGAAACAATGATTTGAGAACTGGTGAAGCTCTAGGGGAGCCCAAGAGAATAATCAAATAATGGAGATGCTCGGCTCCATTCAAAGAAAATGGAAGAGGAGGAGCAATGGAACCTCCCGGCCAAAGTTCGAGGAGAAGGGTTTTATGAAAGAATTAAAGAGAGGGATCAGCAATGGGAAGAAGAGATGAGCCGAAGAGAAGAAGTATGAATCGGAGCGAAAGAAAGGATCAACTTGATGGGAAGAAGAGATGAAGCGGAAAGGGAAGAGCGAGATGAAAAGATACGGAGCATCGAAGGAAAATTTGTTAAGAAGGAAATGGAGGAAAGAGATCGAGATCTTGAAGTTAAAAAGCTAAGCCATGAATCATTCTACAGCAATTAGTATGATCATGATTCTCGATCTTAAAACTCATAAAGAGAGGATTCATAGAAGCGAAACCAGGAAGCGGTCGAGGATTGAGAGTTCTTATACATGTCAATGTTTCAAGGATTTCGAGAAAGGATGGGACGGAGATCAAAGGCTTAACGACAAGATGCCTTGGAGAAAGTGCGGCTTGAAAATTTGGATTTGATCAATAGCAATCTTTCCAAATTTTAGAAGTCATGAAACTGAAATGGAGCGCTACTTGAACACCTTGGGCACGAGACGGGATGGCTGAACAAGGAAGATTGATCCTCACAAATGAATTAATCCTTGAAGAGCAGGATAGAAAGGAGAATGTCGAGAAGAGAGAAGAGAATGGAAATGAAATTCCCAAATTCTCTCATAATTTGGCTACTCTTGATCCTGGATCTGACATCTTTGCTCCTCCCAAAAAAGAAAAATGAATCCTCTAGTGATTTATCACTCCATTGTTGTTCTCAACTGTTGCATCACATCATGAATAAAACAAGAAAATTTGTGAAAAAGGAAATGTTTGCTTGCTTGCAGTTAGTTGTATTGTTATTTTGGTTGCTTGACTTGTTAGGAGAATAACATTAGGATTTAGTTCAAAAGTGAAAATGTTTAAATATCATAATCTGAACTAGTTGAAGTAGTTTGACTAGTAGATAAACCCAGACACAGAAAACTGAATAAAGCTGGAATTAGGGTATTTCTTGTGTTTTAAATTCGAGTTTAGTTGCAAAGTGGAAAATTGGTTATTCTTGATGGAGCAGTCATTTTGGTTAAAATAATGTAAGTGAGCGGTAAGAATAAGTCTGATCTTGAAGAAATAATACACATAGGTCGACAAAACTTGTAATTTTTGGCGGGAATTAGGAATATCTTAGAGGTCGGAGTTTAAAGTCCGTAGATCACAGAGAGCTTGTTTGATTATTTATTGATTGAGACGAAATCATAGGTGAAAACAACCAACGGAGAAAATAATGACCATCCTTGGCGACTTGAGCCGCACCCAAGCCTACCCTCAAATATGCTTAAGCATATTCTCTGGTTCCTGATTTGAGCCAAATAAGCCTTATTTCTTCAATAAACAGCAATTGAAAACTGAAATTTCCTTCCTTGCAATAAACCTACAGTACAGAATCCAAATTATCCAGTTTCTAGTTCAGAAAAGTTCAGTATAAAGGAAGAAACAAGTTTGAGGGAATAATATTCCCAAATTTTGACAAGAAGGGGTTGAAGAAGTAAAAAAGCAGAAGGTAGTGAAATAAGGAATAAGTTTTGTCTTGTGGCATATTTCCCTTGAACAATTAAGCTCGTAGGGGTGTTTTAACACCTAGCACCCTAATACTTATTTGGTATGGGAGTTCTTGTAAAAGTTCTCTAAGAGTAATAGAAAGCATAAGAAGACAAAACATTGCACTATTCCAAATCTTAGAAAAATAAAAGCAAAGGAGTTAAAGAACAAGGAATCTGCCTGAATAAAGTACTTATGGAAGTTGAAATTCCATAAAGAAATTCAAAGAGGAATCGAGGCTAAGATTGAGGAGAATCGAGAAAGACGAAGAAAGGAAGAGAGTTGAATGACAATGTAGGGCAAGATGGAGCGGTATTTACAGCCTGTTTTTGCATTATCTACCCGATTACCTAAGCCCGACATTACAAGCTGAAGACCTCATTGATTTTGAAGTTGAATTTACCCACATTAGTGGAAGTCGATATAAGAAAACAAGCATATGGACTTTGATAAACGATCTAAGAAAACTCCCGGAAAGATTAACTAAATTCAACATGAAGATAGAAAGAGGATTGATGACACCACTTTTACAGAACAAGACTTGTTAAATAAAGCTTGTTTAAATAAATTAGTTTATCGAGAAATTTTGTAATAGAAGTACACTATGTCTTGTTTCTTGCATGAAAACTAAAATTTGAAATAATAGTGATCTCACCAAATCCAGTTGGGTGGGAGATAGAAAAGACAGTGGAATAAAAGCGAGAAAATATCACTTAAAAATTTTCTAAGCTTATTTGTTTGAGGACAACAATTTATTCTTTTCTTTGCTTGGGGACAGAGCAAAATTTTAAGATTTAAGAAATTTGATGAGTCAAAACTCATTAGATTTTTAATCCATTTTTGATTTATAATGAGAATAATGTGAATTGTTGTGAAGCGATAATTGATTCAAATTCAATTTGCGGGAAAATACGTGAAAATCAAATGTGCCGAAAATCACGAAGTCGGCTGCTTGTGAGTGGAAGTCAAAGCGGAATTTAAGTCGCGACGGAATTTGCAGTTTCAATTCTAAGGATTACGACATCAACAAATTTGGCTTTGAAGAAGAAGCGAAGAGTGAACAAGTGAAGTCGTATTTTGAAGAAGGAAGTTGAGACAAAAAAATGACTTAGTCGAGATTAAAGAAATAGTCGAATGAAGAAGTTCATGTCGCGACATCATTAGGGTCGCGACACGAGACAAATGATGTCATATTCTGCCACCATGAGGTCGCGACAAGGAGCTGTCTACAAAGCCACCAAAACATGCTTCTCAAGTAAAAGAAACTAATTTTGAAAGAAAGGACTTATGTGACCTTGCGAGTAATGAATAACACGAGGCCCTGCAGTGGCGGAGAAGGCATTCTGAGTGAACAATTTCTAAAGGTACTCACAGACCTAATATTGGGGATCTAATGAGCTTTGTGAATTTTAGTCGATAAATCTTCTTCTCACTTGAAGCAGAATCGGTTGGACTGACTTATCAGTTAAAATGAGCAGAGAGTTCGCCTCGATTCGAACAGTGAGTTGATCCAGTGTTAACGAGATCCCCAATCGAGGAAAGAATGAACTTTTCCAATTTTGAGGATGAAACCCGAGTGCTAATTCAGCAAAAGCCATGCTTTATGTCTTAGGAGCTAAGGTTCTGATCCATATTTACAGGTTTGAAGTATTGAAAAATACCGAGCAGAGGCAACTCAATTATTAAAAGTAGTTATCTAATCCTCTGTCTTGAAAACGGGGAAGATTCAGATATGAAATGTGTCATTAAGGAGAGATCCATATGGCATTACCATCTTCCTTGGGCCGGATTCTAAATACGAGGTTCATGAAGCAAAGTTACGAGAGTTATGCGGAATTGATGAACCCACTGATAGTTATTATTTTGATGCCTTTAAAAGCTAACTGATTAGTCCGATTCTTTAATTTTTTTATTCTCTTTTATTTTGACATTATTTCATTTTGTTCTTAGTTTACATATCTTTATTCTTTCATTATTTTAAAGGTTGCTGGATATATCAATTGCAAATCTTAGTCAAATAGTAGAGCTTGAGTAGTCAGGGTAGTTGATTGGGAATTCTTGAGATCTCTTGTGGATGATACTCTGGGACACTAAATCCAGCTTTATTACTTGTTAGACTGTACACTTGCGAATCATGGATCAAAACCGGAAAGAAATTCGACTACTCTTAAGAAGCAGATTTTTAATCAGTATAATTGCAAAGAAATATAACAAACAAGTTTCATGGCATTATTGTTGGGGATTAGACAATAGTCCTTGGGTAATAACACTATAAATTTGTGTTTATGTTTTGATCCATCACTCACACTTACATAGTGAGAGAAAAACGGTTAAACAATATGCTTTAGCATATATTGAGGGTAGGCTTGGAAAAGCTCAAACTGCCAAGGATGGCCTCTATTACTTCTTGTTGGCTGTTTTTACCTAAGATTTCGCCTCAATCAATAATCTAACAAGTTATAAGACTATGGACTCTTAATCACGAATTTCCCGGAAGATGTTCAAATTCCTCTCAAAGTTTCATGAGTTTTGTTGATGATGTATTATTTCTTCAAGACTTGTACTTATTCCACTGTCTATTTATACTTTCTTCCAACCAGTTATTTGTTCCATCATTAATAACCATGTTTCCAATTTTTCAATCTAAGCCAATTTAAACATGCGGGTGCTTGACTCCTAATTTCAGTTTACTACTCTGCACCTTATTTTTTCCTACTTGTTTTGTTCTTAGGAAAGAACATAATTGTTTATTTGATCCTTGCACAGACAAGGCACTTATTCTTTTCATGCTAAACAGGAAATGACACAAACACAAAATTTCTCAAGTCAATTTAAAAACAACTAATTTGTAAATCATCAAGAATTTTATTCAAATATCAAAACGTTTTGATATTGTACAATCTAATTTCTTTACAAATAAGACTATAACTAAACTAGAGAAAAACTCTCTATTTCTTGATCTAAAATCCCATATCTTCCCTATGAAGGTTGTAGCTTCTGCTTTATTTGGTTCTCCAAACCTTTAACTCACGCCGGAAGGATTCGGCTGTTAACAAAGTCGTTCAACATATTGGGACCCTTCCTTCCTTTTCTTTTGGAGCTCCTCTGGTTGATGGGTTCTAATTAACCCTTCTTCCAATTCCCTTCCCATCAACCACTCTCTTGATTACACGGCGTTTTATGGAAAAATGAATGGAATTGGTTTGTTTTCCGGCTCCATTCATTCCATAAGCTCTGTGTTCGACTATGGAACTCAACTCTCTCATTCTCCTTTCTCTTCATTCTCGTTGTTTATTCTTCCTTTGTTTTCCCATCCTTTTATAGTGATTTTGCTTCTCTTGGGAACTACAGGGCTCTTTATTCTCCACCCAAATTCAGATGAATGAATTGAATAATTTTCTCGGACAAACATCTTGGTTATTTCCAACAGGGGTTTTGAAATTTGTTGAGGAATTTTGATCGTTTCTCTTGGAATTATTGAATTCTCTGGAATTAATCCTTTTGAAACTAAGCAAACCAAACTAACTCCTTTAATCAAGACATCAGTTTGGGTTATGCATTAATAACAATTTATTTCAAAGATTTTGAATGAATGATGCAGAATTAGAAGGATTTGAATTAGTTAAAGATAGTTGGAAATTTGAATGGATGTTAGACTCAATGTCATGATTGCGTTATTGTAATTCATGACATTGAATTTTGAGCCTCCTAATGAATGATTTGCAATGGATTTTATTTTTAATTCTGGGACGCCCAAAATGAAAGGTTTTAAAAACCTACTTTTATTGAGTTTTGGACTATTCTGGTCGCAACCTAAGGATTTTTGTTGCGACCTGAAATGTGGTCACGACATGGGACTTGATGTCACGACTTGCTCTTTTCTTTCCTTTCTTTATTTTAGTCGTGACCTCAGTTTCACTGTTGTGACTTTCTTTTCTACTTTATTATTTCCATTCCAGCATTCATGGTTGTAACTTTTGGATTAGTGTTGCGACCAGAAAATTTTTAGGTCTCCCTAAACAATCAAATTCACAACAATTTCAATTTATTCAAATCCAATCAAGGCAAATACAACTCAATTCATCTTCATCATGCAAATATTCAACAAAATCATCCACTATGCATCATATTCAAAATTTAAGCACCAGAACAAAGTAAAATTCCCCCAAACCTTCAATCATGCCATATCAGAGACAAAATTTAAATAAAATCAAAGAAGAGTATCTGCCCACTTTTCTCTCGATGCAGTTGGAAAGCGATTGTAGATGCTCCCCCTTTTGCACAATTTTTCACATTGTCCTTGCAAAACTAACAAAAATATTTACCTACTCTTCAATCAATAATGAATCAAATTACACAAAGTTATTAGAAATTTAAACATAAAAAATATAACTAGAAAAACTTAAAACAAACTGATGTGGATTGCCTTCCACAAAGCTGCTCAATTTTTAGTCTTTAGTTAGACTTGCTGCTGCCATAGTTCTTTTTCTTCAAATTTTCTCATTCAGAAATAAGAGTCATTTTTCCAATTGCTTTCTCCCAAGGTAGTGGTTTAATCTCTTACATTAACTGAATTCCTCACGATTCTTGGTTCTAAGTGTCACTTTGCCCCCAATTGTGTGCTTGATTAACTCGTATGGTCCAACTCCATTTTGATTTAATCTTTCACAGGAAAGAGTCTTGAGTGCAGGTTGAATAACAGGACCTGATCTCACGTCTTGAATTCCTTCCTCAAATTCTTTGATCATATCATTTTTGTTTTATCTTTGTAGGAGTTCTAGCACTATCATAGGCTTCATTCCTCAGCTCTTCGAATTCATTTAATTGGAGTAGTCTTTTTTCTTTACTTGACCTTGAAATCAAAATTGCTTCTTGATGGCCCACATGGCTTTATATTCCTAGCTCGAGAGGTAGATGACAAGGTTTTCAAAGCCAGAAACTGTATGGTAACATTCCAATGGGAGTTTTAAAAGTAGTCTTGTTTGCCCAAAGTGCATCATCAAGCTTCAAAGACCAATCTCTTCTGCTGGAACTTACAGTCTTTCAAGAATTTTCTTTATCTCCCTGTTGGAAATTTCAGCTTACCCATTTGTTTGAGGTTGATAAGCCAAACTCATAATGTGTTTGATACCATATCTACCCATGAGTTTGTCAAAACACTTTATTTACCAAGTGGCTTCCTCCATCAACGATTAAAAGTTACGGGTGTCCCCAGTCACGCTGAGAATATTTCTTTGTAAAAATCCCACAACTGTATTAGCATCATTCTTGGGACATTTCTTGCCATAACCCGTTTTGATACATAATCGACTAGTATGTATATATTTCCAAATGAAGGCTGGAAAAGGCCCCGTAAAATCCATTCTATACATCAACAATTGCACCACCCGGGGATACCTTGTAGGGGCATTTCATGCCTTTCTTTGATATTTTCCATTCTTTGGCATTGATCCGCATAACTTCACCCATTCAAAACGGTCCTTAAAATAGTAGACGGTGAAATCTGATTGGAGAATTTTGTGGGCTGTTTTATCTATGAAGTAATCACTCCATGATGCATGACATTCTTGTAAAATCTTGTTTTGCTCACCTTACAGTACACATCCCATTATAAATCAGATCCAGCTCCTCTTTTAAACGATGGGTCATCGGATATAATTTTCTTTGTCGGTCTTTAGCATTTTCTCTGGCCCGGTAGCTTAATTTTGGTGACATAATTCCACAAGCTAAAGTTCCTGATATCAGCATACCAAGGTGATTGGAGTGACAGTTGGAATAACTGCTCATCTGGAAAATTTTCTGCTATTTCTCTTTCTTCTTCTTGTAAAGCAGGTTTCTCAACTCTTGACAAGTGATCAGCTATCACATTATCACAACCTTTCTTGTCTTTTATTTCTAAATCAAATTCCTGCAATAACAATACCCACCTAATCAGTCTTGGCTTTGCTTCTTTCTTTGCCATTAGATACTTAATTGTTGCATGATCGGTGTATTATAATAACATGGGACCCCAAAATGTGGCCTAAATTTTCACACCGCAAATACTATTTATCGCACCCGGTAGTAGAGTAATTTTTAGGCTTCGTTAAAGGTTTCTTTGGCATAATTATATAACTTTGAATACTTTTTCGACTTTACGTCCCAATCTGACTCCGTTACCAAAATCTTGGCATCACACATGATTTCAAATTCTCAGTTCCATTCTGGTTTTGCCATGATGGGAGCTTCAACTAGTGCTAGTTTGATTTCTTGAAAGAATTGACGGAATTCATCAAAATAGAACTTAGTATCCTTTTCCAACAATCTGCATAGTGGTCTAGCAATTTTTGAGAAATCTCGATCGTACAGTAAATCCGGCATGTCTAGAAACTTCTAATTCCCTTGATAGTAGTGGGTGGCATTAAATTTTTATAATTGAAACTTTGCTTGGTCTACCTCTAGCCTCTTTGAAATCATGTGCCCTAGAACAATTCCTTCTGTAACCATAAAATGACATTTTTCCCAATTCAGAGCTAGATTCTTGTCCTTGCACCTTTGAAGTCGCATCCCCGAGTTATGCGAGCCTTTGTTCAAAAGCGGATCCATACCTTTATAAATTCATCCTGAAGATCTCCATAACTTCTTACTTCAAATCAGAAAAAATAGACATCATGCATCTTTGGAAGGTACCCGGGGGCATCACATAAACCAAATGGCATTCTCCTAAAAGCAAAAGTACCAAATGGGCATGCAAAGTGGTTTCTCTGATCCTCGGGTGCAATGGCAATTTGGTTATATCAGTATCCATCGAAAACAAAAGTGAGGGTGTCCTGCGATCTATCCGACATCACGATCAATGAAGGCGGGGGAATATGATCCCTTTCTTGTTGCGGTATTCGGTTTTACGTAGTCAATACACACCCCTCCATCCACATCCCACGGTTCTTATAGGAATAAAGTTCATTCTTTTCAATTAAATCCACGGTGAATCCGCTTTCTTACGGAACTACATGCACTAAACTCACGAGAACTATCGATATAGCATATATAAAATTACACATTTAACCATTTAAGTTTTCTTTTCTAACAACTTCTTTCATCACTAGGTTCAGCCTCCATTGATGCTCAATAGAAGTTTTGCATTATCATTCGACAATATTTTGTGCATGCAAATGGAGGGGTGTACCGCCGGATCCTCGATTGACAGCGATAGCTTCCTTGTATTTTCTCATAATTTCAACAACCTACGTTCTTGACTTGATCCAGTGCGGTGATATGATAGCTGGTTTTTCTCTTTTGGTTCTAAGAACCATATTTCAAATGGTAGGCAATTCTTTCAATGTGTATACACACTAGTTTCCTGCTCATGAGTTTTCTGTTTCTAGTTGCATACTTCATCTTGACTATTTTCATTTATGCTCGAGACTGTTTCTTTGTTAAACAAATTTGAAGGCAGTATTTCACAATCAAGACTCTCAAGATACTGAAAATTCATCTTAATTTCATTGATAGAATGTTGAAGAATATAGTCAGAATTCAATTCAACACTGAGAAGACTATTGTTTTCTACAGCCATACAACTTTCTGCATCTACATGGGATGTTCGGACTCCCAGTAAGATTAAAGTGCATTGCTTCATTCCCACCCTTAGTGTCGAGTTCACCTTTACGCATCTATCAAAGAAACGACTCAGTTGCTAGAAGGTCTTCTAGCAGCGAAGGAACTGGGTGCTCTATTCCGTCTTCATGATAACAAATCCCTTTGGGAAGATGAATTTCCTAACCTTGATAGAAGTACATCTTCAAGAATACCTTACGGATTTGTGCCATTGATGTATCGACCATTTGCAATGTAATTCTTGTTGGGGTAAGTTCCCCCAAACTAAGTCTTTGCACCACTGATAGAGGCATCAAATTTATACTAGCACCGAGAATCACCTCCTGACCTTCTTGAATTCATATTTCCCTATGGAATGGGGAATGGGTAAATGCCGGGGTCCTTCATTTTTCTTCCAGGAGCTTTTCTTTGGATAAAGCACCTTTGCGAGACTGTGATCAAATTCACTATTCCCTCCTCAGCTATCTTTCTTTTCTTGCTCAGTATCTCCTTCAGAAATTTTGCATAAGTAAGCATTTGGTTGATTACCTCTGCAAATGGGATATTGATTTCTATTCTCTTGAAAATGTCCAAGAATCTAGAAAACTGCTCTTCCCTTTTTGCCTTCTGAAGCCTCTGTGGAAATGGCACTGTATGTGTATAAGCTGGTACTCCTTCCTTCTGTTTATGCTCATTACTTCCTTTAGGCTGTTCAGTTTGTGTGCTCTTCTCTCCTTCCTTTCCAGTATCTTCTTGTTACCTTCAGGTCTGCTTCTTTCCTTTCTTTCATACGCTGTTGCTCCCTTGTTCCCACTTCTTAGCTGAATTGGCATGCGGAGTCTTTTGGATTCTTTTGAGTGTCACTAAGGAATGTGCCTTGCTCCCGATTTTGCATATTCAGGGCGGTATACTACTTATTGTCTCAAGTTTTCAATGAGGCCTTGTATTCTTCTGAAATACTTGAGTGTCAGACTTGAACTTCCAAGTCGGAGGAGACAGGTTTACGTTCATGGAAGTGTATAAGCCTTGTGTCCCCGTAGGCTGCAACGTTTGTTCTTCAAATGGTTAAGTCCTCCTATGACCTGATAGTCATTCCTTCCTTCGCACCCTGATCTTTCTTCTTTGGAACCTTGGTGGCTGTGATATCCACAATTGAGGATTACATCCATGCCTTGGGCCTTGTAGTGCCCTCCACCATATGAGAAATCCTTGGTTCCTCGGTCTTTGGAGCGCAATGTGGGCAGGTTAAGGATTTGGCTTGAAATGGTAATTTCTTGGTTCATTCACGTACTTAACCTCCTCATTACCATAAGAATATTCTTCTGTTGGTACTTCAGCACTTCTTCTCATATGTTCTCTTTCCATTGTTCCTATTTCATGAGCAGTGTGCATTTTTCTTTCCTGTTTGTCCATCCTGTGCATGATGGCATCTAACTGCCTCATCATTTCCATGGTCACATTTTACTCAGCTCCACGACCCTTCCTCCGCTTATTATCCCTTGAAAACTCAGGATGGAGCTCTCTTATATTGCATTCGCAAGGTCTTCTATCGATCTCTAAATTTTTCAAGACTTTTTTCTTTGAATGCCTCTACAAAGATGAAGCATCAATAGTTGCCTTTGGGGATGTATCATTTAAGGCATGATATACTATATCCATCCGGGTTTTTAAATCAATTCCATGGCATAGGCACCTCTTCAAAGAACTCCTTGAATCTCTCCTGTGCTATATAGGCTCTCATCTTCCTCATTGAACACTATTATCCCTCTTCTTCTCTCCTCTCGAGGCGAGACAGGTTAACCCGCCTGCAGATGCTTCTACCAAATTCTTCCCAAGTATCAATCAACCATATGGTAATGATTCACCATGTGGTCGCTTATATCTCGTGAAGGAGAATGGGAAGAGATGTAACTTTATCACCTCCTCGCCTCACACCATCTGCCATCAGATTTCTTCGATCCCGAATCTACCCAGACGCCAGCCGGTCTTCGGTGGGGTGACTCAAGAACTGACAAGCCGCGCACCATTGTTATCAAAGTCGGTTTTCTTAGTTTGAAGATTTGCATCCATTGTGAGGTTGTTTGATCGCAGAATATTCTTCCTGAATACTAGGCCCCGTAAACTTCCATTGTGTCGTAAGAATAGGAGGGGCCTTCCGCCGCCGCTCCTCTCGTTCCGGGTCTGGTCATGTCTCATCCGCCGCAATGCGCTACTCTTTTTAGTCTTTTCTGCTTTCGAGTGTTCTTTCCATCTGTCTCCACGGAAACAAGTCGAATCTTATTTCCTATGCATTAAAGGATTTCTTTGAAATCAAACACACTCAAATTCAATAGGATTAGTCAAACTAAACAAAATATTTTCAACATGGCTGCTAAAGATCGTTGGTCGAGGTACCTATCGCTTGAAATCTATATTTGTTCTTTTCTTTATAAAATGTCCAAATTAGCATTTCCCTTTTGTTAGAATATTGATCTATTTAATTCTTTCTTAATCACTATGAATCCGCGCCATAAAGTTTTGCTCATTCCCTTTCTATATAAACTAAAAACCCTCAAATTCACATAGTTGTAAGAGCCTTACATTTCTCTCGTGATCTACAAGCCATACTTCGATAAATTTTCTTAATAAAATATTTCTTCTTAAGGTTCAAGGATTTAAAATAAGTGTTTAGTCTTATGACACCGCAAGTGCAATGTGTCATACAAGTAGTAAAATTCGAATGTAAGTCCGTATCATTCCCACGTAGATTGGTACTAATTCAAAGATCAATCATCTCAACTACTAAAAATTCCATGCCATTTGGACTAAAAACTAAAATGGAAGTTGTATCTAGAAAAATAAAGATTCTAGACTATTAACTACTGTTTAACTAAGCTAAACAAATTAAACAATTAAAAATAAATTGTAACTAAAATATTGACCGAATCGGGCCTGTGAGAAACGAAACTATCGCTGAAATACAATGAAACAAGCCAATTCCAACACCAAAGTACATTAATCGTTTAGCTGTGGCTGATTCGATTCGCCCAAGATTTCCTAAATTTTGAATTGATTTCTCCATATTCACCGATTGATACCCTTGCTTCTTTCAAGACAAGATCAAACTTCAAATACCTCAGACTTAACTCTCTCAAGAAGATCCGGGCATTTTTCTCTTTCTCAATACTTCACACCCATATCTTCGATGACAAATGTATCTTTTGCATTTCTTCTCGTGGATTTTTTGCAAAGTTTCTACCACTTAAAAGGTGGCTCAACCTCCGTATCTGGCCTGGCTGTTTTTTTCCCTTGATTGATCTCGCCAACACGTGGGTTGGCGAACTTGCCTTTAGATTAAGGTGAACTCTCTTATCATTTATATTGTTAAATACTCCCCTCCAACTTCAATTATGAGTGAATGGGGGATTTATCAAAATGAACTCTCAAAGCTCAGCAGTTCATCAATGGTAGTCTAGCATACCTAGAAAAGAATGCTCAACTCGTGAATCTCGTCGTGGTCACGCAGGGCATCCCGATATCGAGCAAGATACATTCCTCAACTGTATTCTGTGACTACCATCGGGAACTTATCAATTCAAAAACGACACCAAATAAGTAAACCAACCCAAATAAGTTCTCTCTAAATTTATGCAGAAAGAAGACTGTAACTAAATGTAAATCAATCCAAAGCAGAGTCATCCGACATCGATTGCGAATTAAGAAATGGCGCAATCGATCACGAGATAACCATCAGAATTTGGCAATAAATAAAATCGAGAAGAAATGAATTTAAATTTGTCTAGATTTCATAAATTTTCAGCAAGAATTTAAGAAAAATAACATAAATAAAATTTCAGTTTACTCATCTCGCACGCTCGCATATTCAAATTCGTAAAGAAATAAACCAAAATAAAGAAAAGAAATAAAAATCTACTCTAAACTATACACGAATTCTCTCTTTTCCCCTCTTTTCCGTAGCCAAGACTAAGTCGCTATCTATTCTAACAACGCCTATTTATACCGCCAAAAGGAATTAGGCCGAATCCCCAAAAAGCCCTGTGTGGAATACTAAAGAGCGCCCACGCATCGTTTCTATGTCACACTCCTAAGTTGATAAGTCGCGACATGGATTTCCCTTGATTGCTCATAATCACACGACTATATTTCGTTATGCACTGATTCCTTGCAACCGCTGATTAATGGTCGCGACATCACGGTGGTTTGACCTTGGTAGCTCGCACCTTGTGCTGATGTCGCACACTTCCGCGAATGTCGCAAAATATCATTGTCTTCTTTCTTCTCCCGGGCTTCCGAGTCGCGACCCCGCCCTAAGTCGACTTTTCCCATCAGAGCCGCATGCCGACTTCCGGTTTTAAGTCGCGACCTTGTTGCTGTTCCTACTGCATTACTTCAGGTCGTGACTTTCTTTTTCCGGGTCACGAATTCCTCAGGGTCTTCGCTCCGCTGTGTTTCAAGAAATTTTAAGTCGCTGACTTCAAGGTGATGTCGCGACCTCTTTTAATGTTCATTTCTCATCTTCTGGTCACAACCTCAATTCTTTGTTGCAACCAATTTCCTTCTTTCAATCTTTATTCCAGGTCGCGACCTCAAGGTGATGTCGCGATCTCATGTTGTTCTTTCTCCGTCGCTTTAGTCCCAATTGTCAAAGTAGTTGCGACCTTGATTTCTTCCGTCACTTCTTTCGTGTCGCGACCAATAAGTGGTCGCTACATCAAGCCAGCGGTCTTTGATTATTATATGGTCGCAACTTCGCCGTTACACTCTGCTCGCTTTTCCGTGCTTACCTCCCTTCGTTTCAACTCTAAATTCTAAGGTAACTTCAATCTTCCCGCTGAGACTCCAGCCTGCTTATGTCACGACCAACAAAGATGTCGCAATTTCAAATGGAGCCTCATTTAAAAAACTAGTCAGCAACTTCGCTTTCAGAGACTTCTTTTATGGCTTTATCGACGAATCACGCCAGGATGACGAGCGACGTCACAACCTCTTTCAATTGCTGCCTGTCATTCGTCGAAGTTTAATCTTCAAGTCACGACTTCGCTTGCTACAAATTTTCATTTCTTCCACAAAATTTATTTCGTGATGTCGCGACTGGAAAATGACTCGAAAATCGAGCTCCCGTCGCGACCGATTTTCAAGCTAAGTGATTTCATTTTTGTCAGAGGGTCGGTCTCTTCGTTTTTTGCTGATTTTAGCTTTTATTGTATTTTCCCGCAAACCAAATTTGAGTAAAATATCCATTTCAGAGATAAATCAACATTTATCTTGTAATATGCCTTAAAAAAATGGATTAAAAATCTAGTGGAGTTTTCGACTCATCAATGATCTCATAACCTCAATTCGTTGTCGCTTAACATAGATATTACTTTCCACATCCAATAAATGTTTGACATTTCCCATAGTTTTGTTATATATCTTAAACAAAGGTCTATATCATCTCTCAGCCATTTTATGTGGATATATAAATAAAGATTTTTGAAAAACAACATTTCGTATCTTACCTCTGAAAGAGTCAAGTCCATTTCTCTCGTAGAGTGTTCTCAGATTAGAAAAATGCTTCACAATTCCTCAACCGGCTGCTACCATGACACCGTATTAGGGTTTGCGTGATAGTTGAAACTTCAAACATTAGTGGATGCTTATAAATTCATGAATGTTACACCAGATATTCTTTCCGTCCCTCTCCGTCATTGTTTAAATTCTTGGGTGTCGAATCCAAAAATTAATTTACAAGTCAAAGAAAGACTGCCCTAGACAGGATATCAGACATTGTTTAAATTAAGAGACTACTGAATCAGGAAATTAATTTGGAAGCCAAAAAAGCTTGCTTGATATTTTAAGTCGCTAGATTGTTGAGTTCATTTGTTTTAATTTATCAGAACTTCTGACGTAACTTCTGTGAGTACCATGGCCTTTGGCCGTGACTCACTCAATGTAATCTGAAGGGTCGCGGTAAGCCCGATACCGCCCACATCATGTAGTAGTCCAAGTAGGCCTTTCATATTAAAACCATGCGAGAACTAACCAGACGGGAGAGTTTTAAACCCCGTCTAGAATACCAAGTCCCCCAACTGGCCATCCCACTACATGTGGGAAGTTCGTTGTGGATAATACAAAAAAGATATTTATCCACGGATCTCCCAGTATCCAAATCTGATACGTCTCAAAAACATAAATCCTTAATAAGGGAGAATTAGTCCTTGATAAGGAAAAAAAGATCTTATCACCAAAATTACGAGATTATCTTTCCCATAATCAAGGAGAAATTTGAGTATAGCGAAGACTTCACAAAGAGGAAGATGCAGGCACTCCAACCGGCAAACTCCTTCTTTCTTTCTCCAATCTCTTACGACTTAATCATCGGAGAGGGGCCGGAACACCGCCATTGGACCCACTTTTTTGTATGCTTATATCGCGTCGCTAATGCCCCGGAGGTTAGATGATCTAGGTAATGACAATTGGCACCGTCTGTGGGAATCAAACAAAAAGCGTCATCGATGACGTGCAAGGGCTTAGCTCCAACTACTATCCAAGAGCCATTTCGCTACCAAGAGTCTCGACTACCCTCCTCACATCCGATCTGTCCCAACACAAGTGCAATGACCAGCAACCCTAAGTGGATCCAATCACTTAAAGATTAGCTTTTCCATTACGCCAAGACATAGAGAAGAAATGAGGAGCAAGCAAGAATAGTACGGTGGGAATCACAGATAGCACCGAACATCCGCACGAAACGATCATTCAGAGGCCCAAAGAAAAAGGCACGATTCGCGAAAAGACGGCAAGATAGCGCAAGCAAGGCACCCAACCGCCTACAATAAAGGAAAGGAGCTCATTGTCCCTGATAACGTAGATACCCCAACAGGATGTATAAGTTGTCCCAAAGTGCCCCGCCACCTCTCCCCTCAACAAAGTGCAGGCCTAGTGGCGCTAGAGACGCTCGCATCACCCAGCATTCAGCAACGCCGATAAAGGGTAATACTCCGCTTGGTGAGAAGAGAAAGGTCGAAGACGTAACTAACCAAATCCTGAGCTTCCTGAATGAGTCCCGCATTACCCACACCCATAATGCCATCCGGCGCCCTAGTGTACCCCGCCTCTCTACTGTGGCCTACGCTCATACCGCCGCAGCTAGCCGATTCAGTCCCGACGACATGCTCTCTTCTCCCCTAGGCAACACATCCTCAATTACGAGCCACCTCGAGGGTTTGTCATGCCAACATTTGTTATGTTCGATGGTTCTAGCGACCCTTATGATCACATGCTCCATTACAACTAGGCAATGACTCTGAACGCCAAAAACGACCATATGTTTTGTAAAGTCTTCTTGACCAGCCTCCAAGGGCCTGCGCTAGCCTGGTTCAATAAGCTCCCACGTAAGTCGATAAATTCGTTCAACGAGTTTTGGACTGTATTCGTCTCTCAGTACCTTTGTTCAGTATGACAAGAGGAATATTAGTTTGTTGCAAACTATTATAAAGCAAGAGGAGGAAACCATATGGGACTTCACTAGGAGGTTCGAGCAAGCCGTCCAGCAGGTAAAGGTTTACAACATGGACGCAGTCCTTTAGAACTTCAGGAGAAGCTTCGCACCATCTACCCCTTTCTTCCACTCATTGTCTTTAGACCCGCCGGCTACAATGAAAGAATTATATAGACAGGCAGATTGATATTTAACGTTGAAAGATAACATTCGTGTAGTAACTCAAACTGACATGATCACAAGCAAGTCGTCTGGAAGCAGCAAGCCGGAGGGGAAGAAGCCGCCTGAGCCTAGGGAAGGTCATAGAAAAAACCATAAGCAATCCCGAGATCCATGACAAAAAAAGAGGGAGCCCCCGTAATTGACTCCCCTGAACATCATGTATGAGAAGCTGCGGCCTCTCATTCGCGATTTACCAGATTTCAAATAGCCTGCACCAATCCAGATGGACCCCTCTCAAAGAAACCTGTCTGTACAATGTGATTATCACAGAGACCGCGAGCATGGGACCAACAAGTGTCGGCTTCAAAATTCTCGTGTGGAAAGATCTAATTATGCGGCACCCTCGTAAGATAAGGTCGTGTGGAAGTTAACCGCGGAGAGGAATCGCGTCTACAACAAAAAATTACAGCCTACAATAAATGCAATCGTCTTAACTAAAATCTACCATAAACTATATACTGGGGGGATCGTCTGACGACCCATACTAATCGAAACGCCAATAGAAGAAGCTTCTGAGAGCAACCACGGTCAAGGCCTGGGTGAACGCTGTCCACACAAGGGGTAGTTGGGAAAAGACTAAGCCTATAGATGGCCCCATATCCTTTCCCCCATTAAACCCAAACAGGGTCATTGTGCCCCATTATGATACACTTGTACTAAATTTTCAGATAGAGATTTTGATGTGCATGTGGTGCCGTAGATCCTCGGGCAAAGACGACAGACTTGTTGCAGCTACCCACCTTCAACAAGATGAAGCTTTCCTCATGAATGTTGAACTCGGCCGGACGAATCCTCTCTGGTTTCAACGGCACAAAAATGACGACACTATGAGACATCACACTCGTGACAAGGTACAACACGAAGCGTGTTTTGTTCTCAATCGTCAAGACTTGTATTCTACACCGCATATAGTTCGCTTCGCTACACTGATGAAGGTCACCTTCGACATATCATCAAACGGTCGCTATTTAACCAACGCGAGGCAGGTCGCCTTGCTAATCATCCGTCGCACGATAAGGCTACCAATTATTCATAATGGTAGAACATAAATGTGAAAATAAATGATAGTCTTCCCCCCCGAGGATAACATTCCCCGCAGAGCAACTATGAATTACGCCCAGTTGCATAAGAAAGGACTGTTAATTGGATCCTAGAGACACAAGGATGCCAAAGAAGTTCACATATGTCAACACTGTTATCCAGCGAAAAGAAAGAGCAACTACTACACGTATTATTGGGAAACGCAGACATATTCTCTCGAGTCACTTGTGACATGGCCGACCGAATCTGAAGGTCGCCTTCACAACCAAACATTATCACCCTACGAAACATGTTAGACGTAAGATAAGACATTTCAATTTATCGCTTTCATCGATTATTTTAGACAAAGGCGTACAATCTTCTCTCGAGACCGAGTTTTACCGAGAGTAGCATTCGAATGTGGCTTGCCAAAGTGGTGGTCGCCCTATAAGCAGAATAGAGTATTCGTGGACTACACGAACCTTAATGAAGCGTGCCCAAAAGATAGCTTCCCCCTGCCTCGAATAGATCATATCGTTGATGCCTCAACCAAGCATGGGATGCTATCATTGCTAGATGCCTCTCCGGCACAATTAAATTCTACGTGATCCGCCCGATGCGTAGGAAAACTACCTTCATTACACCACACGGGCTATACTGCTACAATGTGATGCCTTTTCGTTTGAAGAACACCGGAGCAACCTATCAGAGACTTGTGACAAAGATATTCCAGCCATTGATGGGCAAGACCATGGAAGTCTATATCGACGATATGCTTGTCAAATCCAAAGAACGCCCCGATCATACAAAGCACCTACAAGAAACTTTAAGTTGGCGCACGAATGGTAGCTACAAACCCAATCCCCCGGGCGTGCTCGTGAGTCGGGCCTGTGTAAGCCCTCGGCTTTATGGTGACACAGATTGAGGCTAATCATATTCAACTCATGGCCATTATGGAATCTCATACTTTTACCAACAAACAAGGAGCTGTGAGCAACCGACGTCGGCCAAGTGAAATTTTTAAAGATTCACTTCTCGCTTTACGTATTCAATTGAAGTTGTTCTTTACCACCTAGTGCGGGACAAATGTATCGAATCGGAATATAGAATGCGACTAGACCTTCATGGTAATCAAGCAATATCTCACCGAACCGCCAATTCTAGCTAGCCTTGAGACAGGTGAGACGCTCTATCTTTACATAACTATTTTTTATGTTTCAGCAAGTGCAACTTTATTCAAAGAAGACGAATACCGGAAGCAAAGGCCTATATTCTTTATAAGCAAGTCCTTGTCCGAGGTAGAAACCTGATATACCTGTCTCGAGCTGGCGGCACTGGCTCTCAAGGTAGCTGTTAAAAATTCTGTCCCTACTTCCAAGTGCATCCTATTACTGTACTCACCAACCTCCCTCTAAGAAGCACTATACATAAGCCCGACCTGTCAGGACAAATTGCTCAGTGGGCAATCGAACTAAGTGAGTTTGGTATTCAATATAAACCTCGTCTAGCGTTAAAAGAATAGGTACTGGTTGACTTTTTAGTAGAAATTCCTCAACAGGAAATGGAATCAAACAGCTCCAGCTGGTGGACTCTGAATATGGATGGTGTTTCACGATAGACGGGAGCCGGATTGGGACTATAACTTAAAGGCCTGACCAGAGAAATTATAGAGCAGGCCATACGTCTGGATTTCCCCACTTCTAACAATGAGGCTGAATACGAAGCGATCATAGCCGGGATTGACCGTAGTGACAATTCAGATGTGTTGCTACAGTATGAATTTGTCCATTTTTAAGGGAGTAGGCACTTCTGTGTAGGAAGAAGCAATAAATCAGTCACTGTGACCAATGCCACGAGCCCAATACAATGGGATCTTCATAAAGTCGATCGTTATGAGTGTTATGACGAATTCTCGCAATCTTTGTATCCTCAGAAAAAATAATCTTAAGAAGCGACTCTCAATGGGTGGCAGGGCAGGTAAATGGAAAATATGAAACAAGGGACTAGCGCATGACCAAATATGTAAGGCTGGTCACCCTACGACTAGGAAACTTCGTGGGTTTCGCGACTGCAGCACGCCCCCAAGATATTCAAACGAAGGCGCACACTTTGGCAGCCGTACAAGACTCCTACCAATAAAAGAAACAAAGGTTCTCGCCTGCCTACTTCACACAGTCGCTGACACAATTAACCTAAATGAAATAGACGAAGCGTGTCCTTCGATGACTCAATAGTTCGCATTCGAGCTCTGGGTGAACGACGGATATCGTGGTCGAGCCCCTAATATTCCTAAAAATACCAGCTTCCCAGTTCTCACTTGTGAACGGTCAGCTATGCAAACGGTCTCTGGACGGGCCCTACCTTAAGTGCCTCACTCACCAGCAAGGGCAGTATGCTTTGGTAGAGCTCCATGATGGGATATGCGGAAATCATCCAAATGGCAAGACATTAGCCCATAGAGCCCATACCTAGGGGGCTATTATTGGCCAACCATGCGCGCCAATGCAGTCGCCTATGTCAAGAAGTGTGACTATTGCCAGCGGCAGGCCCCCGTATCAAAGGTGTCGACCCAAGACCTAATGATCATAACGAGCCCTTGGCCCTTCCCTTAGTGGCGGATGGATATCGGAGGGCCACTGCCAACCGCCTCTGGCTCAAAAGAAGCTGCTACTGGTTGCCATTGACTATTTCAATAAATGGATAGAAGTCGAAGCCTTCGTGTCCACCAAAGATAAAGAAGTTATTCAGTTCGTATGGAAGAACATTGTGTGCAAGTTCGAAATACCCCAATTGATTGTAACCGACAATAGGCCATAATTTGATAGTCGGGTATACAGGAATTTCTGCAGCGAATTGAAAATAAAAAAACCTATACTTACCCTATGGTACCCATAGAGCAACAGCTAGGCAGAAGCGTCAAATAAGACTCTCCTATCAGCTCTGAAAAAACGTCTACACTCGGCCAAAGGAAAATGGGTAGAGGAACTTCTAGGGATTTTATAGGCATATAGAACAACCAGCCGGAACCAACAGGCATATCATCATTCAACCTCACGTATGGGATGGAAGCCATCATCCCCATAGAAACAGGATGCCCACTATACGAGCATAAATTCCTGAGAAAGCAAATGTCGAAGTCATAGCCAAAGACCTAAACATAACTGACGAACTCCGGGAAGCGGTAGCTATGAGCAAAGCGTCATACCAAAGAAAAAGGCTGTGAAAATTTGCACAACCGACGAGTAAAGCCGCGGACATTCCAACCCGGAGATTTGGTCTTAAGATGGGTCTTTGAAAACACGACCAACCCATATACAGAAATTCCAAAACTTAACTCGAATGACCATACACTAGAGTTCGAAAGTAGGGTACCGATCGGCGCGCTAAGCGCGTGCTAGATTTTCGACCGGCCAGGCCCAGGATGCGGGAATGCTATGCACCTTAAGAAGTATTATCAGTAATGTTTTCTTCGAGGATTCTATCATCAATAAAGATTATCTTTTAGACATCTCCTCTGAAAGCCAATAATTGCTTCTATAGCACCTCTTTCCGATCCAACCCGATTGGCTGATCCGAACCGGTTCCTGGATGCTCGTTTAATTATTTTTGTTTTCTTTTCATTTGTTTGTTTGTTTTTTTTTTTAATAAAAGTGTCGCAAACCCGATCCTCACACACCCGAAGGATCTGATTCAACCGTAACCCGTTTACTCTCGACCGTTTCATTTATCTTATCAAAAAATTTTATTTATGTCATTTTGTTTTAGGGTTTTCAATTACGCAGAAGCATTTTCAAATGGTAGGCCCATAAACATTTACTTTTATACAATTCGTTTACAAAATGGCATATCATGCCTTTACAAATGATATATTAAAAACAATAGTTCGTGAGTTCAACTCTTGTTCACAAAATGTCACACGCTCAAAAGAAATGATATGCATACGACTTCCGGTATATACTTATACGCCACAACTTTCTATGACTCGCGCTCTCGATCTTGCCTTCTTCCCGTTTAATTAAACTCGCCACATAGATAAAAACTACACGCTAAGCATTTCATGCTTAGTGGTTCTGATACGCTATATTCCAATTTTCGCTTAACATGATATGCATTTATCATAAACCATGCCTTTATATCAAATTATACTCATGGTTATTCATTTTCACATGCTTTCACTTTACAAATCATTGATCATATCAAAATATGCATTTTCACATGCTTTCAATTTCCTTAACTCAAATCATGAGATTCAAACATACACTCCAAATGATGTATTTAGTTTACAAATCCCATTTGTACTCATCAAGTTTGTTATTTCGCTTTGTCTATATAATTCACATTCATGACGGATTCCGTTCGGTGAATCCTGTCCTTTTATCATTCGGTAATGTGCTTACACATTTAAAAATTTCGGTCTCCCATCATGATGGATGCCGATTGGTGCACCCCACCATGTGGCCATTTAAAAATGGCATACACCATCATGACGTATGCCGATTGGTGCATCCCGCCATGTGAGACATTGCACAATTTTGGTTTGCCTTCATGACAGATGTCGATTGGTGCATCCCGCCATGTTGGTCGTTCGGTATATCGATTCAATTCAAGATGTCAAGAATTGACTAATTAGTTTGCAACTCAATTAATCACTCGCATGCAATTAATTGTCAGACATTTCAAATATCACATTTTCAAATCCATATGCACTTTTGCAATATCATTTCAAAGATATACTCATCCCATATAATCATTTCAGATTTATTTGGTATACTACCAAAACACTTTAAATAAGGATAGAGGGTCAGTGAACAAACCGAAGTTGTCGGCTCTCATTTCCTTCCCTTCGATCTCGGTCCTAGGTTAGGTGATCCTCACCCGTCCCTAGTCAATAACAATCACATTACTCTTAGTGGATAAACAATTATTATAATACATTTTTAGTGAATGATACCATTTCAAGTAATGCTTTGGATTAAGACACTAAGTCTACCTGAAGATCTAACTCGCTCGAGGCGAAGCAAAGCTCGTCGAGGCTAGCGAGGTACGATAATGCTTAGCTGGTTTCATTCTTATTTGAACCCTCATTAGTCATTTATTAGGGTTTCTATACTATCGGTGTACAAAAACTAGACTTTCAAAACAAAACCCAAAATTTTGCCCTCTGTGAACAGTAGCTACGCTGTGGCTTAGGCCTTCCAAAGGGGTGCCATTTTGGCACCTTGGCATATATTTACGCCGCAGCGTGGGTTCCCTACACTGCGGCGTAGGAGCCCGATATGCCCATATTTCCAGTTTTGCTATTTTGCGATTTTTCTCCAAAAATCCTCAAATCCTGGGGTAAAACAAATCATGGAATCACCCCACAACATCCTAATATCATCCTAAACCAACCATGAGCAAAACCCATGGATGGATTAGGGTTTTTCTAATCCCAAACATCAAATACATCTTCCTAGGGTTACCTTGAATCTCTTGGAACCCTTTGCCCTAGCTTCCTTCTTCCTCCTTCATCACTTGGAAACCGAAAATGGGGATGATCTCCCACCAAAATCACTTCTTCTTGCAAAACCCTAGCTTTTCTCCCACACTTGCTCTCAAACCGCTATTAAATGAGCATCTAAGACCAAATGTGGTCTAATATCACTTATTCATTATAAGGCCATGTTTGCTTCCCTCTATTAAATCCTATTTTCCATTTTTCTCACTTAAAGCTTACTAGTCTCCTTATTTGCACATTTACTTATCATTTATTTCACAGTAGCATTTAAGCTTATCATTTGACCCTTAGGTCCTCATTTTACAATTTTCCAAATTTTCCCTTTTTCACTTGGGTTTATTTCTAGGTTCAATCAATTTCTCATTTTAGCATATAATATTTAATCATATTTTCACATTTCACAATTTATCAGTTTTCTCGGAAAAACCCAAGTTTGGATCAATTCATACCCAGAATATATAATAAAATTATTATAAAAATTATAGGGTATTTTTGGGGCATTACAACTTCTCTCTAAAAAAGCTCATATATGATTGATGTCCCGTTGGCATCTAAAAAAGCCTAGATATGGTTGTTATCCAGCTGGCATTTTTAAAACTAAAAAGTCGAGACATGGTTGATGTCCGGCTGGCATTTTTAAAAGTAAAAATTCCAGACATGGTTGATGCCTTGCTGGCATCTAAAAAAGCTCAGATATAGTTATTGTCCAGCTGGCATTTTTAAAACTAAAAAGTCCAAACATAGTTGTTGTCCTATTGGGATTTTTATCAAACATAACATGTGTCCTGATAAATATCTTGTTATTCCATTAAAATACGCTGAAAAGCGCCAAGGATTACAAGAATTAATACGCATATTGGTGGTAAAATGGTAATATAGGGGAAGAAGCCGCCTGTCTTTGCGACGACGCTCCATCAAGGACGACGCCTCCACGTGATCTTCGACGCCTCGCCCAGATGTACCTACGCCCCAGCATCAACAACTATTGGGCCTGGGGCAACCCATTCGCAAAAACTCTAGGAGGAAGTGGCTTCCGCAAAAGTCAGCATGCCATTCGAACTTTAGTCGATCACCGTGGATGTTGTCTTTGAACGCACAACATCCATAGCCAAAAGCCAAAATCTGCTCCAGGGCTTTCTGGTAGTCTTTGTAACACCCCAAACATTTTTTTTAAATGATTTTTTTTTTCATGGAATTTAATTTTTAGGTGTTTTAAGGTCCATCATGAATTTATAATAATTTTTAGGAATTATTTCTCAATTAAATGGAATTTTAGGAAAATATACCTGTAAGGTCAAATTTCGAGCAAGCTTGACCAAAATAGGAATTTTAAAATACCCAATGAATGAAATAAATTATGGGAATTTTTATGAAACAAATTAAGGTCCAAATATATGTTATAAAATAAAATTAATGAAAATACATAAATAAAAAAATCAACAAAAATACGTGAACAGTGAACTCGAAAAGTCACAGATTTGACTAAGGGCCCAAGAGACATTTTTAATAATTCCCAGGCCTTAAAAAATTCAAGAAAACCGCAGGGACTTAAGTGAAATATTGAATTAATTTTTAAAAATATTAGGCCTTAGAAAATCGAGCATAAAACAAAAAAAAAAATTGAAGAACCCTAGGTTCTCCATTCGGCGCCGAACTGCTGGGGAAGGAAGAAAATTTTGTTGCAGCCAATTCCCTTTGAATAAACCTGTGATTTTCTCATGGTGGAGACTAAAGGTATATTAAAGTTGTTGCTTTAATTTTGATTTTGCATGGTCTGTATTGGAGGAAAGGGGCTGAATTGATAAATGGTTGTTGCTCGATGGTCAATTAGGGTCGCTGGAATGAATTAATTGTTCTTAATGTATGCTAGGTTTCAATTGCATTTTGAATCTAAATAATGTGACCTAAGAGGTATGAATTAGGTCTGGTATGTTTAAAATTTGGGGAAATGTATTTAGAATGAATTGAGTGTGGTATCAGTGGAATTAAGGGTTGAATCGATTGAATGTAGTTCGTTTGAAGGTCGACTTTGACAGAATCATAGGAGGGACCTAATTATCGAATTTTAGGGCCAATTTGACATCATTGGAAAGATATGTATGTTAGTGAAATTTTCCACTGGTTTCAGGTCTTTTCGACGTCGTAGAGAAAGATATAGGCAAAATATTAACTGATGCGCACTAAAAAAACGTAGTTTAGTGATTAAACATTAGATATAAGAAATTAGTTGTGAAATTGAATATTAAAATTATAATTTTGGGTATTTAGATGTTAAAAGGCAGAATGTTGAAGGTATGAAAGTAAAAGGATTTTAAAAAATTATTTAAAAGCTCAAGTTAGCGCATTAAATAGAAACCGTAAACGGTCTAATTCGAGTAGTGGATAACAAGGTATGACTCCTATGATTTCGACGCTATCTTTATAATTCTTTTCGCATGAATATTGGTATAGCAACCGAAGTCAGAAAGGCTCACACGTTCGTGAATAGCCTAGCTAAGCCTGGACTAATAGGAGGCGAAAATTTATATCAACATCGTATTCTTGCACCTTCGAAATGTATAGCTGGGTGTTTCATTGTTTGACACGATCGTAGTAATTGACTATGATTAAGACCCTTATTCTTGAGCATTCATTGAATTGAATTTGTCATATGCCACAAAGTCACGTGTCCTCGATGAATATTCATGCTGAGCACTATCACTAACTCTATTGTATTTGGTGTTATCTCAAGGTACGCCGAAAAAGTACCTAGCCACTATAACTTGTAATCGTTAATGTCATTGATGGTATGAATCACAAAACCTAACTGATGGGGAGGTCATCAGGCTATGTGCACATGGTACCTGTGCGGCAAAGCCATGCCTCAGAGGTGGTAAACTCTAGGCGTAGAACCCGCCCGCTCTACTCTGACTAAGTTGGAAATGTACTGATTCCAAGATAAAGGTAAAAAGGAATGTACTGATTCCCCGAATGGTAAACTATATTTCAGAGCCAAACTCTCTAAATCTCATTTGATATTGTTGTTCATATTGCTGCTTATTTGTTGCATAACCTATGTACTATGGATTAATTATTACATAACCATCCTTGTGAGATGACCTTGAGTACCTAGCCTCACAAGTATGGTGATATATTTTACTCATTATCTCACCGTTGATTTCTCCTTTCAGTGGTAGACAGAGAAAGGAGAATCTGCATTTCTGGACCACTTGGATTCTATTTGAAACATGTAATGGATTATTATTTTGTTTATTTGGTGAATGAGTCTAAGTTTCCGTATAGTTCCAATGGTGAATTAACTCGTTATCGGGTTAATTATTTGGTTAAACTGATAAATTTTGAATAGTTGAGTCGATAAATTTTTGTTTACTTAAACCTTATCGGTATTTTCATGAGACCGTTGAGGTCGTTTTTTTTGTTAGTGGATGACCACGGAGGTCTATTTGTTATGTTACTTGAGATAATATCATGATATGAGATTTTGAGTTAATTATTAGTAGATTTTAGATTGATATTGCGAATAACAGGATTTGTCATTAGTTATAGAAACGAATAGGTCTTATCACTTTCGTAGGCTCATGGGACTTAGGCTTGCTACGGGTTTTGGTGGCCTTAAGCCTACCCATTCCCTAGCGCCGATCACAACCTATAAAAGTGGGATGTGACAGTCTTCCTCCATGGCTTGCTTGTCCTTGCCCGCCTAAGGATGAAGAGAAGACACCTCATCTTTGGATGCCTCGAGCTCCAATAAGAGCAACGTTCACTCAACTTCCAGGTGGGCAACGTCAGCCTCTAACCTGTGCCCGTCTTCCTCCGTAGCTAGCAAGGCATCTCGAGCCCTAGTGTTGTTCTATGAAGATATAGACTAAACCACTCAATTTAACACTTATACAGGAGCCTTACAATTCTCCAAAGATCTAAGTGTCAAGTCAATATAGTTGTTCGACAATGAATAAAATCGATTTTATGTTCTGGAATTAATAAGTGGTTTAGTCTATGACAATGCAAGTGCACAGGTCATTCAAGTAGTAAAAACTGGGTGTAAGTCCAAATACTGTCCTCCCACGTGAGATTGACTCGATTCTCGGGAATCAACTACCCCGACTACTCAAGATCCATATACTATCTGGACCTATATGATGACGAACAACCTGGCAATTAAAATGATAATTGTCCTAAATAGAACATCTACAGCCTAGGATATTAAAAATAAGCTCATGAAATTATATAACTATAATGAGTTGGACTTAATCAATTTTCTATAAGAATGAACACTAACAAGAAAATACTGTGAAACAATCAATTTCTGCATTATATCCCATTTAAAACTCTATCCTAAATTTGGGTAGGGATTTGTCAAAGATGCCTAATATTGCAGTTTGGATTTCTCCTTTTGTTTTACCAATTAAAAGTCCCTATTTATCTCGAAGACAGGGATCTAACCAGTTCTTGTATTTTGCACAATCTTCACAAGATCTGGGTATTTTTCTTTCTCAATACTTCATACCCATTTCTTAAGACTGCAGATTTCTTACTTCCCAAGTCAGGGATACCACAAGAATTCTACAACCTGATTGATGACTCAACCTTGAAATCTAGTGAATATTTCCCTTCCCTTGATTAGATCATAGCTAACATTGGTCAAGAGTTTTCCAATTGACATGGTGAAATCTCCGACATTTAAATCGATAAATATTCCTCCAACATCAATTATGAGTGAACTGGGAATTTATCTAAATGAACTCTCAGAGATCAATAGTTCTTCAATAATGGTCCAACATACCCACACTTAGAATGTTCCTAACTCTTAGGAATTGTCATCTCCAGGTTACTTCAAAGGGCCTCGTAAATCGTGGTGTGATACACCAAAGGTATTAGAAACTATTATTGGGAACAATTACATGAAGAACACATCAATCAAATAAATCCTCCCCAATTCCAGGTACTTCCTTCTAATTTATGTAGGAAAGACTGTAACTAACAATAAATTCACACTAGTGGAAGCTGCGCTTCTCAAGACTACATTACAATAGACAAAGGAGCACTTATCAATTACACCCACTGCAGTTACAATAAATTGAGAAGAAACGAATTCCAGAAATAGTCTAGATTTCATTTAGACTTAGGCAGTAAATTGTAAAGAATTAAAATATTACTTTCAGCTTCAACATTCTAACATATCACTGGTTCAGATCCAAGAAATGAAAGAAAAGACAGAAAAGAAAAAATATATATATTCTAAAATATATAGTGAGTCTTCCTCCTCTTCCTCCCAGACAATGGGTTTCAGAAAAAAACGGAAGCTACTTTATTAAAATTGTATACGCCTATTTATAACCTTCAGAAATTGGGCCTGATTCGAAGGCTCGAGGTGGATTTCTCTAAATTCAATGGCCCAGCTCACTGTTTTTGGTTGATACCTCAAAAGCTTGTCGCGACTTAAAATCCTGGTCTAGCTCATAGGCCTGGCCGTGACTCGTGAACCTGGCCTAACTTCTTCACTTTGTGCTTGCAATTGTTGAGCCACAACCCGAAGGATTTCCGTAGACTTGTTTCTTTGTTGCAATTTGATTAGTGGTCACTTACATGAATTCCTTTGTCATGACTATGTTAGTTGCCTGGTGCTGAAACCCCACGACCTCACTCTCTCAGCTCTTTTTACTACATTTTTGTGTCGCGACCTCATTTTTGTTGTCAGCCTCTTTGCTTCTTGATCACTGCTCTTCTTTTCATCTTGCGACGTCATTCAGTTGTCTTGAGCCTTCAAGAAAAGGTCGCACCAACTTCGCGTCTACTTATTTTCATCGCGACGTGGTCATCGTGTCGCGACTCAAGTAATTCTCTTTACTGCGTACTCCCGTCATGACTGATCGTTTCTTCCTTTTGGTCAAGTATTTGTCACGACCTCAACTCCATGTGGTGACATCATTTCTGTTGCCAACTATATTGATCTTGGTTGTGACCACGTTTTTCTGACCCTTTAATAAATTCTATGTCACGACTCGGGCCCATGTCGTGGACTGGCCGCCTTTGCTATCCACCGCATTCTGGCGTCACGATCTAATTCATCGTCACGACCTCATTTCTTTTGTCAACAACTGATTCTTGGTCACAGCTCCTTTTACATGTTGCAACTTAAAATTGTTTGTCTTTTCATTGCCTTGTCGCGACATGGGATTTAGGTCGCGACATCAATTTTCTTCTCCTTGCTGAAATTTACGCCACCTAAAGCTACACCACATCACCTCTCTCCATCCTGTCGCAACCTCACTTCTGACTTACAACAATTTCTCATCAATTCATCTTCTTTTTCTTATCGCGACCTAGAAAGTGTGTCGCAATTAAGTAGTGGCCCTTCTTACTTTGTTTTTGTCGTAGTAACTCATACTTAGTCGCAACATGTTTTAATCGTTCAAATTTCATTGTTATGTCACACATAAAATCCTCGTCGCGACCTCGATTAGTGTCCTCAGCTTACATTTTTGTCACAACATAAATTTTCTGTTGCTACCAACAATGTCTTCTTTTTGTGTCGTGACGTCAAAATGGTGTCGCGACATAGAATCCTTACTTGAAGCCCTTCTTTTTCCTCGTCTCAAAGAACTTCTCCTTCTTTTTCTAAATGTACCTTCATTCAAAGATAGTATCACTTCCGGGTCACGACTGATTCTCCTGTCGCGAACCTCCGACCATTGGATTGTTTTCACTTCTAATTTTGGCCGAATTTTCATTTCGCTTAATAATTTCTCGTGAAAATAGAAATTTGGTAACAGTACATATTTCTACATAAAACAAACAATTACATCAGGAGAACAATCGAAAATGGACTAAAAATTCAATGAGTTTTCGACCATCAAAATTCTAAAACTTTAAATTTTGCTTATCCCCAAGCAAAGAAAAGAAAGATTTGTTTGTCCTCAAACAATTTAACTTTATTTTGAAGGACATTTTTCTGTTCTACAGCACAATCTTTTCTTATTCCGCCCCTTGACTTGAACAAGAAGATTGCAATTTCATTTCAAACTTTAGTTTTCAATTGAGAAAAAGGGATGTTCTCAACCTCTATTATAAATAAACTGATGAATACTGTATGAAAACAGTTCAGTCAATAGATCTTGTTATGTGAGTGTGTGTAGATCTTCTTTCCTTTTCATCTTTTTGTTGAATTAGTTAATCTTTTGGGGATCTTCTTAGAACACTAGTCAAAAGTCCCATAGGCTTGTTTTTCATATTGATCTCCACTAATGTAGATAAATTCAACTTTCAAGATCAAAGAGGTCTTTTAGGCTTATAATGTTAGGCTTGCATCAGGTAGACACCAAAATTTAGGCTACAAATTACCTAGATTTGCTCTTCCTTTCTCGTATAATGGCCTTCATCTTCATCTTTTTCCTTCCTTTTAATGTAAACTTCCAAATTAGCTGGTACATCATTCGATGTTGTATTCCTCGGCTGCCACTTTCAACTCACGTCTCGCCCTTTTTTACTGAACTTTTCGCTTATTTCTATTGTCAAAGAATTGTAATAGTGCAATGTTTTGTCTTCTTAGGATTTCTATCACTTAGAGAAGAACTCGGGCTAGGCAACCCCATACCACATTGGCATTGGGTACTCAGGTCAAACACCCTTCGAGCTTAGTTGTTCAAGAAGGATAAAGCACAAGCACAAAACTTATTCCTCAACTTCTTCTTATCTCAGTTCTTCAATTTATTTTTCCTCATCCTTCTTGAAACCCAAAAGAAATATATTCCCCCAAACTTGTTCCTTTCGCACAAGAAACATCTCCGATTCAAAACCCGAGTAATTGGGATTCTTTGGTCAAGCAGACTTTGTAATGGGAGGAACTGTGCTTTTAATTGCTGCTATTTGAAGAAATTAGGCACTTTTGGCTCAAAGCATGGAACTAGAGTGTATGCCTTTGCATAAAATGAGGGTAGGTTTGAAAAGGTTCAAACTTCCAAATATGGCTTCTATCACTTCTTGTTAGTTGTTTTTACCTAGGATTTCGCCTTAACTAATAATCTAACAAGTTCTAGGACCTTGCACTTTGCTCGTGAATCATCCTGCATGTTCCTAATCCCTCTCAAAGTTTTAAGAATTTTCTTGACCATGTGTATTATTTTTCCAAGATTTATACTTACTAACTGTTTATACATACAACTTCAATCATCTTATTTGTTCTTTCAATTGTGTACTTGTTCCCAATTCTGCAATTTAAACCTAATTCAAACTAAAATTGCAACTTCTTATTTCAATTTTCTAATTCCTACTCTTATTTCTCTTACAGTGTTGTTCTGGATTTAAACAATGGTCATTATGTCATTGTACATAGATCATTTCTTGCAGACAACAATAGATGACACAAACAACACAATTCACTTAATAAGATTCATGCATCCAAAAACAAACAACCTATTCAGCAATTAGGTCCTAATCAAGCAATTCAACAGTATATGTTCTGGTAGAAACATTATTTGAAAATAACAAACCTAATCATCCAATTAACTGAAAAAATTCACAAGACACTTTTCAATGAAATTTTCTGAACTATATTAATGATGTGGAAGAAATACAATGGGGAAAATAATTGTGCTATCTTACTCCTCCCTTCTCTTATAAGATTTTTTGAAGGATGTCAGAGGATCTAAGTCAAAAGCTTATAAACATGGGGAAAATTTGGAGAAGGTTATGTCTAGTCTTTTCTTTTCTGAGGGTGTGGGTTCTACCTTGTCAGTGGAGATTAAATCATTTGTTAAATCCACAAGATTGATCAAGGTGTCTTGCTTCAAGCCCATCTGATCTGTTCTTTCCAACTCAGAGATACAACTCCAAAGATGTCCGAGCAATCTCATAGATCGATCCAAACCGGCCATGTGGTAAAAATTTTCTTCTATAAACATCATTATCTTCTAATTCTTTATCTCTATCCTTCATCAACTTCCCAAACTCCTTAAATTGCTCCTTGTACAGGTACTTGAAGGCTTGAATCTTCTTTAGCATGTTACCCTCCATCTTAGCTTCTCTTTTCCTCATAATGGTAAGCACTTCTTCATCTCTTTAAATCAATGTCAGAAGGCTTCCAAACTCGGCTTTCATCTTTTCCCCCATTTCCTTTTCTCTTCTCTCCATTCTTCCTCTCTCCGTCTTGTGAGTCCGCCTCACAATTGTTCTTCCTCCTCGAATTCAAATTTCTAAGAACTCTTTCTCTCGAATTGCTATTGTTTTTCCCATTGCCTCTTTCTTCCATATCTTTCTTCATTGTCCTCAAGATTTCCAAGATTTCTGCTCCCTCTCCTTCAGAATAATTCGAAATATACCCTAGTCGTTTTCGACATGTTTAGGGTATTTTGTAAGCATAATTTGAATGTTTCGTGATTTAAATGAGAAATATGGAAACGAGAGACCCAGAAATTTTCAAGACACAAGGACAAAAGTGTAATTTGTCCAAAAAGGGGCTTAAAAGTCATAAGTTAACAAGATTGAGGCCAAAATGAAATAAAGGGAAATTGGAAACGCAAATGTATCAATAGGTTGGAGGACCTTGCAATAAAAAAGGAAAATTTTAGTATAAAAGAAAGGAGATCAAAATAACCATTTTTGGTCTCACGTTTGAGAGCTCAAACCGTGAAGGCCAAAGGGAAGAAGAGGAAGAAGAGGGAGGAGCCAAAAGGTATGGAAACTAAGAGTTTTTGTATGGATGCTTGACTTTGGTATGAATTTTGTATGGAATTCTCAAGTTTTATGTGAAGGTCCATGCACTTGTATGGTTGAGCTTGCCTCAACCTATAGGTTGTTAGATTACATCCTAACCAAAGTTTTCTTGAAAGTAAGGTCATAAAATTCTAAATGGCACAAGATTGGTATGAAATCCTCATTTTGAGGAGGGATTCATAGTAATTGTGTTAGGGCTTACAACAAACCCTAAGTAACCTTTTATAATTGGTTTATGTATGGGTTATAAACTCATAATATAGTTGTTTTCGAGGAATTCATGATAGGTTTTTGATCTATGGATGAAAGGCATGAGAAATCTGGGAGAAAATACACATTCCGGGGCATTTTCTGGTGACATATACCGGTACACCTTGAACATATACCGTACCTTTGGTTCCGGGTCATTTTTGGTTAATACGTACCGCATGTTGCATGTACCCGCACACCCGCTCCTGGGCTTCCCATTCCGACTGGGGCCAGATTTAGCCATAACTCGCTTCATTTCTTATCTAATTTGAGTGATTCAAGTGGCTAATTAAAATAGACTTCAAGGAAAACCTCAAAAATATAGAAATAGCTACCTCCTAATTCCTGACTCACGGCCCAAAATTCACTCAGTGGGGCCATGTGCTTCACCTCGTATCGCTTGATCATAGAGTAGTCCGAAGCCGTTTCTGACGTATTCAGCCCGACGGCCCGAATCGGGTGATTCCACTGAATAGAACCCCTTTAGCACCTTAAATTTAAAGGTGTGACAAAGAACCAAAGGTCAAATATGGAGCTCAGACACCGGAAATGAGTATTTCAAACTCCGTCCCTGCAAAATTCCAGAATTGACTAGTTTGACATAAAAATGCCATAACTTTAGTTTGGATGATCCAATTGGAATGATTCCAATTTCTAAGAAAAATAGATTCATAGAGGGACTAGAATATATGAACGATGTGTGAATACATCAGTATTCTTGTATAAGTATATGAAATATGAAAGTGAACTGAAATATGAACATGAACATGAAAAGTAACATGGTCATGATCACACATGATTAAGATACATTATGAGTTCCGAAAGACATATGATCATGCGTGAATACCTAGGACCAAAGAATGAATGATGGACGTTCTAATCAACGCTCAAGACTCGTTATGCTACGGCACTCCTATCCCGATTAGTGCCCCGCACTCACATTAGTACTTCCTGGGTGACTCTGACAATAGTGCCCGCGCTCCCGATAAGTAATTTCTGCATCTCGTTATGCCATGGCACCCGTCCCGTTATGCTACGCACTCCCGTCCCGCTTAGTGCTCCTAAGACTCCTCGATGGCACTTCAGATTCCCGCTTGTGCTACGCACCTTCAGATCAGATCGTACCTTCCTGCATTTATCAGGCGCATTCTACTCATTTCTTATGATTGGTCCGGTAGTCAAACAGCTTATATGATAAAGACTCAATAAAGAATAAGAGTAAAGATCCGAATGTACCTCAGATCCGCTTTTCTAGGTATCTACTGCAATTCAATCCGATTGTTCTATAGTACCTACGTACCCCTGCATCTTATTATAAGTATAAGTCATGTAGTACCTACAAGTACTCCCGTATCTGTAAAACAAGTATACGCTCTGTAAGACAAGTATAAGAACCGAAATACCCAAATAAGTATAAGTCCTATAGTACCTACGGGTACTTCTGTATAACGAATCTGTTCTGTAGTACCTACGGGTACTTTTGTACAAGTAAAATGTTCTGTAGTACCCACGGGTACTCTCGTATCGGTAAAGTAAGTTGTCTCAGAATATAAGTATAAGTCCAAGTAGGGGTACCTACTTCAGTAATCTCGAAAGCAAGTGTAACCCTAATATGGTTATGATTTAAACCAATAATCTCTTCTATATTAGGATATGTTCGAATCCGTATAAACCCTATGATATGTATCCTCATAGATCCGCATCGCTTATGGACTAATGTCCATATCTGAAATGTATCTGCATAAGTCTGATCTGACTTTGCATGTGATATGATTCCTCGACCGTTCGACTTATCGCACTACCGTACCTTCGCACAAAAATAAGATCCGTAAGACAATAATAAGTTCAGAACTCCACGATAAGGTCCGTGAAGACAAGTATACGCCTCGGTAGACATGTATAAGATCTAAATACATGTCTAAGTTCTAATACCAAAGATAAGATCCGTAAGATAAGTATACGCCTGTAAGACATGTATATGATCCAACATGCCCAAGCCTCGTAATACCGTGATAAGCCCGTGAAGATAAGTATACACTTGTAAGACATGTATAAGATCCGAAATACATGTCTAAGCTCTATAATACCGTGATAAGTCTGTAAGATAAGAGAGTATGCTCAGAAGACATGTATAAGATCTTAAATACATGTCTAAGTTCAGAATAAATTTATAAGTCTGCAGATAAGTATATGCTCAGAAGACATGTATAAGATCTTAAATACATGTCTAAGTTCCGTAATACCGTGATAAGTCTGTAAGATAAGTATATGCCTGGTGAAGGACATGTATAAGATCTAAAATACATGTATAGTCTTCAAGAATACACGATAAGATCCCGAAATCCTGCACGTCTGAAAGAATACAAGTATAAGTTCCGTAAGATCAGAATATACTTTGTAGTACAAGTATAAGATACGAAGTACCGGTATAAGTTTTATAGTACTTACAAATACTTCCGTGTAAGAATAAGTTCCGCAATATCTGTATATCGCTCCGAATCTCTCGTGGTACCCACGGTACTCCTCCAACAAGTGTAAACCCGTAGTATATAAATTCAGAACTCCTACTTCGAGATCCGAGATGTTAATAAGTATAAGTCTCCGCATAAAGAATGTTTCCATGAACTCCCACGGGAGTCCCGAATGAACATAAGTCTGTTATAAGTATAAGTTCTGGGTAAGAAAAAGCTTTGTAACTCCTATGGGAGATCCAAATAAGTATAAGTTCTGTAAACTCCTACGGGAGATCTGAGATAGATATAAGTATTAATACGTGCATGGGCAATTGTAGATAAGCATAAGTTCCAGAACTCCTAGCGGAGATCGAATAAGTATAAGCCGAGATAAGTATAAGTACATGAATAAGCTCGCATAAATCTCATGTTGCTATGAGTATAAGATCCAAAGAAGAATAAGTCCGCTATAAGAGTACTCTGAGTAAGTATAAGACTCGTTATAAAGTTCATCCTACATACGAGATGAGAACAAGCATATTTGTTATAGAATAAGTATGTATGCAAAATTGTTATGTGGAATTCCCCAAGATTCCGACATCTGCTATTGCTTTATGATATTTAGATTCAATATACCAGAGCCAGATAAGATATGTTTCCACTAAGCGTAGTTTAGCACCGGTTTTAACCGTGTAGGTACAGGAGAAGACATCCAAGACATCCGCATGCCGCTTGGGGCCAACACACCGCAAGTGGTTCATCATAGTAGGTCTCATGTTCGAATATGTAATTGGAATGTAAAGTTGTTTTTGTATATGAGTATAAATGGGACCTGGCTATATGAGTCTAGATTTTGATGGACACTCAATTCCGTTGGTAGTTCTTTGATTTGTATATACATTTTGATTCCTCGTTATAATATGTGGGTCATATCCACAGTAAGGTGAGTTCGACTCTTAAAAAAAATCAGGTAAAGAACGGTATACGGGTCTCACACTAACCGGCCTCGATCCGCCAATCTGGCCTGACCAGAATCGGGGTGTGACACTCGAGATTTCTCGCTTGCTTAAATTCTCCGTCATATCAAATGTGATGTAAAATGGCTCAACTGGCTCCATTCCTCAAATGCATCTCTTCCTCTCTTCACGGGAGGAATTTGCTCCGATAGCTTCCATTTCTCCCAGATTATTATCCCAACAAAGTTCGCCTCTACTTCCACCATCCTTGTTGCTTTTTATTTCTAGCCCTTTCACACCCCAATAAGGCCTAGGAGATACTCAAGTGTGTTTCTCCATCCCATGATCCTCTCAATTCTAGCGAAGATGCATAGCTCACCGATTGTCACAGCGAGGGATTAGTCCCTCTTATGTCAAGCAAATGGTATCCTCTGATCGACCCCTCAATTAAACCCTTAACACTCATTTTATAGCCCTTCAAAAGGGCTTATAGAATGATTGCCTCCTGTTCTCTCACTTCACAAAGATGTTTAGTTGGGAGGATAACTGAAGATAGGAAGTAGAACAAAACCTTAGCTTCCTGCACAGGGAGCCTGCTGATAGCGAGCGAAGTTCTTCCTCAGGCTTCCCACTTCCCGCCTCTGGGCCGTGAAGCCGATAATCTTCATGATCCGGGTTTTCACCAATTTCTTAAATTTGGAACTGCTTGAGTTCCTTTAATTTGAACATCCCATTGATTCTTTCAGATCCATAGTGGTACCTAGACTCCCCGCACGCAAACTATGCTCCTCTCATCCGCCATATTTGGAAAGCACCCCCGGCTGCAGCAAGAATCCAGCCCCGTGTGCACGGAAGCTCTCCCAACCTCTCTTCTCTATAATCTCATAAAAAGGGGAGATTAGCTTCCCAAACTCCTTCGCGACGGCCCTGTCACCAAAGACCTTAGTCAATATATTATTATTACAGACAAAGTCTTGTCTTCTTCTCGCTTCTCCCCTTCGCCTTTGTTATGCTACCGTCTCAGGGTTCTTTCTCTTCCTCAACCGGTTCCTCCATTTTCTACTATTTTCCGGGTTCTCGCATCTACAGGATCTTGACTCGAGGTCTCCAAATGAACCTCTTCCACTCCTTGGCAATGTTCACTCATGGGCTCATCTATTATTCGTTAAGATGTGGGAATAAGGGATTCAAGGTTATCTACTATGGTGAGAATTTAGGAATCAACACCGGTTTTAGGGTTTGGAAGTCAAAGGAGAAAGAGAATGGAAAGTCAAGTGAACTTGCATCCGAATTGGAGTTCTGATGAAATTGGCTATTCGGGGCTTCGTCTTTATAGATGGGTGGCCCACGCCATCATTGTCTTATGGAATGTCGCAACATTAATGCCTAAGTTACAACACTAATCGCTACACTAAACATTCCATTTAAAGTTGCGACGCCTGCAAATCGAAGGGTTAAACCTCAATTTATTACACTTTTCGACAATTCGTCACGACCTACCTAAGTTTCATCGCGACTCATTTCTCTCTTTCTTTAGTTTTTTCCTGTCACGACTTAGATCCCACCATCGCGATACATCATGTTTTATCTCGCCTTTAAAACTCACATTTTGTCGCGAATTCTTAATTAATGTTAAGGCCCTTCTTAAGTCTTGACACGAAACTTATAAGCTGCGAATCTTAAAGCATGAGTCACTACACTAATTTCATACTATAATTGTCGCAACCACGAAAGTGGTTGTGACCAATAAATTGATGTTGTGACATGATATTTCTTATTCTCTTGTTTTCAATTCAAATCCGGGTCACGACCTCAAAAGTATGTCGCGACATGAAAAATTTTCTGGTCTTCAGGAACAGTTCAAATTCATACAATACTAAATCAATCAACCCAATTCAAGCTAACAAAACAATCAACCTTCATCATTCCAATATGCAACAAATCAACTCATGAAGCATCAGATGCAATATTGAATGGAAAATAAAATTCCCCTAAACTTCAATCATTCTTTCTCCCAAAACAATTAATATAAATCAGAGAGTATGGTACTTCCCTTTGTAGTCTTGTGTGCACACTGTAAGCTGCAGGTACATGCATAATCCATCTCTGTTCAAATCCTTACTGTCCTGCAAAGAATACTACAAAAATTTTAAACAATATATATAAAGAAAATTTTAACTAGAAAACTTGAAAATTTTAAAACACAAGTTGACTAACATAACATAAAAAAAAAAAAAAATTGCCACGGGTTGCCTCCCACAAAGTCGCTTCGCCAGTCCTAGTCGACTTACGCTATGAATTTCTTGTTTCAAAGCACTTTCTTCCACTCAGAACTAGGAGTCAATCATATTTCTTCCAAGATAATGCTTTAATCACTGACCATTTACTTTAAACTCTCTCTACACGGGTTTTCAATGTCACCGCCCCAAAGCGTTGTAATTTGCCACTACCGTATAAGGCCACTCCATTTTGATTTCGCTTCCCCGAAAAGCTTTAATCTCAGCAAAGTTAAATAACAGACTCCGATCTCCTGTCTTGAATTCCCTCCTTAAAATCTTTTGATCATGCCATTTATTTGTCTTTTCCTTGTAAATTTCGGCATTATCATAAGCTTCATTTATCAGCTCTTCCAATTCATTCAGCTGGAGTAGTCTCTCTTCCTTAGCAGCTTTGAAATCAAAATTCAACTTCTTAATGGCCCACATAGCTTTATATTCCAATTCAAGAGGGAGGTGACAAGGTTTACCAAAGACAAGTTTGTATGGGGACATCCCAATAGGAGTTTTGTATGCAAATTGTAGGGGCCCATTAACAAACACGTTTTTAAAGACTAATCTCTTATAGTCGAACTCATGTCTTTTTCAAGAATTTTCAATATCTCCTCATAAATTTCATCGCGATTTGTTTGAAGATGATAAGCCAAACTCATTATGTGTTTTATTCCATAATTGCTCATGAGAGCTTCTCAAACACCTTGTTTGCAAAATGGCTCCTCCATCACTAATAATGGTCCTGGGGCAGCCAAATCTACTCAAGATATTTCTCAGAAGAATCCCACAACCGTATTAGCATCATTCTCGGGATAAGGTTGCTTCCACTCCATTTTGACATAATCCACAACTAGAGTATGTATATTTCCAAAAGAAGATGGAAAAGGCCCTACGAAGTCTACTATTCCCCATACATCAAATAATTGCACTACCAGGATACCATGCAAGGGCATTTCATGCCTTTTGCTGATATTTCCCATCCTTTGGCACTGATCACAAAGTTTCACCCATTCAAAACAATCTTTGAAAATGGTAGCCAATAAACCTAATCCAGAGAATTTTGTGGGTTGTTTTGTCTCCGCAGCGTGTCCTCCATGGGTGATGCATGACATCTCTTCAGAAAATTTTGGCTCCTATTCACTTTCCGGTACACACCTTCGATGATCATATCAGCCCTCTTTGAATAATAAGGTCATCCCGCATTAAAACCTATTGTCACCCTCGCTTTTCCTCTATCGGTAGTTTCACTCGTATCACTTCATAAGCTAGAAAGTTCACAATATCGCAGATACCAAGGTAAATTTGAATGACAACCGAAATAACCGCTCATCCGGAAAATTTTCCGCTACTTCCATTTCTTCTTCATAGTAGTCTTTTCAACTCGACAAGTGATCGCCATCGACATCATTGCCAACCTTTCTTATCCTCGATCTCCGTGATCAAATTCCTCGTAGTAATAACACCCACTTATCGCCTGCTTAGCTTCCTTTTGCCATCAAATATTTGATCGCAAAGATGATCAGAGATGATGATGATATGGGACCCCATCATGTATGGCCTAAACTTTCACATACGCAAATACCATTTTAATCTCCTTTTCGCAGTTGAGTTATTCTCTCAGCTTCATTGAAGGTTTGCTATATACTCATTTAAACATTTTGTCAACTTATCCTAATACCCTATCGTATACCACCGCATCACACATAATCTCAAATTCTTTGTTCCAATTCCTTCGGGTTGGCCATGATAGGAGCTTCAACTAACTGATCTGACTTTGAATGAACATCGCAAGACTCATCAAAATTAAACTTGGCATCCTTCTCCAGTAATCTACATAATGGTCTTGTTATTTTTGAGAATGTCTCATCAAATCTTCTATAAAAACCAGAATGTCCCAAGAAACTTCTTATCCCCTTTATTGTTATTGGTGGCATAAGAGTCTTTATAATGGAAATCTTTTGCTTCGTCCACTTTCCCAAATTTCATAAATTTATGCCCAAGTACAATGCCTTCTGTCACCATGAAATGACATTTTTCCTAATCAAAGCTAGGTTCTTGTCCTGGCACCTGTGAAGTACTGTCCCAAATTCTGCAGGCAATGTTCAAAACTGGATCCATAAACTGTGAAGTCATCAATGAAAATCTCCATAACCTCTTCTGCTAAATCTGATAATATAGACATCATACATCTGAAAGTAGCGTATATCGTGATAACCCAAATGGCATTCTTCTAAAAGAAAATGTACCCATAAGGGTAATGGGAAAGTAGTTTTCTCGTCCTCAAGTGCAATAGCACTTGGTTATATCCGTAATACCCATCAAGAAAATACAAGAGGATGTCCCGCTAACTCCATCCAACATCTGATCAATGAAAGGCAAGGGAAAATGTTCTTTCCGGGTTGCATTATTCAATTTTCAGAACCCATACACACCCCTCCATCCTATCACGCTTCAGGAGGGAATCGGCTTCATTCTCATTTCTAATCACAGTGAATCCACCCTTCTTAGGAACCATATGAACTAGGCTCACCCAAGGGCTGTCGATATTGCATAAATAAATCCTGCATTTAGCCATTTCAGTACTTCCTTTCTTACAACATCTTTCATCATGGAGTTCAAACTTCCTTGTTCTAACCGATGTTTTTGCATCATCATTCAAGAGATTGCGGTATGCAAATAAAGGACTGATACCCTTTAGATCTTCAATTGACCAGGCAATAGCCTCCTTGTATTTCCTTAGAATCTACAGCAGCCTTTGTTCTTCAATCTCAATCAATTCAGTTGATATTTCAAATGACTTGGCAATTCTTTCAAAATTAACCCTTCTGCACTAGTCTCTTGTTTGGTAACTTTCTTTTCCTGGCTGCTTGAATTTTCTTGACTGTTTTCATTCAAACTCAAGACTGTTTCCCTATTTTGCAAACTGGAATGCAGCAGTTCATAATCAACACTCAAGATACCGAAATTCATCCCCATTTTCATCGATATATCGCTAAAGGTTACAATCGTGAGATCAAGCCAAAATGATAGGACTAATCAAGTATCTACAAGACATAATTTTCCGTGATCAACATCGACAGGTCCACTTTGTCCAACAAGTGCACCGCCTACTTCCTCACCCTCGTCGCCTCACCCTTTGCACATCAACTGCTGCGCCTCCAGCTAAGAAGGGTCTTCCAATGTAGGGACTTGGCTGTCTTCTTCCATTTTCATAACCACAAAGTCCACAAGGAAGATAAATTTCCTACTCGACCAAGACATCTTTAAGAACACCTTCTCGTCAGCCATGTGATCTATCAAATGACCAGAATATAATTGCTTGTCAGTAAGTTCCCCCAAACTCAATCTCTGTACCACTGATAAGGGCATCAAGTTGATGCGGGCTCCTAAGTCACATAAGGCCTTCTTGAACTCATATTTCCTTATTGAGCAAGGAATGGTGAAGCTGCCTAGGTCCTTCATTTTTGCTAGTAAACTTCTCTGAATAACTGCACTGCAAGTGGCAATTAAGTTCACTATTCCTTCCTCATAAATCTTCTTCTTCCTGTTCAGTATATCTTTCAGAAATTTTGCATAATTGGGCATTTGAGTGATTGCTTCTGCAAAGGGAATATTTATTTCTATTTTCTTAAAAATTTCCAAGAATTTAGAAAATTGTTCTTCCTTTCTTGCTTTCTGAATCCTCTGTGGAAACGGGATTGCGTGCGTGCTTTAACCTTCTCCTTCTGTTTATGCTCACTGCTTTTCTCAGGCTGCTCAGTTTGCACCTTCTTTTTTGTTTCTGTAGTCTTCTCTGTCTTGCTCCTTCTATTATCTCTTATAGTTGCTTTCTTCTTGATCACTTTCTTTCTCTTTCTCGTCATATTACTCATTTCCTTGCATTTTCAACTGGATCGCCATACAACTCTTTTGATTTTTCTCGAGTGTCACTAGGAAATGTGAATACTTGCTCCGGGTTCCCGCAAGGTCGCCAGCTTCCCAACTTGAGTTTCAAGTTCTTCAAAGGGAAGCATCGTGTTTGATCAAACATCTGCGGAGCTGGATTTAAGAAGCCTAACTCCAGCAAATTTTTGTCTGCGGTGTGAAGCAAACTTTGTTATCCCCTATGAACCGCAGACTGCCTCCTCAAAATGACTGGTCTCTTCCGACCTCATAATCATTTCTTTGCTCTCCTTGTCGCTATCGGAACCTTGGTGGATGATACCCTCACTGAAATTCATCGTTTCGTCTCGTGGATGCTCCTCCACCATAAGGAGAAGTTCCTTGTTCCTTAATGCCGGATTGTAAATGTGTGCAAGCTGATTCGCTTGAAATGATAACTTCTCCGCTCATTCAGTACTGGGCCTCCCAACTTGATAGGGATCTTCTACCGTCCTCTGTGACTTCTTCTTATCCCATCTCTTTCCCACTATTCCAATTTTTACGAAAGATAGTACAATTTTTTCCCTTTATCCATCCCGTGCATTATAACATCAAGCTTTTCTTCCATGGCAACATCTTATTTAGCCCAATGACTCCACCCTCTGCTTTGCTATAGCCCTTGTGTAAATTCCGATGGAGCTTTCATGTTGCATTTGGCCAGGTCTCGCTATCAAATGCTTTCGCTCCTATGCACTTTTCTCGAATGCCCCACAAAGAAGAAGCATATATGATGTCTCTTAGAAGTATCATTCAGAGAGGATAGATAACATCCATTTGTGTCTTCAGATCTATGCCATGCATAGGACAACTCTTCAAGAGCCTTTTTGTACCTTCCCATGCAAGATAAGCTTTCATCCTCCCCTCGTTGAACACTATGATTTCTTATTCTTTCGGCCATGTAGGGATTCGTGGTAAATTTGCCTAGGAATGCTTCCACCAACTCTTCCCATGTATCAACTGAGCCATATGGTACTGATTCATACCATGTGGCTGCAATATCTCTTAAGGAAAAGGGAAAGAGGTGTAGCTTTATCACCTCTGGTCTCACACCATTCAAATTTTTAACTATGTTTGCCATCCCGAGGAATCCTCGCCAAGGTATTCATTAGATCTTCACGTGATGACTGGAAATCAACATTCTGGCTGAATCCATGGTGATCAAGGTCGGTTTCAGCTCAAAGTTGTTAGCCTACCGTAGGTCATCTGACCGCTGAAAGTATTCTCGCTTTTGATGACAGCCTCCAGAAATCCTCCATTGTATCTTGCATTGGAGGCCTTTCTACTGCTGTTTTTTGTTCAACTGTCTTATCAATTCTTTCATCTGCCATGGTTGCTTTTTCTGCTCTACTTACTTTCCTTAAGCTTCTTAATGTTCTTTCCAATTCAGAATCTATAGGAAGCAGATATGATTCTGGCTTCCTGTGCATTAATCAACCTCCTGAAATGGAGACATATTGAGATTAATTGGAAACAGTGGTATCACAAATCATATATCCTTTAATATTTCTAAAAGATCGCAGCTTGCGTAGCCACTCGCTATCAAAACTGCCAGGCATTCTTTATAAAATAAAGAAAATGTCCAAATTAGCACTTCACTCTTTGCAAGAATATTGATTTATTCAAATCCTTTCAATCCCCGCACCCATAAAAACTTGTTGTTCCTCAGGAAGATATAGACTAAGCCAATTAATTTAACACTTACAAGGTGAGTCTTACAATTTCCCGCATCTATGTCAAGTTGAATAGAGTCGTTTAATACGAATAAACCGATTTTAAGTGTTCTAGAATTAATAAGGGTTTAGTCTATGACACGCAAGTGCAATGTGCCAATTCAAGTAGTAAAACTCGGGGTGTAAGTCCGTATATCATTCCCATAAGAGATTGACTTGGATTCTCAAATCAACTATCCCAACTACTCAAGATCCATACTATCAGGGACCTATGATGAGATTTAACAACTCGTAATTAAATGATAATTGTCCTAAAGAGAACATCTACAGCCTAGGGTATTAAAAATAAGCTCATGAAATTATATAACTATAATGAGTTGGACTGAATCAATTTTCTGTAAGAATGAGAAACAATCAATTTCTGCATTGTATCCCATTTAAAACCCTATCCTAAATTTGGGTAGGGATTTGTCAAAGATACCTAATACGCTCTGGATTTCTCCTTTGTTTCACCACCAAAGTCTTGTTTCTCCCTTTCGAAGACAAGGATCTAACCAGCTACTTGTATTTTACACACTCTTCACAAGATCTGGGTAGTTTTCTTTCAATACTTTATACCATTTTCGAGACTCATTTCTTACTTCCCAAGTCGTGATACACAAGTAAGAATTCTAAGGCAACCTGATTAATGACTCAACCTTGAAATTCAGTGAATATTTCCTTCCTCGATTAGATCATAGCTACCGCTGTGGTCAAGAGTTTTCCAATAGATTAAGGTGAAATCTCTGATTATTTAAATTGATAAATATTCCCCTCCAACATCAATTATGAGTGAACTGGGAATTTATCTAATGAACTCTCATAGCTCAATAGTTCTTCAATAATGGTCCAACATACCCACACTTAGAATGCTCCTAACTCTCAGAATTGTCATCTCTATGTCACCAAAGGGCTTCCCGAAATTAGAGTAGGATACAATCTTTCAAAGGTATTATAAACTATTATCAGGAACAATTACATGAAGAACACATTAATCAAATAAATCCT
>JAEQBH010006250.1:0-204864 GCA_016808115.1 Tetrastigma voinierianum | reverse complement strand
CAGGATGATTTTATGAAGAATGGGGTTGGGAGACAGTCAACGAATCATTTCGGATGAGAATATATTTATTCGGAAGTTCTTGACACATTCGTCTCGGAGGTAGTTGTGTTACCTAGAAAGCTGGTAGTGTATTTTTCGAGAACATGAGTTTTGTTTGAGATGAATTGAACTCTCATACATGGCTTAGGCAAGTGTGAGGGAGTCGGTGAGAACTCGAGACATTGGAACAGGCATTTAGACATTCAAGTAGGATCACGTATTTACTTGAGTGTGTGTTTACATTGGATCATTACATATGCACTTAGGTGGGGAGTAACCCATTTGGGAAGTAAATTCCACTGCGGGCGGTGGCTCACTGTGAAGAATATCATTTCCGGAAGTACGGGAGCGTTCGAGAAGACGACTCATCTTAGAGGCCAATTTTGAAGAAAGTCGGGTTGTGGCTTTGATGTTTTTGGGATAATATGTATTAGAATTGTAAATTTTAATATATATTTGTATTAAGAGAAATGTTATAACTCTTGAACTATTGGAATATAGTTGGGATATGTATTTTGATGAGTATTGGTGTATGGGCCCAAGAGGCTATTTTTACTCAGGTTTGGGTCTCACAATACAAGGCGTGTAGGTATTCTGCGTGTTGACGGGTTGTCAACGGACACCCCGGGTTTGGGGCGTCACAGCTTGGTATCAGAGATAAGATAAACGATTACCTTGGGAGCTCGGTGGGTGTAGTTATAAGTGTAGTCCTTATACCAGCGTCATAGCATGGTATCAGAGTCTAGATTTATAAATACCTAGAGCTTAGTGTTGATAAGTTAGGTATACGATTACCTAGGGCTTAAGGGACTTGGGTCAAGGCTAGAGTTATTAAGGTGTAAGAACATCACCACTTAGTGTGGCTCAATGTTAGGGTTAGGTATGTGATTACCTAGGAAGTCACGGGACAAAATTAGAACACTGCATGCATGTGTTTTATGTGTGATCAAGTGATTGTTCGATGAATTGTTGTGTATGTATGTGTGAATGGTGTGCATAGCTTTTTCAGAGTGTTATGTGTTGAGTGATTGTGTGCTTAGTGATTAGCACATGATGTGAACAGAAAAATTTTTGGAGTTTTACGGTGTGTAAAATTGAAGGAAATTAAATAAAATAAAGTTTTATAAATTTATTTGGATGTATTGGAGAATGAAAAAAAAAATGTGTATAAATATTTTTTTTGGGTGTTTTCCTAGTAGAAGAAATGAAAAAAAATAATAATGTGTGTGAAGCGAAGAAAAAAGATTGGCGGGTTTGGAGCTCACTGGCGTAATCCTGTCTGATGGAAAATTGTATCGTGACATAGCTGGGCAATGCGGAGTGGGGTACAGGGAATTGTATTGCGGCAGTAGTTCTTTGGGGTTGAGTATGTCGCGATAGGGTGTGCGAGTTTAGCTGGGAGAAGATCCGCGATCACGATTGGTTGTATCGTGACCGAGGCCGGTGGCTTGATGGGCGAAGTATGTGTAATACACCAAATTGTATCTTGACAGGAGCAGGGGCTGGCTGCTGGGGAGTGTGTCACGATACAAATTTTATATCTTAATGAGTTGAGATTGGCTGGGAAAAGTGTGTGATACACCATGATGTCGTGAAACAGAGGAGACCCAGAAAAACTAGCGTTTGAGGGGCTGTGTCATAATCCTGATCTATGTAGTGACAAAGCGGACTTGGGCTAAGCATGTCACGATACAATTATTTGTATCGTGACAAGGGAGCAGGAGGCAAGAAGCAGAGGTTGGTCGCGATACAAAATGTGTATCGTGACTAGATGGGGCAAGAGGCAAGGCGTTGTGTCGCGATATGGGCCACGACACGACCATGCAAGTAAGCGTACGAGGGCACGACAGCTGAGGCACGAATCGGTGCCGCTAGCGGCGTCTTACGTCTGCGGCAGCGCTGGCGAAGCCGGGGCTATGCTTGGTGCGCAGCCAGTTTTGACTCGATTATCTTGTTTGAGTCATTGTTTGGACACTGTTCATGAACACTGTTCATAAGATTTTTCAAAAAAATAAATCAAATCAAATCAAATCAAATGAGCTTAAATTTTGTAAAAAATGAAATTCTCAAAAATGAAATTTTTGTTGTTAAAAAAAAAAAAGATTTAATGTGGAATGATTGTCTTGCATTACCAGTAAATGCAGGGACAATGTGTATGAAATGTTTTCTGTGTATGAATAGTGTCTCGGGGCTGCGTTTATGCCTTAGAGATGCTGCATTGAATTTAACTACCATTTGACTTGTGTAGATGGCTAGTCGAAGGCGAGGGCCGTAGAGGGGCGTCACGGTGCCCCGGTCGGCACCATCGGCTTTTGATCGAAGCGGTGCTGGCTGAGGGCGGTAGGGATTGCCGGTTGCGCTATCGCAGGACATGTCTGATAGTGAGCCGGGCGGGTTAAACGACCTCTAGCATTTAGAAACACATAGATCCTCCAATGGTTGGGAGGAGTGGACTCGGGGTCGGGGCGGTATGACCACGAGAGGAGGTAGATGACATACGAGGCATCGAGATATGGATGTTGATGCTTGAAGGAAGGAAGATCCATCTTCTTCCAGCCGAGAAAGAAGCGAGAAGACTTCATTTCGCAAGGATATCCGGGACCCGAGTACGAGGTCATCGGGACGAGAGCCCGGGGATGGGACATTTAATTGGGTAGGAGGCGGGACCGATATATTTACGCCGATGGCACGGACTACTTTCAACGAGGATGCCTGGGCGGGGAATCCCGAGGTTATGGGACACCTCAGTCCCGTCATCAGTGAGACGAGTTAGGATTGCCAGTCAGGATGGGCAGATGGTGTGCTACCATTGCCAGCAACCCGGACACATGAGGAGGGATTGCCCTGGGACGGGGATCCCGGGGTTTTGGGACGGTCACCGAGTCCAGTCGTGTAGAGACGGGGAGAGGACATAGTTTGTTTCTCCATACCCTAGTATGGGTCAGAGGGACAGTCGCCCTGAGTACTTCTCGGACCCGGGTCCACATAGGCGGAGCCCCCGAGGGCATGGGTCGGGTGCAGGACGGGAGTTGCGGGGCTAGGGTTCGAGATTCGGTGAGGCTTGGATGTGATGTTACCATTCTTGCGGCCCAGAGGCTGGGCGTATGAGCGAGATTGTCCTAGGGGGTAAGAGATCTCGTGGTACGAGGGGCGAGCGTTGAGTTAGCGGATATGCAGGGTACTTTTCTACTCTCGCACTTATTGACTAGAGTAGCGTTTAAATTGGATGCATCGAATTCATTCGTTGTTGCATCTTGTGTGATAGGTTTGGGTTTAGAGGTTGAGGCCTTTAAAGAGATGATGAGAAATTCTTCCCTAAGATGTAAGGTGAGAGTTGGTCAGATGTGTTGAGATCGTGAGTCAGGGATCCCAGTGATTCTGCTCATGGTGGACCTTAGGGTGGTAGACGTATTCGGTGTTGATGTCATTCTTGACATGGACCGGTTGGCGACCATCGGGTTGTCGGTGGTGGGACATAGGCTGGGTTGTCATCACCGGAGCCGCGGTCAGGTTGTGTGAGGTTACATATGCACGTGGTTGGATGCGTATGTGAGTAGAATTTCGGGACGAAATTCTTTTTAAGGAGGGGAGAATGTAAGACCTGAGAAAATTCCAATTTTCTAAAAAAAGGGCAAAATCGTAATTTCGGTAAAAATTCGAAATTTTTCTAGATCTCGGATGACAAAATGAACTTCATCGTTGGAATCGTCTCGTGAAATCTAGCTAACACATCTAATTTCGTCGAATTAGGGACGGTCGAATTTGCACGTTCGGCGCGTCAATTATGTCGGGTCTTGATAAAAGCGATGTTGTTGATGTGACAAAGTCACTTATAACATGTACTCATGTGACACATGTTGCGTGAGTAGAGATGATGGAAATGGACGGTAGAGGTGTGCGAGTGTCGAAAATCAAGAAAAGGGACATGGATGACATTATTTGAAAGTTAAATGATAATAAGGACAAAATAGGGAATAGTGGTCATCTCCTACAATTGAAAAGGGCCAAAACGTGAAGGGAGGAGAAGGCTTTGACAGTGAGTTAGGTTTTTGATTTTTAGAGAGAGAAGGAGTGGCTTCTCTCTAAGATCCCAGCCGATAGGACCTTAGTTCTTCGAATGCGAAGGAAAGTTACTTTATATTGTGGCGAGGACTACGTAGACACTTGGGTTTTGAGGATTTTGCCTTTCAGTGAGGTAGGGGTTTTATCCTACTTGCTTTACCTCTTGTTTAAGTGTTTTGTTGATGATTGAGTTGATTTGAGGCCGCGAGGGGCCGTTTGATCGGTCCCAAAACTTGGGACCGAAATGTGAAAATTTTTGGAACCCATTTGGGCAGTCCGTGACTGTGTAGGGACTGTTTTGGGTGTTTGTTTCATAATTTATGCAATAAATTGTGTGTTGATGTGTATGAGGCCGGAAATGGCCATGGAAATCGGTTTCAAAAAGTGGAACAAATGTTTGATGAGTGGGCTGCGCACGGACGACCCACTGCTGACCTTTGGGATTTGATAAAAGCAGTCCGGGATGGAGTGGACCGCGTCCATATGTTGTGTGTATGAAATTGTTTGAAATGAATGGCTTGAGTTGGTTGATCAAAGAAATTAATAGGTTAATGCTTGATGTGTTGACATGATGCCATAATTATATAGAATATAATTGTGGGTGTAGGCCATTGGAAATGGAATAGTGATTAGCTCAAGTGAGCAAATTTGGGAGTTGGTTGATCAAATTTGAATAACATGTGGTGTGAGTGTTAATTTGATAATATATGCATATTTGATATATTGGTTGGATTGTGTTGAAATGGCATAATGCATTCATATGCACCGGGTAACCTAGAAATTAGGTGTGAGTGCATGGCATGAATTAAAATAAGCAGTACATGGTTCGCGAAAGGAATTTCACAGGATGATTTTCCGAAGAATGGGGTTGGGGGAGGCAGGTCAGCCAGATCATTTCGGATGAGGACCATGGTATTTCGGGAAGTTCTCAACACATTCGCCTCGGGGAGTAGTCAGTATTTTTTAAAAACTCGGTAGTGTATTTTCGAACAACAAGTTTTGTTTTGAAAATGATGTTTTCTCGCATACATGGCTTAAGAGCGAGGGTGTGAGGGAGTCGGTGAGGACTTCCGAGACATTGGAACGGGCATTTAGACATTCAAGAGTAGGATCACGTATTTGCCCAGTGTGTGTTTACATTGGATCATTGCATATGCACTTAGGTGGGGAGTAACTCATTAGGGTAATTATATTGGGCGAATCGGCTGCGCATAATCGAGGAATATCATTTTAGTCAGCGGGGAGCATTAGAAGCGGCTCATCTTAGGGAGCCGATTTTTGAAAAACGCCGGGTTAATGGGCTTTGATGTTTTTGGGATAATATGTATTAGAATTGTAAATTTTAATATGTATTTGTATTAAGAGATATGTTATAACTCTTGAACTATTGGAATATAGTTGGGATATGTATTTTGATGAGTATTGGTGTATGGGCCAAAGAGGCTATTTTTACTCAGGTTTGGGTCTCGCAATACGAGACGTGTAGGTATTCCGCGGGTTGACGGGTTGTCAACGGATACCCCGGGTTTGGGGCGTCACAGGTTTGGCTCTGATTAGCCCGATTAGTCTGAAATCTTTATTTAATTTTTTTCAAGTAACTAGCTTAGTAATTGAGATTTTCAAGGATTCATTTACAAAATCGATACTTTTGCTATCTGCTTTTGTGGCATAAGGGGTTTTAAAAATAATAATAATTATAATATATAATTAATATAGTAAACTTTGTTGTTTTAACTATTTATTTTCAATTTTAAATGTATCTTTTTTAATATAATTTATTTGATAATTAATATTTAAAAAATATTGTATGAAAAAATTACGAAATACATTTGAATTAAATAAATTACAATTTTATGTGAATATATTTTATTTATCTCATTAATCCTATTTTAAATATTTGCAATTTCATTTTTTATCCTTCAAATTTTATTCAATCATATAATTTTTTATTATAAAAATAAGTTGTACAAGTTTGTAAATTAAATTAAATTTAATAACTAAATTATCAATATATTTTAAATAATTTTATTACTTAAACTAGTATTAATAACAAAATATTGTTATTTTAAAAATAATTAACAAAAATTATACACTTATTTATTTCAATTATATCTTCTAGCAAAATGGATTTTCAAAACAAATAGGATATTTCATTATTATATGGTTGAGATGCATTTTTTTAAAAAATATTTTTTTATTGCAAATATAAATGAAATTTATGTTGTTAATACTCTAAAAATTTAATTAATAGATGAATGTCGAATCATATGTTATTATTAGATATAATGAGGATGAGGATGAGGATGAAGATTAAAGACATATGAGATTTCATTTGATACTTTGAAGTTGTATTTTTCATATATGTTATTAAGTTGTTACTTTTGTTTTGGTACTATTTAGCTAGTTTGTTTGGTACTTTGGTTATAACAGTGCTCTAGTATTATTTATTTTATTTAGTTAAGTTTGTTTACTTTTTTTATATTGTTTAGTTTCAATCATTTTATATATTAATTATTATTATATATGATTTATTTTTATTTGAAGAATGATGAATTTGTAAAATTAATTTTTTTTAGCATTTTTAAGGCTTTTGTTTGTTTTAACTCGTTTTGGCCTATTTTGGCCCATAACGCGCATGGATTGGGTTGAAGTGGTTGAAAGCTACCCTGAATAGAAATGAGATAGATTAACCCAACCCGTTTAATCTCATGACCCAAATGGGCTGGCTCGAAATGGGTTGGGTTGCCTCGTTTAACAACTCTAACCATAATACTATTAATACCACTAAAAATTGATATCAAATGAATGATGTCTATGTTTAATCATTATGATGAATCACACTATGCAAAAATTAAAGGGTATCAATATCCACACTATATTTTTAGGCTATGTTTCGTTCTGAAGAATTTTGGGGAAAAATAAAGAAACTAAAACAATCAATAAAAAAAAAATGCGGATAAATTAGTTTCTAAAGTTTTTAACCCTTTTTTTGTTATAAAAGATAAGTAAGCTTTTCGAAAAATAAATTTATTTATACTTTTCTCCTCTTTTGATATATATATATAAATATAATAAGTTGCACTGTTTTTTTTTTCTTTTAAAATCAAGATGGGTTTGTGAAATGTTTATTTTACAATCATCCACATACATTATCCCTTTTAAGAAAATGAGAGATCTAACATATATGGTTGGTATTCTATGAGAGATTAATATATAGTTGGTATACTATGAGAGGTTTTCCTCTTGTGATTGTCTTATGACCCATGATGTTAATTGAGGTATGAGCAAACTAACCAAGACATTTATGATTATAAAAAAATTATAAAAAGAGGGCCATGGGAGGTTTTCCTCTTACCATTACCTTACGATCTTGTAAGATTAGTTGAGATACAAGAAAAATTCAGTCAAACACTCACTAGCCTCAAAATATTAAAATTAGAAATAAAGAAAATCTGGAAGTTAGAGGCAAAATTTATCCAAGAAACATACAAGGAAGAAAAGAGAGAATTAGAAGGGTGAGAGAGAGAGAGAAAGAGAGAGAGAGTGATGATGGAAGGGAAGGGGGAGTGAAGCAAACATACCACACGCAGTGGGCTGCACAAATCTTGTGCCAAACTATTCCTCCCCATTTTTTACTACTATCATAAACACTCCCTTTGCATTGTGCAACTTACACCCCTCTCTCTCTCTCACAAGACTTCTTTATCGGGAGAGTTTCCTCTTACCATTATTGATTTTATAAGATTAGTTGAGGTGCAAGAAAACTGACCCAAACACGGTAACACTCACAATTATCAAAAGATTAAAAAAAAAAAAAAAGAAAGAAAATTTGGGAAGTTAGAGGCAAATTTATCCAAGAAAAATACAAGGAAGAAAGGAGAGAATTAGAAGGGTAAGAGAGAGAGGAATGGGGAGTGAAGCAAGCATCCCATAAGCAATTGGCATCACAAATCTTGAGCCAAACTATTTCTCCCCTTTTTGTTACTAATATCATAAACACTCCCTTTGCACTTGCAACTCTCTCTCTCACGGGACTAACATGTCTTCCCCCCCTTCCCTATTAATATGTTCATCCTCATTCCCACATCTATCTCTCTTTCAACCCTACCCCGCCTCTCGTGGCTGATCAGCAATGGGGAAGCGCCACACCGTCGTGATCACATCTCCGTCACCGATCGCCCTTTGTGGGGCTTGCAAGTTCTTTAGGAGGAAGTGTGTGCCTGGCTGCATCTTTGCTCCTCACTTTGGATCCGACCAGGGCGCCACCAAGTTTGCCGCCGTCGACAAGGTTTTTGGCGCCAGTGTATCTATAAGTTGTTGCTCCACATTCCCGTCAATCGCCGCCACGACGCCGTCGTCCATATCTTGCCAAGCTCAGGCCAGGCTGTCTGACCCAGATTACGAATGCGTTTCCACCATACTTTCTTTACAACAACAGGTTTTTTTTGGTTCATTTATTCATCTGGGTGGCGCCGCATTTCTGTTTGTTTCTCAAGAATTAAACTTGCGCATAATGCTCAACAAAAAAATTTGGACAAATGTTAGAAAATTACAACATGATGTTTATTTTTGGTTCATTTCTTGTGGATGGTTATCCGTTTGTTTGTCAAGAATTAAACTTCTACTTCATGATATCTGTTTGTTATAAAATGAAACAAATTCTGGGTTTTCCTAGGTGGAGTCATTGCAAGCGGAGCTGGCAATAGTTCAAGCGCAGCTGAAAAACAGTCGGCTCGCCATGGAGAAAGCACTGCAGAGCTGGAGCTCGCAGCAGATGGCAGTGCTGCAGTCGACTTACTCAAACAATTCCGCTGCATCAAATAATCTCATCAATATCCCGACTTTCACCTCCAATTTTGATATTGCATCGTCTTCTCGTAGCTTAGAGCCTCTGCAACTCTCCCAGCCATCCCATGACGAGGACGAAGATGAAGATGAGTAAGAGAGTCGGAATCCGGTCATGTTCGCCAACAACATACTTCATAATGGTTCCGATGAGAACTTCATACTGTCGACATTTTTACTGCTTATTTTCACGTCTTTCTCATAATGGTTCTTCTTGTCCATGAAATCTTAGTGAATTTCTACTCATGAATATGGAATTTCTGTTACATTCCCACAAATATTCCTCCTGATAGCCCCAAAAATTCACCCCTCCTCTCTAACGAAGAGAGCGAAGAACTCATCAATGTTGAAAGATTAAATGATTAACAACATATACATTTTTAAGTGATTGTATTTATATTTAATTTTTTTTGAGATTTTTCATTACACAGTCAAGCAGAGGAAAATCAACATTTTTTTTCTTTTCTTAATACTTTACAAAACCAAAACAGAACTTAAGAAAATAATTTTTCTATTTTGGCTTCACTAACGAAAGTAGAAAAGAAAATAATTCTATGGCCCGTTGATAAATTCAGACTCAAATATACATAGGGGAATACAAGCTTATGAGCATGAAACTTTTCCCCAGACACATAAAAATAACATCTGATACCTCTGTAGACTGTACATGTCTTAAGTCAAGATGAATGAATAGTTTAAATCGGGTGGGGGGGTTCGCCACAGATCATGGCATAAGTGTGAAATCTTTGTCGAAGTGGGTTCACATGGTTAGCAGCGGGTTTGAGTTTTGATTGTGAGTAGTGTTAATGATTGCCCAGAAAAAAAAAATCAATGGGTGGTGGGCAAATCACCTTGTGAGTGAGTCAAATATTGACAAGTCACTAAAAGAATGACCATGTTTGGATGAAAAGAAAAAGGAGAATTGTTGTGAGAGATGGTGAGAATTATTGTATGTATTTTTAGGTGTAATTTGAAAAGTTAAAAGTGTTGGATATTAAAGGAGTCTTGAAATTTAAAAAAAAAAAAAAAAGAAATAATAATAGGGGATTACTAGCTTTAAGTATGAGAAATTTAAAGAATTGAGAGGACCACATTTAAAATAATAATAATAATAATTTATATTAGGAAATTTAATTCAAAGTAAGAATATAAGTCAAGCTAAATTATTGAGATAAGACTTGAAAAGGAATTTGAGTTCAGTAAAAATTTGAAAACTAGCAATTTAAATTATTGTCATTAGAGGGGGGTGAATACCCATAAGGATTATAATAACTATATAGGGATAAAATATTGAGAATGAATTTTGGAAAGAATACAACTTTATAAAAATTTATAAATTTATGGACTTTTACAATTATGGAATGGATTAGAAAGTTAAAAGTAATAATAATAATAATATTATATTAGAATATTAATAATTAGAAAGTTTTAGGATTCCCTAAACCTATAACCTTTATGAGTAAGATGTTGCGATATTTGCTTCCTTATTATATTTAGGATGAGATATTTTCCTTGGAAATCGTTCGGATTTGCTACTTCAAGGTTTTCAATACTTCTTTGAAGTAAAGAATTCTAATACAGCTTTTCAAAAAATTATTATTTTTATATACATGTAAGTGTAAGAGATTTTAATGCAGATTTTCAAAAAGAGAATTGTTTGTTTTTACGTCATTTTGATGATGAAATCCATGGATCAAACAGTGGTTTTGTATGAGAGTACTTTCAATATTTGTTTTGGTTATGAAAGAAAATGTGGAGATATGATGTTTTGTGATTTAAAATTTTTGAATGAAATATTTGACTTTGGTTAGTTCGGCCATCACGAGGAATAATAGTTGGCATTTATTTAGCCGCCTCCCAGCGGGAATAATAGTTGGCGTTTACATTCGCAGCGGTGAGGAATGTAATTGATTTAAACCCCCAACTACAGGGATCGGTTAGAGGTTACTAGTGTACTACTCATAGTGCGGCTTAGTTCACCTTAAAAGAGACAATTTGCGGCTAACCACCCATTTGAAAAGTCCACGCTGTTTGCAGGCTTTTATTTGATATTTGATAATTAGATAAATATATTTGAAATATATTTAGTTTTGGGCATTTGATATGAAAGATGCTGAATAGAAATTTGATATGAAATTGTTTGGATCACATTTGATATGAAATGGGTTTGAGAATGTTTTGAAGAAAATTTTTTAATGTTCAAACTTATTTTTTTAATATAAAGTTTGGTGAAAAACATATATTATTTGTTTTGTGATTGAAATATTTTGATCAATGAAAATGTTTTAGTATTTCTTACTGGGATGTGAGCTCATCTCATTCATTAATTTTTCAGACACCCTTAGTTCGGGCGAGGAGTGTTGGCTAGGATGAGATTTGTCATCTTTAGGATTTGATTTTAAAAATCGTTATGGATTTTGTTTAGTTAATGAGTTTATACTCATTCTGATTATTTGGTTTTTGGATTGTGTTAATTGATACTTGAATATTGAGATTAAAGAAAATTTTTGTTAATGCAATCTTGGGAGAAGAATTGATGAATTTAGAAAGATTTGCGCATTAGTTTGAGCGTAGATGGTAATTGGGCGTAGTCGATTACAAAGAAAAAAATTGTGTCTTCGGCATGAGCCTTTTCAAGTTTGAGGTGGAAAATGATAGTCACGTAATCCCATGGACCATGTTTCGGAGCGTGAAAGCACAACTCAACAGTGCAATTGATTTTCAAGCTTAATCATCCTTAGGAAATCTGATGTTTCAGAAGGGCTCCTCTAGCAAAATCAACATAGCTCCTAAACGAACCGAGAAAATGAAAAATCATACAAATGCACCAGCCAGATTCACCAATTCAAATAAAGCACAGCAAAAAAATTCACTAAGAGCAAAGAGAAATGAAAAAATCCTATGAACACAAGCAAATGCTACAAATTTCTTTCAGAAAAACATAGATTTTTTCCCCAATTGCAACAGTTTTTCACTCAGCCGCGCAAAAATGATTAATGCAGTCTTTCAATTTTGGTATGACTTAAAGACGCCTTCCGTATGTGTACTCAAAACACCTCATGATCTTGACAAAAAAAAAAAAGAATCATGAGAGCTTCAATTGGATCATAAAAAAAATATGATTTTCTTATATTATAAAATATGATTTTCTTATATTATAATATATAATTTTTTCTTAATAGAAAAACATTAAGAAAAAGCCAAAAAGCAATATATTTTAGTTCAACCAAAAATTTCTAAAATTGAGCAATAGTATAATGAAAAAGTTAAAAAACAAACAAAGCGAATAACGAAACATTTGATTTTAGCAGGTAAAAAAGAAACTCCACCTTAATATATATTTGCCACTAGCTTAAAACTCTAATCTTAAAATAGACTAATATTTATTGATTATTCCGGCAATAAAGCTAATTACCACATACTAAAACAATCATTTGGAAGATGTGGTTCCGACCAGAATATAAGACCAAACTCTATTAATGACATATAAAGATTTAATATGCAATTTTTTTATCAGATCTATAATGAATAAGTTTGTCTCACTTGTGCAATTTCTTGACATTCTAGTTGAAGAATAAGCTTTGTGTTTTCCTCAAAAAGAACAACAGCCACCAAAATTTTCTATTCTGGGCAAACACTCATCATGCATCTTAATGAAGACGCTAAAGATTGTAAAGGTGTGCTATGTTTCAACCAATAAGGACTAAGGGAGGGGATGTTATAAAGGCAACCCTAACCGTTATTTGGAAATTTGATAGTCTCGCCTGTTTGATATTGCTTTTTGTAAAGTGATTATAGTTAGAATGTTTTTCTTGACAACACTTCTATCAAAAGTAATTTTATAATATGTCACATATGTATAAAAGAGCTTTTATATTTACTAAAAAAGAAATTTAAATTTAATTACAAAAATAAGATATCATAATAAATAAAAATTTTAATACAAAAATATAAAAATACATACACAAATTTATATTAATAAAAATTCATTAGAGAAGTAATACAAATTTTGGAAGAGACCAGACCGTATCAGGAGCGCCACTGTGTAAGCGAAATCGTTGGTTGAGCACAATGATGGCTTTTGCGGTGCAAAGAAGACCAAGAGTCAGCATCATTCCAACCCTAATGGCTTGAAGCAGCTAGGAGAGCTAGTGGCGTAAGGATATGGTGAGCCTCATGTGACGGTCATGTGGATGGCTTGAACTCAACAGAGACTCGTTTGGCAGGTGACTCATGAAGGTCGGGCATGCTACTATCTCATTCACCTCGGGCATCAAAGCACATGGGATCGGGTGCTCAATTAAACAAGTCGTCTTAGGCACCGAAGACAAACAAGTGGGACACGCTGCGTTATTTACCACGACAAGCGTTATGCCACAGTGTATATAACGTATTAATTGTGGACCACTCCTCTTGTCCACCTCATAACTACCTACCTCACTTAACCATCCACGATGTATCCGCCATAGCTACTATATAACATAGCGGAAAAACTGATCCAACTAGGGAGGTTTTTAGCGGTACTCATTAGAGAAGTAATACAAATTTTTTGGAAGGAACCCGAGACATTTCCAGTGCTTACTTCAACTTCCACTTTTATTGTTTTTGTGAAAAGACTACAACTAATTATTACAAAATATTCTCGGTAACATAGATCTCGAGAATCAATAATTCTAAGCCTATAAATGAAACTCTTCATTCATACATCATGTGATATAGCCTCAAAATAAGAAAGGAACTCAACCTCCATGGTGAAAGCAACTATCAAAGTTTGCTTCGCACTTCTCCATGATAGAGCTCTTTCGAAAAACATGAAAATGTATTTTCAGATGTTGATTTAGGTGAATCAATGGAGCTAACAAAGTCTGAATCATAATAACCAATTGCCTCTAGGTTATCAATCCGTTTATACATAAGTATGTATATGGACAGGGCCAGGATTTAAAGTCAAAGGGACAAAGACTAATGCATGTGGGGGCTACAACCCAATGTTTAAGTATTGTTAAGCCTGAGGGAGGCATACATTAGGTCATGAGTTCGAGTTTGCATACTTACAAAGGTAAAATTTTTGTCCAAAAAAAAAAAAAAAAAAAAAAAAAAAAAATCATGTAGGGGGTGGGATCTGTCCCCTTGGGCCTTAGCTAGCTTTGCCTTTGAGCATGTAGTCCTTCATTGAAGTATCTCTAAATTTTCTTAGGTATTGTTGTACTTTGATATTTTGACAAAAAAGTTATACATTATATTGCCAAAAAAGTATGGTGTAGAATGTTCCAAAGCTAGGTATAGACCATTAGAGAGCACTAAAAAGTTTTGAGAGGCACCTTTGGGAACGATGCACGGCTTAGGGAGCCGGTTAAGGCGCTTTAGGGGTGGGGGATGCCCTGTGCAATATTATTATTATTTTTTTTTTTGACAAAAAAATTATCTTTGTAAGTATGAAGCCTCGAAACTAGGGACCCTAGTGATGCACTCCAGCGAGAAGCTATGTATAACCATTGGGCTCTGGCCCACATGGTCAGCACTTTGGCCCCTTCACTCCTAAATCAGAGCTCCACCCCTTGTATTGCTTTTGTAAGATGGATTGTTAACTTAGAAGTAACTTTGTTGGCTGTGTTGATTCACGTAAATCAACATGGATACATTATCATGTTTTCTAATAAAACTATATCTTTGAGGAGTGTGAAGAAGTCTTTGATAGCTGCATTCACTATGGAGGATGGGTTCATTTCTTGTTTTGAGGCTACATCACATCTTGTATAGATAAAGAGTTTCATTTCTAGGCTAAAAGAGTTATTGATTTTGTATTTAGGCCATGCAACAATTTTTTTTTTCTAAGAACTATTAAAGGCATGATATTCGTATTAAACCAAAATCCTAGAAGCTTGAGCTTTTAGGAGAGTTGGTCATTTAACATGGTATCAGAGCCTAGTTTGGCAGGAGGTCCTAGGTTCGAGCCACCTCTTTACAATTTTTTCCCCATTTGTTGATTTGAAGGTCCATGGAGGACTTTGTTTAGTTTATTTGACTCTTTGCGTGTGGGTCTGGGGCTGCACGTAAGGGAGGGTGTTAAAGACATGATATTCATATTAAACCCAAATCCTACAAGAGCAGGCTTTTAAGGAGGTTGGTAGTTTAACAAGGAGCAATAAAATGGCAATGTCAGTAAGCATCAAATAAACTTTAAGTATTTAGCCATAAGAGAATGTGTTAAGAATATAACAATGGTCATTGAACACGTTGACACTAAATTGGTGCTTGTTGATCATTTTCTTAAAGAAATGACACATTAAAATATAAGGATCGTGTAGACTGTATAGGCCTTGGTCTTTTATTTTGATTTCATTGTATGAGACAACTTTATTTTTAATGAAACGTTATTTTAGTTGTGATCTTCTCATTTTGTCTTGTGCATTTATTCATTTTATTTATTTTGAGAACTATCGTTGAAGTTTGAACCTAGAATAAACATAGAGTTTATTTATTAAGTTATACGAACAATTATTGGGAAACATGATGCATTGTGCTAGGAAGATAATACTTAGATACCGATTTGGGGCACAAAATAATGAATCAAATGACCTTCACCTCCTTAAAGTTAAGAACCTCAATTAAGCTCATCACTCAAAGGAATCCACATTAGAGATAAGAACTTTGAAGTAAATATGAAAAACTGAAGTTTTCTCAATATTGAAATGATAGTTGCCTTTCCATTACGTTTGAGCATATATTCTCTTGAAACAACCCTTTAAAAATAGGAAAAAGCACATTACAAACCAAAGTAAAAAAGTGAAACAGCAAGTCATAACCATAATTAGAAACCAAGAAAGTTAAATTAACATGAAAGTAAGAGTGGCCCCAAAGACCAAATCTCAAAAAGATGAAATATCCTAAAGTAAATAAAGACATAAGTTTATTTTCTACTTAAGGAGTGCTTGTTGAATAATTGAAACAGGTGTTAGTGTAAAACCCGGGAAAATGTAATTTTTCTGAAAAAGGGTAAAACAGTAATTTGTCAATGTAGTACAGGTTGAAAACCTGAAATTTTCTAGATCTCGGATGATGAAATGGACTTCACCGTTGGAATCGTCTCGTGAAATCTAGCTACCCAATTGAATTTCGTTGGATTCCGAGACAATAGGAATTTTACATTTTTCGAGACGTCGGGTGTCGGGTGACACATTGCAAGGCATGTGTCAAAATGCATGTCCTTCTACACATGGCAAGCCATGTGTCAACATGCTAGGGGTTAGAAGTGTGTATAAATAGGGGGGGTTCACAACCAGTTGAGATCAGAGAACGGAAAGAAAAGAAAGAGAAAAAGGAGAGAAAGGAAGGAAAGAAGAAAAGAAGAAAGGGAAGGAGGAGAAGAAAGGGAGAGAGAAAGAGGGAGAAAAGGAAGTCGGTGTTCCGACGGTTGGAACTCGTTGGACCAAAGAGTAAAGTCCGGAGATTCGACGAGGGGCTACACTTTAAGAGGTAGGGATCTTCCTACTTTGGTTTACTTCTAACCTTTGGGCTATTGTTTTTGGATTGATTTTGGAACCGTGTTGTGTCATGTTAATGGTATGGGACAGGTTTGTAGTCGATTTAAAGGGCTGCTACCGGAGCGAATTTGGGTTGAAAATTTCATTTACGGGAGTTTCCAAAATGCTCCTGCAACCCTCGGCATGCCATTGCGTGGATTGGCGCAATAGTGTGGCTCTTGGTGTACTCCAACTTTGGACGACCATATCTTTCTCGTCCGAACTCCGATTCACGGGTTTTTGGACTCTATGAAAAGATATTTGGAGTGCAGAATCATCTTAGTGATTAGATTTGTGCTCACATCCGATGCGGTACGATCATAACACCGGTGTGTACTAATTGCCCGTGGCATGACATGCTTGTTTGATGAAATGTTGATATGCTTGTGTGATACATTGACATGAATGAGTTAATGTAGGGAAATTATGTGCATGTTTTACAATTTTACAAGTTCATTGGTGATATGCGTGTTTGATAAAATTGTCCATATAACATTCATCAATGGGACATGGTATAACTAGGCAATGGCATATTGCATTGCATATGCACGGGGACATCGCATTAAATGAGTGTGAGTGCATGATTGTGGTGAAACCTTGCATCGGTGTTTGATTAGGTGGGCTTGGTTGAAGTAGGGACAGCGTCCAGCGGGGAATCCTGCGATTTTATACATGAGAATGAGAAAATATGTGTCGGGTATGTCGACAGAAGGGATAGATCCCCTCGGGTGAAAACACTCCAATTATGGTGACATAGTCCCCGACGGTGAAGGCGTAAAGTGTCTAGGTTTATGGGCCGCGGTGAGACAAAAAAATCTGCTACTCACAAAAAGGCACATGGATTTTGAATATAAAATGATCATTGTGATGTATCATCCATAAATATTTTGGCTTATAAACAAATGAAATTGGTTTTGAAAATGATCATTGGATGTCATCCAAAATAACAGTTTTTCACACTTGGCATAAGCATGTGTGAGGGAGTCTGTGAGGACTTGGGACATGGGACATGATGATGAGTCTCATCTCATTTCATGGCATGTGGGATTCCAGCATGTAGAATTGACATATTCTTCGGAGTGGAATGTTGATGTGTAATATTATTATGTGAACATGGCATTGCATGTGTGCATTTAGGTGGGAGTAGCCCTTGTAGGAGTTATCCTTCTTGGGCATTGCTCACCATGTCGTGGGAGCCTTTTGAGTCACCCGAGTTATGTATAGCGGTAACCTCATCCGGGACCACATATGTGAAGAAAGCCGAACTGTGGCTTTGAGAAACCTTGTTGTAAAAAAACTAGATTTTGCATGTAATATAAGAGAGTTGTAACTCGAACTCTTATGAACTGTTTTGATAAATTTGTATATTTTTCTAAAATATATAAGCATGAATGGGTCTTGGTGAATGGGACACGATATGGTGGTATCGCGATATGTGATACCTAAGTATTCTAATACCATTGATGGGTTGTCAGGAAATTTTGGCCTCTAACTAACTGAATGAGTAGACTAAATGGAGTTATGTCTTCCTATCCTTCCTTATTTTCAATTAAGTTTGCTATTGGGCGACTTTCATGCATCATTCTTTGCATCTTTAAATGGCCTAGTGTCGGGCTCGCTTCCCGTAAATCATTCTTCCTGTTGAAGAAAACCGATCCTTGAGTCTAGTTGATCATCTTCATGGTATGGTGATAAATCAGAGACATTGAAAGTTGTTGACACTCCATAGCCGTCATGATGCTCCACCTTGTAAGCATTGTCATTAATTTTCTTAACTATCTTGAATGGACCATCAACTCTAGGTTGAAGTTTAGCATACTTCCTATTAGGAAACCTTTCTTTGCATAGTTGTATCCGTATCAAATCTCCTTTGTTGAAAACAACTCTTACATGCTCATGAATCTTCTTGATGAATTGAGCCCTTTTATCAGCTTCCCCACTAAAATGGGTGTCAAAGTTAATTGGAGATAAATGTAAGGGGTCATTAGGATTCATTCCATGAACTGCTTCAAAAGGTGAACAACAAGTAGTTTGACTTGTTGAACGATTGTAAGCAAACTTGGCATGAGGCAACAAGCTCTCCCATTCTCTAACATTCTTTTCACCAAACTTCATAACAAAGCTTCCAAAGACTCTTCAGTTTGTCCATTTGCTTGTGGATGATGAAATGAACTAAATTGAAGCTTAGTTCCCAATTTCTTCCAAAGAGTCCTCTAAAAATGACTCAAAATTTGGAATTTCTATCAAAAGTAATGGTTCTAGGAATGCCATGAAACCTAACAATTTCTTTGAAGTATAGGCCAACAATATGAGTGGCATCCAAAGTTTTGTTGCATGGAACAAAATGATCCATTTTAGAAAATCTATCTACTACCACCATAATTGAATCCTTCCTCTTTGAGTTCTAGGCGGTGTAACACCATGAAAATGCCCTGACATTTTTATAACATGTTTAGGGTGTAAAATAAATTAAATTATATTTTTCTGGAGTTTAAATGACTAAAAACGAAAAAATGATAAAAACCCGAAAATTTTACAGGAGCCAAATAAATTTGGTAAAATTGTCAAATGGGGACCTAAAGGTCATAAATGAGTAATGTAAGTGCCAAAGTATAAATGAGATGAAATGAAGAGGAAATGAAATTGAAATGAAGCTTTAAAATGAAAAAAAAAAAAAAAAGAAGAGAAATGATGAATTAGTGTGTAGCCAAACATGGCCTTAGTCATTTAATGAACAAAAGACCAATTTTTGGTCTTTGAATGCCATGACCCACATTTTAGGCAAAGGGGAGAGGAGAGTTAGGGCACACTATGGTTGAGGAAGAAAAGAAGAACTTGGTGATTTTCCTCCATAGGATCAAGGATTTAGGTGATCAAAAAGAGAAAGAAGAAGAAATAAGGAGATTGAAAGAGATTTGAGAATTAGAAGTAAACCAAACCCTAACGATTTTCTTGTGTTTGGGTTAGAAAACCCCGAATTTGAATAAAATTGTTTTATTGGTTGCTAAGTTGTTTTGGTTATTTGATTGGTTGTGGTCTGAATGAGGAATTTTTGGCCTCTAAAGGAAATGTTGGGTTTTTAGGGGAGATGCTATCATTATTTTTCCAAAACCCATGTTTTTGTTTTGGCCATCACTCATCCGAATTGAGTGATTCAAATTTCTAAGTAAACTAGACTTCTAGGAGAACAAATCTCCTAAAATAAGTGTATCCAAATTTGGACCTATTAGACCCAGAAATTTGTCAAAAGTGAGGCTATGTTTTCTGGTCAATTCTGGTATAGTTTTGGTGTTTTGAGCAGTTTTGGTATTTAGGCCATAACTTGGCCATCACTTATCCGAATTAAGTGATTCAAATTTTTGGGTAAACTAGACTTCTATTAGAACAAATCTCCCTTAAATAAGTGTATCCAAATTTGGACCCCATTGAACCTAGAAAATTCGTCAAAGTGAGGCTCTGTTTTTCGGTCCAGTGCATTCGGTCCCATTCACGAGTTTTGGTGTTTGGGCTTGAGTTTCGATATTTATGCCATAACTTGTCCATCACTCATCCAAATTGAGTAATTCAAATTTCTGGGTAAACTAGACTTCTAGTAGAACAAATCTCCCTGATATAAGTGCATCCAAATTTGGATCCCATTGAACCTAGAAATTCGTCAAAATGAGGCATATCGATGCCTAAAAAGAATGATAAGAACGTCTAAGGATGAGGAAATGGGGAAAAATTAAGGCTCAATCCAATTAAGTCCGTAGCGTCTACCAATTTCGCCATATCCCCCCTAATTTTATTTTGAGATTTGAATCTTCCCCTTTTCCCTTTCATTTTATGCTTATGCTAGAACCTTTGAATTCATTAGATACGAATCTAAAAAAAGATCCTTCCCTCCTTTTTTCTTGCCTATCTTCTTTCATCTCATCTCTATCGGGGACGTATTTTTATTTGGTCCAATCAGAAATGATTCTATCATTTCTGCATCTGCAATTCAATATACATGAGATATATACCACACATATATGCTTCCCTTCTTCTCACAATGTACCGGAAGGGAGTCGGGTAGAAATAAGACTAAATAGAAACCTTAGAATACCCAACTAATATATGATTGTCATTTGTGATGGATTAGAGCCTAACGAGGAGAAAAGCCCAAGTTGAGGTCGAGATTCCGAGGACAAGAATCAAAGGATGAAAATCTTTATGGTTTGTTCTCTACTTCTCTCTCTCTCTAATTCCAAAGCGTTTGAATGATTACAAACTGATTTGAATTCTTTGAAATGATTCTAAGAAAAACACTGCTCCGATTTGTTTTAATTGATTTGAGACAATTGATTGTGAAATGATTTGCATATGAAAAATTGTATGAGTATTGAAAATGAATTGTTTGTATAAATGTACATACTATACTATATTTTGATATGAATGATTTAAACACCCTTAATAGAATGTTAACCGTTAAATTCGAGTTGAGTATATATTAGTATGCCAATAAGGGTCAAATTAGTAGTACTACAAATGAACGTAAGATGTGTGTCGCTCCGATACAGCCTTGATGGGGCCGGTATCGCGGTAGTGTTTCTGGTAGTTTTTGTAACGGTCAGCAACCGCGGGATCGTGCGTGTGTTATAAAACAAAATGTTTTTATATCGACCTACGATCCACTTGGGGCCCGTGACCGGTGATTCCGTTATCATTACTTACCAAGAAATCGCGGGGTTAAGTCGTTTAAGGGCAAATTGAAATGATAAAGAAAATTATGAAATGTGGTTTGTGTTTTGAATGATTTATTGCATATGAGTGCATATTTGGAATGATCAATAAGCGTAAGTGAATGTACCATGAAATGAATGTATGTATTTTATTGCATTGATCATTTAAAAAGGGTTAAAAGCATTGTTTGAAAAATTGCATGATTTGTTTTAAGCGAAATGGAAGAAAGAACATAGCAGGCCACTAAGCATGAAAATGCTTGCACGTTGTTTAGCCATCACGTGGGTGTCGAGGAGAGCAGTGCGAAGATGTGGGCCGTGATGTGAATCAAAGTCATCGTCAAAGTCACACGGAGGATAACTAAAGCTTCGTCACATGCATACATGAAATTGATTTGACTCTTTTTGTAAATATTTTGATATTGAAAACGACTTGTAATGCAAGTGTTATATAAAAGTGGGGAAATATAGAAAATGGGCATATAATGCCATATTGAATGAAAATGTGAATTTCAAACAAATGATGGGCCTTAATATGTTAAAGTGGCATTTACGTATATATATTTTCATTGAGTATTTGAAATGTGTTTGGAAAAGTAATTGTATTTGGATTATTCGAAATGTTTAAAAAAAAAAAAAAAGTGAGGACCGCATCCTTGTGTCCAGGTTCGACCTTCGAGTCGGGTCGGGTAAGTCGGCGCGGGCCGTCACAGGCAGCCCCACAATGAAATTCATGCTCACGTCCTCCTAAGGCGATGTTGGAATTGGAAGAGGAGTATATAATCTAGCATTAATCCCATGTATCTTGGCTTTGTGACAAGTAACACAACCCTTTACAATCTTCTCAACATCTCGCACAAGCTTAGGTCAATAGCAGTTTTCATGCACCAAGATTAAGGTATTGTCTTTGCCAAAGTGTCCAACAAGTCCTCCACTATGCGTCAATCATGAAATAAACTTTTGAATTTTCATTTCATACCAAAAAATAAAATAAACTTTTGAATTTTCCTTTCATACCAAAAAATACAATCATAGGATCCTCTTAAATATTTGGCTAGCATTCTAGTCCACAAAACAAGGAGAAAATCTAGGAAAATAAACTACTAATAACTACCCATAACTACCAAAGCAACCATAAGATAGGTTACAACTTTTCATGTAGAAAACTTATAAAAAAAAGCTACCAATAACTACTGGTAACTACCAAATCAACAACAAGATAAGTTACAATTATTCACGTAATCCTAGGAAAGTATGAATATTTTCTACCAATTCCATTGACATCCCCCCTCAAATTGATGCGGGTAACTCTATTAGCATCATTTCTATCGAGAAATTGGTGTCATTGGCGTGTTAAACTTTTGTTAAGACATTAGCTAGTTGAAGATCAATAGTACGATGAGGAAGAGGGATAACATCGCGAGTAAAGGCCTCTTTTAGACTTCCCCTGAGCAGTATAGGCAACATGAATGGGAGTAGAATTTTGAGCTTTTTGCTCCATGACAACTTGTGTAATGAGTGGATTTGTTTCTTCCTAAGAAGCTCCATATACAAATATCCAATAGAGGAACCGGATCTTTGTTCATTAAGTTGGATCTAATTGCTTCAAACTACCCTCTTAACTTCATTAAAAATTGGTCACGCTTGCTAGTCTCATGCACACTTTGGATGCAATGAGTCCTTTGGGAGGAACACTTGCATATACAATATCAATATATTTAGTCCAACGATTCTCAAAGGAAGAATAAAACTCTTGGATTGACATACAATATCAGTTCACTAATCTTAATCTTTTGCACAAGTTTCTCCTCCTTTGAGAGTTGGCAGTTCTATGAAAAAGGCTCGTGTTTCTGTCCCCCTCCTTAGCCAAATCTGTCTTGACTTTTGTCTCCAAGATATTTCCTCATCAATGCCCATTTTTAAAAATCATCCCTTGTTGCATGCCTTTCTGTATCTCTCACAATGTCAAAACCCTCCAACTCTCCTGCTACTCCCAGTACCTGCCACAGTTGAGGGCCATCCCTTTATTGGTATACCTTCCCAATGACCTCTTTATTCAGGACTTTGAGGTTGCTTTGAGGCTTCAATATTTTTGTGTCATGGATGTAGCCGCTGAATCACTCTAAGATGAAACCTTGCCACCTAACCTCTTATCAAGTCTTTGGAGCCTTTTCCTTCAACTACATATTCTCAAAGTGGAAGAGGCAGGGCCTCCTAACCATAACCCCTCCGCCTCTAATGAGATGAGGAAATGGTATGAGATCGGGCACAGGAGCAACCCGCACTTACATTACCAAACATGCTGTCCCAATCCTCATCAATTAGAAACCGATCCAGCCTAGACATTTTGGTGAAGGTACCTTCTTGTAAGTGAACCAATTAAAATGTTCTTCTAATGATGAGAACTTATAGTGAAGAGTATTTTATGTGTAAGAAGTAGGAGGTGTCAAAGCAAGAGGAGTGTCCACCTTCTCTTCAATTACTTTGTTGTTCTTCTCCAAGTGTTCTTGATGAAAACACTTGGTTTCATAAAAGAAAGAGCTTATTCATTTGTTTGTTGACCCAAAACTTTTTGCACCCCTAATGGTAAACACAAATGCACAGAACCAGAGGGACCAAGCTTCATGCAACCAACTTGGGGTTTCCTATCTTAGTCCAATAACCTCCAATCAACATTCAACACGGAAACAGTAAATTCTAGTAGAGGTTTCCTATATTTCAGCACTCAATGATGAACCATATATCAAACTTTCTTCAATGTCTTTCAAGTACTCAACTCTAAGCTTGAAGACTCCACCTTTGTGCACCACACTTGATGCACTGAAACATAGATATTAACCATCACATGGGGAATATATTTTAGGCTCGATCTGAGGCATAAATAATCACTTTCCATCTTCGGCTCAACAGTTTGTGTTCCTATCCACCGAAATTGAGGCCTAAGAAGGTTAAAGGACATCTTCTTTAGGGTGGCTGGGCTTGAGAGAGAAAACTTCATCTAGTGAAGTGGTTGATTGTTTGCATAGAGGAAAGAAGGGGGGGTTCTTGGATGTTAGATACCTTTCTTCGCTTGATAAGTGTTTTTTTTTTTAAATATTTAATGAAGTGAAGTTGGTGATACACATGGTTGGTTGCAAGTGGAAACTAAAGGAAGGAACATCGGTGGCAATCTTGTGATCTGAGAGGTAGGTACAGTTTTGGGTTAGTTAAGTTCTGAATGTTTATTTAAATGGGAAAACAAGATAGGGCTTAACCAAAAGAGATTTACCCTCTAACATGGATTTCGTTCTCTATTTTTACCAAGTACCTGATATTGTGAATGGTAGGGAATCCATATTAACGTGTAAATGTCATATTTGCTACTGCTATATGGGAGGTTCCTCCATGAATCAATAAAGAACCCCCGATTTCTTTTGTTCACTTTTATGGTTTCTCAACTGTTCATAGTCTTTGAACTTTTTCTTCAAATTTTCCTACATAATTAAAGGGTTAAGCAACAGTTAGAACTTAAATTTAACAAGTAAATCATTCACTTGTATTAATGTTTTTTGGTTATCATAAATTTGAAACACAATTTCCTCACAACTACAGAATATTATTCAGAAATTCCATCCTTCGTAGGGGAAGTTGCAAAGCTTTATTAGGGGGAGGTTGTAGGGGATTATTTAGTTAGTTACCATGATTTGTAGAGTGACTTCAAAATGTATTTTATGTTTAAAAATGTGGGAATCAACTAATATAAAGCTAGATTATTATTATTAATGCCCAAGGTGGTCAAATTTTCAGAGGAAATAAATTGCGTTATTATCATTTGGAATTTCTTGTGTTTTTTGAATACGCTAGTGCTGGTGATTAGATTTGAAACTGTTAATTAGAACAAATCCATTGGTAAAAGGTTGCTAACATTTGGAGAATACAATAAAATTCCAATATCTACTTTATAAAAAGAGTGCAAAACTCATGTGGGAAATGATTCTTAAAGAGTTACAAATCAGATGGACTGTTACAGTGAAATTATTCACTTCTGTTCTTGCTATCGTGTGCATAATAATTTTCTCTTTTCCCGGCCCTTTGAAAATAGTTCTTGAGTATGAGTATGTATTGAATTCAATTGTCTTTGTCTTGAATAGGTGAACTCTTGACAACTGAACAAGCAAGAAGACGGCAACAACGAATATATGATGACGAACTTAGTTCAGGTAATCGATTTGCATCTGCTCTTTTGGTTGTGAGGGAGCATCTTCCATCTGGGAAAGCATGCCTGAGGATGAACATAGATGGAACAAGAATAGGGAACATTCATAAACCATTCTTGTGATGGTGGCAATTTGTTGACGGTATTAGTTAGAAGCTGAAGGGCTTTGTTACCTCATCTTTGTTTTTTCGCTTCTAGGAATATACAAGAAGATGAAGAGCTCACTTTCAGCTATGGGGAGATTATTAGAATCAGGGAAGAGGGCTTGCCTTGTTTTTGTGGTAGCTCTTCTTGTTTTGGAGTTCTGCCTTCTGAAATGCGGATTGCGGTGGGATGTGGAAAAGCCGTTGATGAATTAGAGCTTGTTTGAGTTTAGTTTTTTAAACTCAATATTTTTTTTTCTTGAAAAACCAAGAGAACAAGAAGAATATGGAAAACACGTTTGGTTTCGGAGAACAAAGAAAACACGTAATTTAGAGAACAAGGAGAAAATCGGGAGAATACCATCGTGTCTATCTCATGTGGTAGAGCGCTCAATGTTTCAAGAAGGGAAGGTATATGGAGGGGTCTCGGGTTGGAATCTCGGTGGGGGCTGGCTACATTGTTATAACTAAAGCGTTTAGCTGTTAAAGAAAATGAGAAAATCTAGAGAACATTAAAATGATGTTTTTTATGTTTTCAAAAACTATATTCTAGAACCGTTTTCAAAAATAGGAACCAAACTGGAATGGGATAAGTTGTACCTCACGTGTTAGTCACGTGGGCGGCTGGCTCAATAGAGACCGGCAGCGCATGGCCACTAAGATTGGGCATTGAACCCATCTCAGTCGCCTCGAGCATCGAAGCGCATGGGGTCAGGTGCTCGATTAGTCAAATCGCCTCAAGCATCTGAGAAGAATATGTTTCCTCATCTGCTTCGACAAACTTTATACCACAATTAATATGTAATGTAGGCGTTATGTCATGAATTTAAAACCACTCATAATTGTATACCTTATAACCTCCCACCTCATAAGTTCCTAAAAAGCCCATGGGCTTGGATGAAGAAAAAAAAAATCCTTTTGGGCTCTAGTTTGCATTAGAGAAGCAAGGAAAAAAATTGTTGTGGAAGGAACTGAAACCTTCCGTTGGCACATACGTAAGGAAGAAAACCCCACGCTTCTCTAAACTGTTGAAAAGACATTCGAAAACTCATTTCCAACCTTTTAAATGGGCGAAATCCCCCTTCTGGCAGTTTTGATCTAGGTAGACAGCAGTGCTATCATTGGAACGTATGCTAAAGATCGGCAAAGAGTCCACGGCGGCCGATTGGCTTCCTTCTTAACGGCTAACACAGCCTTGCGTGAAGAAAATGTAACATTGAGCACTGTGCGTTCTGAATCCACAGATAACTTTTCTCCTTCGTCTTGTTAAGATCATCCTCCCATCAATAACTCCCGACTAATCCGGACTCCATCACCTCGACGAAATCTAGATCCTGCATTGTGCGCGTTGGACGATCTGTCATCCTCCTCGTCAAGATCCATCTTAGCAGTGGCCTCAGAACTTTGTCTTATCAAAATTCGGATGTATGATGGCCTTACCCATTTGACCATCTTGCGCGCCAGCCGGATAATGACACCAGGGCTGGGTAACGACGCCCATCACGTGTAAAGTCTTCCTTAAACTTGGTGGGCCACTGTAGTGTCATGGTTTCTTCGATTAGCCTCAAATACAGTAACCTCCTTCTGTTGCCTATCTGAAAAGTTTGTTAATCAATACATGTGTTCAATCAGGAGAAAACAGAGTGTCATTAGTCTTTTCCATAGCCAAATGGGGAGATCGAGTCCGTCGGGGACTATGAAAGCGTTTTGAGGTTGTAATCACTCCCGACTTGGCAGTGTGGCACCAAATGTCGCATCACGGCGGTGAAACAAACTATTCGCCCTAATACCTAATTTTTTGATTTCCTATCCTTACATCCACTTGCAACTATCGACGAGCTGTTCCATCGAGTAAACCAGTACGCCATGCTCGAAGACAACATAGTCGTTGTAACCAAACGAACCATCGCCATTACATTGGATGCTAAACAATACGATGGAAGTAAAGGGAAGAGGGGTCGAGACTACTAGGATAGAAGGAGTACAAGCGACTCTAGAGATCGAGCGAACCGATCGTCGCAATGCGGTAGAGGTCGGGTGATCGAAGTAGCCAGAATCCAAGAGGCGAGGATGACGGGGCCAGGAGCAAAACAAGGTTCACGTGCCATCCTCTCCAATTATTGATAAACCGAGGGGTTGTTGGCTGGCCTTAGATGAGAGATCCCGGGAGGAGAGCCAGTCTCGATTTTTTATGAGTATCATAGGCACGTCGGGCATCGGACCAATGACTGGTACCAACTCTATGGGATGCTGAATTACTTGGTTAAGAAGGGACATCTCCGAGAATACATTGAGGAGGCGGCCTCGAATAGTTCACAATCCTTGCCACACACAAGCTCTCACCCTGTGATAGATACAATTCTCGTTGGCCCGACGTCGCCCAAAACCCGAGGCCAACCCCGCTCGGGTATTTTTGTGGCTGGAGTTGACTACACTTTCGCCCCGAGTAGCATCTGACCCATTGATGGCTCGTACCTTCTCAGGAGTCTCCCACCCAAGGGTGTTGGTCGGCTGATGGATGTGGATCAATTCATTAGGAAAAATAGTGTTGTTGGTTTCGATTGGACCTACACCACCCTGGTCCCACTCACGGTGATCGATGAGCCTTCATCCTTCAACACCATTTTGGGATGCACCTAGATCCACGTGATGAAGGCATTACCATCCTCGTACCACCAAATGCTAAGCTTCTTGACTCTAAGGGGCCAGATTAACATAAGGGGAGACCAGCAAGCTGTAAGACCTGCTCCAAGGTCAAACATAAGAAGGATGACACGCTGACCAAATAGCAACGACAGCTTGAGGCCCACCTCGCTGAGCATGATGATCCCAAAATCGCGGAGCCTCTACAACTGCATCCGTTATTCAACCCAAACATGCCAAAGCAGGTTTTCTTGGGAAATTTCCTTTCGTAAGAAAAGGTTAACTCCTTCTTATCACTACTGCAGGAGTTCTCTAATCTTTTTACATGGTCCCACGCCGACATGCCTGGCATTTCTCCTACTATGGCTCAACACCACCTAAACCTTCAAAAAGAATGGAAGCCAATACGTTATAAATTGAGAAAATTTCATCCGGCATCAGAGAGTATAAAACAAAGTTAACAAACTCCTCACAGCGGGTTCATCAAGAGATTCAATACCAGAATGGCTATCTAACGTTAGTGATCGTCCCAAGAAGAATGGAAAATGGCGCATGTGCGTCGATTATTCTAATATCTAATGATGCTTGCTCGAGAAGGACATACTTCCCCCTCCCTTGTATGGTCGGATAGTGATCAACATGAAGCATTCAAACTCTATCCTTCCTCGACGTGTACTTTGGCTACAATCAGATCTCGATGTATCCCCCCGATTCGGCAAACACAACATTCATTACTCCAACAGATATGTATTGCTGCAACGTGATGCCTTTTGGTCTTAAGAATGCCGGAGCCACCTACCAACGCATGATGTCCCGTATCTTTGAGCCTTTGTTGGGAAGAAGCATGGAAGCGTATATAGACAACATGCTGGTCAAATCAAAGTCTCGGGAAGACCATATAGCTCACTTGCGAGATGTGTTTCAATTAATGAGGTTGCATCACTTGTGCTTGAATCCAAACAAGTATGCATTTGGGGTCGGGTTTGGGAATTTACTTGGGTTCCTGGTAAGCGAAGAAAGGGGATCGAATAGCCCTTGACAAGCAGAAGCCAATGAGCAAATACGACCCCAATCACGAAGCGAGATACAAACTCATAGGAAAGTTAGCGACACTAAATAGATTCATCTCCAAATACTCAGATCGTCTTCGATCATTCTTCACAGCTTTGAAATTAGCTTCCACGAAGGGATGAGGACTAGAATGTGACAAGGCCTTTCACTCTATAAAGGAGTACATCGCCTCCCCTCTATCTTTGTCTCAACCAGTTGATGGTGATGAGCTTTACCTATATCTAAACGCCTCAGCTACTGCCGTGAGCGCAGCTTTAGTAGGTCGAACGTAGATGGCAAGTAGAAGTCGGTTTACTTTGTGAGTAAGATGTTAACAGATGCTGAAATTAGATACAGCTTTGAAGCCGAATCACGTTGGCTCTTAGAATGGCGTGGCTGCTGTACTTCCAAGCTCACACTATAGTTGTACTCACTAGCTATTTGATCAAAGCCATACTCCATAAACCAGATGCTTCGGGGCGGCTCCTTAAATGGGCTATTGAGTTAAGTGAGTTCGACATCAAGTATTGTCCGAGATCGACTATAAAAGGCCAAGTCCTCGCTGACTTTATACTCAAGTTGTCAGATGTTCAGCCCCGAGACCTCGGTGAAATGTTATGGATCCTTGAGACCGACGGCTCATCCCGGGCAATGGGAGGGGGAGCTGGTATGGTCCTACAATCCCCGGAAGACTTATTAATTGCTTAGGCGATAAAGTCCGCATTTACTGCCTCCAATAATGAAGCAAAATATAAAGTTGTGTTGCTCGTGTTGCGGCTAGCTAAGGAACTCTCGATTGCAAACTTGGAGCTCTGATGTGACTCGCAATTGGTAGCATCCCAGTTACAAGGGGAGTATGAGGCCAAAAATAGGAGAATGGAGCAATATTTGAAGCTGGCTCAGTCCCTAATGGTTGGATTCACTCAATTCATAGTGGCCCAGGTCCACATAGTAGAAAACCAAATGGTCAACGCTCTAGCCAATTTAGCATCCAGCGCTCCATACCCTTGCCACATAGAGTTGAGTATAATGGACCATCCATCTGTTATGTCTGGCGATCCTCTGTAGGAAATTGGGATGGAAACTCATGGATATCTTATAGGCGTTCACGTGATTATGTTTTTGCGTACATGCAATTAGAAGTGCTAAGTGCCTATTCTGCGCAAGTATACGCTTGTTAAGTAAAGTGTACCTAAGTACGGTTATCGATCCACAAGGAACACCTTAATCGTAGTATGCTAAGTATCAAAATTACAATACTCCTTTAATATTCAAACTAGCAATCGTGGTGACTAGGCGGAACTAAGCAATTTAGACTATTATTACTAAAGTGATTGTTTGTTTCGGATGTAAAAGTGATTAAAGATCACGAAAGGTTAGAATTGTTGGTGTTGTTGGACAATCCTACTATGTAATAATGATTCTATTCCATTATCTAATATAGTGTTTTCAAAACGTCTTCTCTAATAATGTAATCAAGGCACTCTCGAGTCATTTTATTCCCATACATCACTAGGTTTCTTGCTCCTTGGCTCAACCCAAGCATTAAAGGTGCATAAGAGTCTGAAGAACTCCTAAGCCTCTAATCACATTGATAATCTATATTACCAAGTTTATTAGGTTAACGACTGTCTAATTCTTTATTCATTCCTCATATCTTCAAAAGAACCACTCACATATTAAGATTAATCAGAAGTGTATGATTTCATCCAAGCACTTTATGAGTTAATGGTGAAACAAGTATATACAAGATAATGGAATTATAAAAAGGCTAAAACTTTAACATAGTATTCATGTCCAAAACTCTACCAACACCCTAAACCACAAATTTAGAACCTCATTATGTTCTTTTCCAATACAAATAAAAAGCAAGACATAGGAACGATTGTGTTTTTGCGTACATAGGCGTTCACGTGATTGTGCTTTTACGTACATGCAATTAGAAGTGCGAGTGCCTATTACATGGCAAGTATAAGCTTGTCAAGTAAAGTGTACCTAAGTACGGTTGTCGATCCACAAGGAACACCTTAATCGTAGTATGCTAAGTACCAAAATTACAATACTCCTTTAATATTCAAACTAGCAATCGTGATGACTAGGTGAAACTAAAAACAAATTTAGACTATTACTAAAGTGATTGTTTGTTTCAGATATAAAAGTGATTAAAGATGCAAAAAGGTTAGGGTGTTGGTGTTGTTGGACAATCCTACTATGTAATGTTACGATTCCATTCCATTATCTAATATAGTGTTTTCCAAGGTAGCTCTTCTCTAATGTAATCAAAACCTTTCTCAAGGTCATTTGACCTCCCTCTATCACTAGGTTTCTTGCTCCTTGGCTCAACCCTAACATTGAAGGTGCATAAATCTGAAAAGAACTCTAAACCTCTAATAATTGATAATCCTATATTACCAAGTTTATTAGGTTAACCCAACTATGTCTAATTCTTTATTCATTCCTCATATCTTACGAAGAACCACTCACATATTAAGATTGATCATAAATTAATATGATTTCATCAGCTTGTGAGTTAATGGTGAAGCAGTATATACAAAGATAATGGAATTATAAAAAGGCTAAAACTTTAACATAGTATTCATGTCCCAACTCTACCAACACCTAAACCACCCAGAACCTCATTATGTTCTTTTCCAATACAAATAAAAAGCAAGACATAGGAACGGTTGTGTTTTTGCGTACATAGGCGTTCACGTGATTGTGCTTTTACGTACATGCAATTAGAAGTGCTAAGTGCCTATTATGCGCAAGTATAAGCTTGTCAAGAAGTAAAAATTAATACCTAAGTACGGTTATGTCGATCCACAAGGGAACACCTTAATGGTAATGCTTCAAGTACCAAATTACAATACTCCTTTAATATTCAAACCCAAGTGGTGATGACTAGGCGAAACTAAAAACAATTTGAACTATTACTAAAGTGATTGTTTGTTTCGAGATGTAAAAGTGGTGAAGATGCAAAGAGATTAAGATGTGGTGTTGTTAGACAATCCTACTATAATGTTACGATTCCATTCCATTATCTAATATAGTGTTTTCAAAGGTAGCTCTTCTCTAATGTAATCAAAGCCTTTCTCAGGTCATTTGACCTCCTATCTTAGGTTTCTTGCTCATTGGCTCAACCCCGAGCATTAAGGGTTCATAGAGTGCAAAACCTAGCCTCTAATCATTGATAATCCTATATTACCAAGTTTATTAGGTTAACCCAACTATGTCTAATTCTTTATTCATTCCTCATATCTTACAAAGAACCACTCACATATTAAGATTAATCGGAAATTAATATGATTTCATCCAAGCATGAGTTAATGGTGAAACAAGTATATACAAGATAATGGAATTATAAAAAGGCTAAAACTTTGCTGTGAAAGTATTTGTGTAAAACTCTACCACAACTTGCCTAAACCTGGGAAATTTAGAACCTCATTATGTTCTTTTCCAATACAAATAAAAAGCAGACATAAGAGCAGAATAGAAAACTTAGTATGAGAGATGAGTGATCTCAGAGTTTCTTCAGAATCCTTCTCTCGGTCGATCTTCTAGTCTTCTTTCTTGTTCCCAAGCTCAATTCGAAAACCAAACCTAGCTCTGGTAATTTTGAACCTTCCTTCTTGATTCTCATTCCTTTTATAGCTCTCAGAATAGAGTTTGTTGAGACTTTCCGCCTGGCTTGTCACGACGTTGAGTACTTTGCACCGCTCTGCCAAAGCCTCACATGGAGCTCCCTTTCAGCATTTTTTCATGTTTCTCCTACAAAATCCAAATAAAAAATAGATATTATAAAAGTAATCAAAACACGGCCATATATATATGAAAGCGATCCTGAATCTCGCTAAATATCGGGTTTGTAATGAGTGTTTTTGGGCACTCATCACACCCCTAAACTTAGCTTCTTGCTTGTCCCCAAGCAAGAAACATACTCTGAACCAGACACACGGATAATAATATACTAAACTTAACAATATGAGGGTGATACACATGTTGCCAAGATGAAGGATCAAAATGAACCAAACTCAAAAATCTAGCCCTTTGTTTCTAATTTTAGAGGATCCTTAAGGTTGTTCAACTTTCGAAATAATTCAGCTGAACACAGTTTGGTCAACAAGTGACTCACCTCCTAGGTTTTCAATGGCCTTTTCCAGGAAGTCTATGTGCGTTGGATACATGATCTCTAGCATATAACTGGGGTTACAGTACCCCTGACTTAATTCAACTTTCCTGTTGGAAGAGTCCCAGCTTCACATGAGATAAGAAACGCCCGCATTTGTACCACCACTAACCCTACCTACTCATGAAAAGAACTCTAGTGCGTAAGTTTCGGGTTAGTGTTCTGTAGCGAGGATCCTGGTGACTCCCCACCGAGTTGGTTAAGGGCATAATTATACAATTCCCTCGAGCCATGAACCTTCCGACTGAGCACAGAGCCTGGGCTGTTAGAAACTATCCTCACGTCATGTAGCGGATAAGTGAGTATATGGCTCCGGCACCGGTTGGCTCGGGGCATTAGGCTTTAAAGACCCCTCGGACCCCCAGGGATGGCGACGGGCAAGTCGGGTACCCGCGCCCCTTAGGCCAGTTTAGGTATGGAAATATTATATTCGGTATGGGACCGGAAGTATGGGTGCACCTTCACAAGCAGGCTCGGGTTTGGGCGAAGTGTGGGATTTTAGTTACCACTTATACGCCCTTATCTGAAATTATAATATACCCACTGTTATATTTTAAATTGGCCATAATACCCTATATATATATATATATATATATATATATATATATATAACTATATATATATAAACTCATTTTTAGTTTGCCACTGACACGCTCCACGCCTCCACTCCATTCTCTCTCCATCAACAAAGCTTTCAAATTCCTCAATCCAAACCCTAGCTCTACTCCCTTCTCGGATGATCCCCAGCGCTTCAACTTCATCTGCTGCCTCTAGAATTTTCGTTTTTCAACATAACGGAACACAGTGCAAAAGTTGAGGCGTCCCGGCGAAGTTATTTGAGGCGATCGGGCGATCGAGAAGACTAAGTGATCGCAAAGTGAGTGAAGTGCGAACCTAAGCTCTACTCCTTTCTGCAATGAGATTTTCCAAAGAAAAGGTAAGAGGCTTAAAAACCGGTGAATTTGAGTGCATCAAAATGAAAATTTAAAAAAAAAAAAAAGGTGATTTACCAAAAATGCCATCCAGTTACGCACTCGGTTGCTTTCAGGCGAGAACCACATACAAAGGGCAATCTCGTCGAATGCGAGAGTATTTGGAGATAACTGACATCTTTGGAGGAAGGTAACTTCCTTCTTGTTGTCCCCATTTAGAAAACATGCTCTTGAATCTTGAAAAACATTTTGCTTACCCAATTTTTTTGTTTTATAAACAAAATTTTAATTTACGAAAACAGATTATTAAATTTTAAAAAACATGTCAGGTAAGAATCAACATGCTGGATTCCGGCACCTGACTGGATAACGAATAATGAATAATGAATAGTGAATGCTGATACCCACTTTCATGATTAATATTTGCATTCAATTTTCAATATTTGTCTATTAATACCAGAAAGCAATTTTTGATCAAAGTGTTTTCAAATTATTTCATAATAGCGTCAAATGGCATGAAAGTGAAATTTGTCCATGCGAAGGCGATTCTAATCAAACTCTGACTACGAGGTATTAACTCAACTACTTGGTGTGACATTGCTATCTAGAAAAAGAAAATTAACATCAATTGTTTGGAATAGTTTTGAGAAAGTCATAGTGGATGGACAAAGTTATACTTTATTTGTAAGCATTAATTCAAGAGTTAAAGGGTGGGAACAAGAATGGGACTAAGCATTTTGCATGTCCATTTAGATAGGTGCATAAAAGCGAAAAATGTTGATATTAAGCAACAATTGTTAGAAGTAGAGAGAAGAGGTTGTGGAGCAGTGCAAGTGGAGGTTTCACATTTGATCAAATATCTCGAGAAGAGAAAGCTTGCTCGTGCAATTATATTGCATGAGTATCCTCTTTCAATTGTTGATCATGTGGCATTTACAGATTTTGCCAGTAGCTTGCAACCCTTGTTTAAAATGGTCTTCCTCAATACAATCAAGGATGACATAATGAAAATTTATGAGGTTGAGAAAGGGAAAATGAGCAGCTACTTGGAAAAACTTGAAACCAGAATTGCTATAACAACTGATATGTGGACATCCAACCAAAAGAAAGGCTACATGGCTATTACTGCGCATTACGTTGATGAATCTTGGTTGCTGCACCATCGTATTGTAAGGTTAGATATGATATTTGTTTAACTTTCAATTTTATTTATTTTTTGTCATTTGATGATATGACTTATTTATACTATGTTTTCTATATTTGTTTTTTTTTTCTAGATTTGTCTATGTGCCTCCTCCTCATACAAAAGAAATTCTTTATGATGTGTTATTGGACTTTTTGTTGGATTGGAATATGGATAGAAAAATATCTACAATAACTGTTGATAACTGCTCAAGCAATGATGGTATGATTGATATTCTCCCACGGTATAAGCGAACAATTCTCTTTTATTGGTGGAAAAGTCTTTCACATCTGATGTGCAACACATGTTACAGATTTGGTTGTGAAGGAGGATCTAGATGTCATTAGAGTTGAAATTGAAAAATTCGTGACAATATTTGCATTTTGGTCAACTTAACACCATCAAGAGTGAAAGGGTTTGAAGATGCAACTTCGTCAATTACGGATTCCATGTAATAAGAAATTATGTCTTGATTGTAAACACGATGGAATTCCACATCTGGACTCAGTGCAATCGATAGCTATAGCCTATAAAGATGTCTTCCCAAGTTTGAAGCAACGTGAGAAACTCTACACTATAGTGCCATCGGAGGAGGAATGGAATCTAGCAAAAGAAATTTGTCGAAGATTGAAATTGTTTTATAATATAACAAAGTTGTTCTCGGGACAAAATTATCCAGTGCAAAATACTTTTTCATCAAAGTGTGTGAGATTAAACAAGCATTATATGATTAGTTGATATGTAACCAGGCCAAAGTTGTCGACACTATGGCATCAAGTATGTTGGAAAATTTTGACAAGTATTGAGTGGGTGTCATGTATTGTAATGGCGGTGGCGTGTATTGGATTGAATGCAAGATTAAGATTTTAGAGTTTTATTTTCCGATAATGTATGGGTCTGAAGCTTTGAGTGAGATTGGAAAAATTCGTCAAATATGTTATGATTTTCTTTCTGAGTACCAATCGAGTCTAAAAATTGGTGAAAAAACTTTGGAATCAGTTCAAGTCTCTTTACGACAGGTGTGATGAATAGATCCACTTTCTCGGTATGATTTATTTGTTCATAGTACTATTAGAGAAAGTGGGTGTGTGTAGTCACAGAGTTAGACTATTACCTTGATGAGCTGTTTTACCAAGGATTCCAGTTTCGATGTTTTGGGTTGGTGGAAAACAAATGGGATTAAGTATCGACTTTACAAGATTGTTCGAGATATCTATGCCATTCAGGGATATCTACGAGTTGCATCCCCCAGTCGGCTTTTAGTACCAGTGGTAGGATGGTATCAAAACATCGTAGCAGACTCCACCCACATACTTTGGAGGCATTAATGTGCACTCAAAGTTGGTTAGGGAGTGAAATGAAAGGTAGCCGATTTCATATCTTCAACTTTATGAATGTTTAATATTTTCTTTAAATATAATTGCTTGTAACTCTATTATATTTGTTTATATTGGGTAATTCTTTTATTGCTAATTTAGAGGTTGATCTCTAAGTAGCGGATGAAGATGAAAAGCACTCATGCACTAGGCTCTTTGTTGAGATAAAGGTAGTTAATTTATTTTCAACTTTGAATGTTTTATATTTTCTTTAAATATAATTGCTTGTCTTTCTACTATGTTTGCTTATATTGGGTAGTTCTTTGATTGCTAAATTTTAGGAGTTGATATCACAAATATGGATGAAGATGGTGAAGCACTCATGTTATAAGGCTCTTTCTTGATATGAAGCTAGCCTTGGAGATGCATTTTGGGATGTGATTCACAAGAACAATTTATTTTTTGTTTTCTTTTTCTGTGTTGGTGTTATCAACAAATTTATATTTGATGCTCCTTTTATTTTAATGTTGTTATATTAATGGAGCAATTTGCTATAGCCTATAGGCTCTTTTTTGAGAAGCTAGTATTAAAGATGCACTTTGGGATGTCATTCATGAGAACATTTGATTTTGGATAGTCTAAGCAATATTATGTGCAGTATTTATATTCAGGTTCTTGTAAAGCAAAATTTATATTATGTGCTTTACCTATTTTGGAAGTATATTTTTGAGCTATTTGAAATGTATTTGGCATAATGACCAAGATAGTTGATTTTTGATGGTCTTTTTCTAGGATATCATGTGCAAATTTATATTCTGGTTAATTTATATTATGTGTTTATCCTACTCTGGAAATTTTTTTTGAGCTATTAGAAATGTATTTGAATAATAACTAGAATAATTGATTTTTTATAGTCTTTTCCGGAATCTCGTAATAAGTTTATATTCTAGATATTCTTGTAAGCATAATTTATATGTGTATGTGTTTATCCTATCACGGAAACAAATTTTGAGTTATTAGATATGTATTTGGCATAATGACCATGATAATTGATTTGGTGTCTTTCAAGATATCATGTATAAAAATTGTATTTTTAGTTATTCTTGTAAAAGCATAATTTGTGTTATGTGATTTCCCTAAAGGGAATAATTTTGGCTTATTTGAAATGTATATGGTATAAGGAACCCGAACCCGAACTTAGGCGAGGCGGGGCGGGGCAGGGCGGAGCGGAGCGGGTATGGGATTTTAAGAGGCATTCTAATCGGGGATGGGAATGAGGACCCCGCCCCGTTTCGGGTTTGGGACGGGGATGGGAAATAATTAAATATTTTAGGACGGGTATGGGATAGGGGTGCCCGTCCCAAACCCGCCCCGTTGCCATCCTACCTCGGGCCCGTACTTTGGGATTCGAGTGAAGGTCCCACTTATTCTATTCACACTTTCTTTTTATTTTCTCTTTTCTCTTTTTATTCTTATTACTATTGTTATTTTATTTTTTATTTTTTTTTTAATATTGGGGCTCAATGGCAATCCTCTTTTCTACGGTGTCCCATCACTTGGGTATTTAGAGACGTTGAAGGCTCGTTGAACATTAGTGAGCCGGGTCCGAAACCTAGGCATATCCTGGAGATCACACTATTGGGTGTGTGGTAGACTACTCTGGAATCGGTTTCTTGAGCATTAAGGAGGTGACTCACTATGTCATTCCTACCTATCCAAGCATGTAATTCTCGAGCATCTAACAACCGAAGGATCCTTTCTTGTTACTTGTACTGTGTGTTTTCAAAAGTTTTGGAGAGGTAAAAAAAATCCTTGATTGGCAAACATGGCATCACGCACACATACTACTTAACACAAACCTAGAACAAAAAATTACACTAAGACATCCTACCCACAAACCTAGACGAAAAAAGTGAACGTACGAACATAACCTAACCTAAACATATCTAAACACGAACATAGACATAAGCATAAACATATGTAAACAACGACTATAAATATAAACATAAACATATCAAAACACAAAAGTAAATGGGTGTGATCAAATACCCACGAATAAAAATGGACAATGTCACATTGGCAAAGTAAAAAAAAAAAGAACTCCACATCCTCGGGATCACTGTGGTGGCGGTGGTGGTGGTGGTGGTGGCATCGGTAGGGCAAGCTGCTGCTGGATGACCTATTGGTTGCAGAGGACTATGCGCATGTCGGCTCGTAGTGCATCCATATTCTGGCTCAAGGTGACCCGATGCTCCTGAGTCTCATCCCATAACACATCAAACCGGGTAGTGAGGTCTTGAACCTGGTCCTCAAGGGTAGGCGAAGGACTGGTGATAGCCGGCTCAGCGGGAGGGGGAGGAGGGGGTGGCTGGGAGGTGGATGGATGGGGGGCCGCTTCACCCGGGGTCTCCTTACTCATACCAAACAAGGTATGGTATGTCGTCAACTCCTCATTCGAAGGTTCATGACCCGAGTCATAAATCGCGTCGAATCGAGGGACCTCCAGCTTATCTTTTTTCACTACGATGGCCTTGATGGGATGGATCCAGGCCTCGTTATCCTTTAACGGCACCCCTACGTTCTTGTATAGGCCATAGATGAGAAAGAGGGTGCCCGAGGTTCATCTTAGCGTCCCGATTTTAGAGGATGGCGTCCTCCATAACCTAACCAACATCAAACAGGATGTCTTGAATGATGGAGAAATTAAGCAAAGCCCGTTTCGCCGTCACCTCGCAAACGTTCGTCGTCGGGATGAGACAAGAGGTGATAAAATTGTGCCACACCTTAGGTATATAGGCTAAATGTTTGGCCTTGAAGTGCACTACGCGACCCTCATTATTCAATTTCCACTCACCCCGCCCATTTGTGAGCAACCGAAGGACCTCTGGGATAATTAGGGTGCTCGTGAAGCCGATCAAAGGCCTCGGAGTTGGCAGAAGCAAGGTTGTAATGCTTGATTAATAAACTTATGCTTGGGGATCTACGAACACCCCATGGACATGGACCCTTTTGAGCACATGGGTCGATAGGTTGGCATAGAATTCCCGCACAACCATCGTGGTCACCGGTCGCGAGGGTTGGCATAATGCACCCCAACCCTTCCGTGCAATGGTCTTCCTAAAAAAATAGTCGGGATGTTGAAATCCCTTCTCCTTAATGAAGGAGCGATTGGCAGAGATGAGGCCGAACTTCTCGGTCGTGCTCTCATTGACGAATTTACTGTGATTGTAGGCCTGAGAAGGTTCGTCATTGGCCCGACTACCCTTTGATCTTATTTTTCTCTTTTTACTTTCGACGTGAGCGGGTTCGGGATCAGGGTGAGCGATAAAGGGGTGAAAGGACACTAGTAGCTACCACCTAGTGGGATTGCACTGTCAAAAGAACCTGGGGAAGCATCAGCCACTAAGGCCAATTACCAAACACATAGTGGGCACAAAGTGGGCTAGAGAGCTTGGCCTTACGAGAAGAGCAGTCTAGAACCCCCAACCTTGACCCTAGAAGATGTTACGAGGGCGGGTACCCCAGAATGATAGGTGGGAGGGGAACCAAACTTGAACGGAGCCAAAGCTTGGACCGTAGGGAGGAGTTCCAATGGACAAGGAACTCTAGGTGGGACAGGAGTTGGAACGGGCCTAGGGCTGAGGAGGGTGCTAAGGACGCCTAATCGGAGCGTTTGGAAGTGTTGGGATCAAAATCTAGCAGGAAAACCTACAAGCTGGGGAGAGCACTTAGCGTTTGGGAAATGGCGGAGAGGAGAAATATGAACGTTTCTGGGCTAAAAACAGGGCAACGTCGCGACATTCCTAAGAGTTTAAAATTCAACGCTGCGACATTAGGGCCAACGTTGCGACATTACAGAGAAGCTGGATTATCATGTCGCGACGTTATGACCAACGTCGCGACGTTCCCGAGAGGTGTATTTTCAATGTCGCGACGTTGAAGTCCAACGTCGCAATGACGTTGCAGAGGATGATGTTTTCAACGTCGCGGCGTTAGAAACCAACGTCGCGACATGCCAGAGAGGTTAAAATCCAACGTTGTGACATTGAGACCAAGGTCGTGACATTGAGGCCAACGTCGCGACATTGAGGAATAGCAGTCGCGGCGTTCATATTAACACCACGAGGAAATTTTTATGAAAATTTTTCTACGTATTGAAAAAAACTCCCTACATTAGATCTACTCCTCCCAAAGCTTGCACAAGGCTTATCGTGCTATCTCTCCTTTGCCATTGCAACCTCGGAACCTCGAAACCTACAACACAAATGCAATAAACTTAAAAACAAGCAAAAAATGTAGCTAGGAACTTAAAATCGAGAAAAAGGCGAAGACCACGAAATTTAAAGGCTTGGGTGCCTCCCAGTAGCGCTTTGTTGTGTCGTTAGCTCGACCCAGTGTGTCTGCGCCTAGGTGGCGCCCAGCCAGACAGTGCGACTAACACAAATTTCGTGCTCCCACGCATTTCTTATGACGGGTTCAAACTTGTGATGGAAGTATGCTTCTCAAATTTACCACCTAGATAAATCTTCACTCGCTTCCCATTCACCTTGAATCGACCTCTCTCAAGGTGCATTAGCTCGACACTGCCGTAGGGGAAGTGTAATGCCCCGAAATATACCCAAGTCGTTTTCGACATGTTTAGGATATTTTGTAGGCATAAATTGAATTTTTCGTAAATTAAATGCGAAAATTGAAGTGAGAAACAATGTACAATACTTAAGGACAAAATTGTAATTTAATAAAGGGGCCTAAAGAGTCATAGGATTGATAGATGAGAGGCCAAAGTGGAAATAATATAAATGGTAGTGCAAATAGTAGAGTGGGGAGGACTAATAAAATGATAAAGAAAGTTTAATTATAAAAGGAAGGGAGACAAAAATAACTCATTTTGTCTCCAAACAAAAACTCCAACGTGAGCCAAGAAGAGAGGAGAAGGAGAAGAAGAAGAGAAGTTTGCAAAAGGTATGGAAATTCTAAAGTTTTGTATGGATTCTAGTAAGGATTTCCATGATTTTTGACTTTGAATATGGATTATGTGTATTTTGGACTTTGGTAGGGATTTTTATGGGTTCCAAACCTAGGGTTTAGTTAAAAATTGATCCTAACCTGGGTTGATAGGAATTGAGTTGAAAAACTCTAGCTTGGTGAATAAGCATGGAATCCCCCTTAATTCTATATTTTGTGTATAAAGATGATGATGGAACTTTGTTATGGGTTCTTGGACTTTTACTGAGGTTTTGGGTATGTGAAGTTTACAAACACATTACAAGACTAGAATAAAAAATTAGTTTTGATGTATGTATTAGTATTGGGTTGGTTTGGAGTGGAACTATATGGAAGGGAAGAAAACACACATTCTGAGCAATTTTACGAGGGCGGTGCGGTACCAGCAATTAGTCTGCGGTACCATAAGTGTCTGTTTTCTATTTTGACCCCATTCATATTTGGCCATAACAGTCATTTCTTATCCGATTTGAATTGATTCAAGTTACGAAGGGTTAAACTAGACTCAAGGAGAATAAAACACCCTGAATAGCTACCTTTGAATTCTGAGCTCTATGTGGCCAAAATTCACTCAGAGTATGTTCAAACGGAGAATTTGATAGCCCGGAGTTTGATCATAGAGTAATTAGGGTTGTTTAGAACATAACTCGAGTTTTGGTGTAGCTCCAGTTTGGGTGATTCCAGTTGGGAGAAAGACCTTAGCACCTTATCTTGAAAGATATAAAGAACCAGTGTCAAATATGGAGTTAAGATCCACGGCAGGTATTACAGACTGTTCCTAGTGTAATCTGGGTAAACCGACTAGTTTGGCATGAAAATGCCATAACTTAAGTTTGGATGATTCCAATTTCTAAGTAAAGTAGATTCATAGAGGAACAAGAAAAGTATAGGAAATGCAATATGTATAGATGTGTTCATGAAACACGAATATAATATGAAACATGAAAACGAACTGAAACATGAACCTGAATATGTAAGGCAATATGTCATAAACACATAATGTGGCTAAGAATGCCCCTATTATAGGATAGTAGGTTACTGAACTCATCATATATTGTGGGATACCCCAAGACTTCGGATGTCGGGCGTGAGGCATGGCTTACATACGTTTAAGTGGCGGGCACGTATGTAGTACTTCGGTACTCTTTGATTAGTGGCTGCACTTTCCTAGCGATAGCCCCGACACGTGGTACTTCGATTGCTCTCTTATTAATGCGACGGCACTCGGCAGTGCCATTTGTGTACTTGTTACTCTGCTGTTTCTATTTAGGTACTCTTTGATTGTCACGCGACGCCTGTTAATTAATAGCCGACACTCACAACTGTCTTCGACACCTCGATCTTATCTTGGACAGCCGGGTACCTTATTATTTGTCAATCTATACTCAGCATTTCTTCATGATTGGTTTTGAATAAGTCAAGCAGGTTAAATGATAAGGGACTGAATAAGAATCGAGAGATAAAGAAATGTACATTTGTTACGTCGAGAATATTTTCACGAGGGTACCTACGTATAAGTAAAGGATTACAGCCAGTACTGTATGGGTACCTCTATATAAATATATGTTACGTAGTACCTCACGGTACTTTTGTACAAAAATAAAATCTCTATAGTACCTACGAGAATGTACTTAGTATCGATAATATAAGTATAAGTTTTGTAGCTCTCAGAATAAGTCTCGTAATCTGAGGCATAAGATGCATGTCTAGTATAAGATCGTGAAACAGTATATGCTCCGTAATACAAGGATAAGATCCGAAATACAAGTATATGCTCTGTAATACAAGTATAAGATCCAAAGTACAAGAATAAGTTCCGTAATACAAGTATAAGATCTTAAATACAAGTATATGCTCCGTAATACAAGTATAAGATCCGAAATACATGAATAAGCTCCGTAACACAAGTATAAGATCCGTAAGGCAAGGATATGCTCCGTAGTACAAGTATAAGATAAGAAGTACCTCTATATAAGTATATGTTCTATAGTACCTACGGGTACCTCTGTACCTGATTACATTATGTAGTACCTACGAATACCTCTGTATAAGTATAGGTTTTGTAGTATCTAAAGTGCAGCCGTCCCCAGCTCAGGGATAAGGGAAAAACTTCGGTAGTACTACGGGTACCTCGATGTATGAGTATAAGTTAGTAGTACTACGAGTACTTTTAAATAAATATATAAGTTTGATATAAAACGCAGTATGTGTCTTTTGGGACATTTGAACAAGTAGTATTTACGGGTACTTAGTATAAGAATAGGACCCGTGTGTGTTGCATGAACCTCTGGTACCTCAAAGCAAGGAGTGTAAATCTAAGTAGTATAAGTATAAGCTATAATTATAAGTACTAAGCTTTTGTAGTACCCTAAAGGGTACCTCTGTATACGCATAAGCTTTGTAACTCCTACGGGAGATAAGTAGAAGTATATGTATGGCTCGATGCCGCATAAATCTATATAAGTATGTGTCCTACGGGAGATAAGTATAAGTATGTGTCCTACGGGAGATAAGTATAAATATGTGTCCTACGGCAGATAAGTATAAGTATGTGTCCTACGGGAGATAAGTATAAGTATGTGACCTACGGGAGATCGAAATAAGAATAAGTCTGCCATAAGTGTAAGATCTGAGTAAGTATAAGTTTGTTATAAGTATAAGTTCAGTACCATATACGAGAAATCTAAACAAGCATAAGTTTGTTACAAGGATAATTATGTATGTAAATGTGTTATATGAATGCATGAAGATTATGATATATATTCGCATTATGTTTATTATGATTCGATTATAAGAAGTGCATGTGTTTACGTATAAGTCATACATTTCCCTTTAAGCGTAAAAACATACGGGTTTAATACGTGTAGGTATGGGAGAAAGGCGTCCAGAAAACTTCCGCTCTTCTTCAGGCCGGCTGTACACTAGTAGGGGGTTCACTTTACATGTGGTTTCCGCTCCTAATTTGTAAATGTAAAGAAATGCAGTTTACGTATATGTAAATGGGACTCGATATATGTGTGTATAGATTTTGATAGACACCACTCCGTGTGGTTCTTTGTATATGTAAATGATTTTTGTTTATTAAAAAAATTATTTGTATACCAGTCTGAGTTCAGCTGCGAGAAAAAAAAAAATGGTAAAGAGTCCCAGTATATAGTCTCGCGCCCGAACTCGGTTCGGATCCGCCGTCGGTGTAGGGAATGCAGGCGTGGCCAGGCGACAGTGATCCTGAATGGTCCCGCACCATCTGGCTTGAGTTTTCTTGGGAACAATTTCAGTTGTGAATTGAATAGTAATACTTGTTGTCCCGGTTTCAACTCATTATGCAGTAGGTGCTTGTCATGCCACGCCTTGGTCTTCTCCTTATAGATTCTCGAACTATCATATGCGTTCTGCCTAAGCTCATCCAGCTCATTCAACTGAAGCATCCTCTTTTTCCCGGCCATTTCGAAATTCAAGTTCAGCATTCTAGTTGCCGTATGCTTTGTGCTCTAGTTTTACCGGTAGGTGGCAAGCCTTACCATAGACGATTCGGTACGGGGACATGCCTAATGGGGTCTTGAAAGCTATGCGATAAGCCCATAAGCTATCATCAATTTTGTTCGCCCAGTCTTTTCTTGTCACATTAATTGTCTTTTTCAAGATTTTCATGATCTCTCTGTTTGATACCTCAGCTTGCCCATTGCTTTGGGGGTGATATGCAAGTGTCACCCAATGCTTCACCCCATATTTGGCCAAGAGCGATTTAAGCTTGACTTTGTTACAAAATGGGAGCAGCAAGTGTGATTACCACTCACAGGAGTCCCCGAACCTTTAAGATGTTGCCTCTGATGAGGCGATCTTGCCCCAGCATCTAAGTAATGGTTGGAATGGCTTCCACCCACTTGGACATGTAATCTACTACCTAAAGTATGTACTTATGCCCATAGGATGATGGAAACGGACCCATAAAGTCAATGCCCCAGACATCAAAAAGTTCTACGTCTAGAATCTTCGTCGATGGCATTTCATTTCGGTAGATCCGATGTTCTTGGTCCTTTGACATCGATCCACGAGGACTTTGCAAGCAAAAAGTGGGCATCTTTGAATATAGAAGGCCAATAAAAAACTTATTGCAGTACCTTGGCTATTGTTCTCTGTCCATTGAAATGACCCCTACACTCTAAGGAGTGCGATACGTCAGTATCTCGCCTTTACTTTAGGCACACTGCTTGAATGATACGATCGGGTGCCTTGTTTGAAGAGGATTGGGTCTTCCGGAAATAGTGCTTCATATGAAGAATCTCTTCTTTTGTTGATAAGTGAGGGTGAGTGGGGGTAATAGAGCGAGATAGATGAATTAGCTATATCTGCGAACACGTGGTGATGTTTCATCATGCGGCAAAAGATAATATCGGCCGTACGGGAGCGTGTGTCATCGATCTGCAAATGATGTTTCTGTATGGTTTTCGGAGTTTCCAGTCTTGACTGATGATCAGCTACCATGTTTTCAGAACCCTTCTTATCTCGAATCTCCACATCAAATTCTTGCAAAAGGAGCGCTGTGAATAAGTCTAGTTTCGAGTCTTTCTTGAGTCATGAGTATTTGATTCTCGAATGATCTGTGAACACGATAACCTTGTTCCCTATAAGATAAGGACTGAATTTGTCAAAAGCAAACACAATAGCTAACAATTCTTTCTGCATTTGTAGCATAGTGAGGTTATTGCATCATTCAACGTTCGTTGGCATAATATGGCATAAAAAGACCTTTTCTTTTCTACGGCCTAGCGACCCCAAGCTACTTGAGAAATTAAGCTTGCATCGCACATGAGTTCAAATGGAAGGTTCTAATCTGGAGCAACCACTATAGGGGCTGAAGTCAACTTCTTTTTCAGCAACTCAAAAGCATGCAGGCATGGTTCATTGAATTCACACGGCACACCTTGCATAAGAAGATTAGACAATGGTTTGGAAACTTTAGAGAAATCTCGGATGAACCGTCTATAAAAACCTGCGTGGCCTAGGAAACTCCGTACTCCCTTTATTGATGTGGGAGGAGGCAGTTTCTCTATGATCTCAATCTTGGCTCGGTCAACCTCAATTCCTCTTTCGGATATGCGATGCCCTAATACTATGCCTTCTCTCACCATAAAGTGACACTTTTCCCAATTTAACACTAAATTGGTTTCCATGCACCTCTTTAGCACCAACGCCAGATTATGGAGGTAGTCATCAAATGTAGATCCAATCACTGAAAAATCATCCATGAAGACTTCAATGGATTTTTCGACCATGTCTGAAAATATTGCCATCATACATCTTTGAAAGGTTCCCGGGGCGTTACACAGCCCAAATGGCATTCTTCTGATAGCGAATGTGCCATCAGGGCATGTGAAGGTGGTCTTTTCCTAATCTTCTGGAGCTATGGTGATCTGATTATATCCGTATCGGAGTCAGCGGGAAGTACTCATTCAGCTAGTCTATCTAACATCGATCCAATGAATGGCGAGTGGGAAATGGTCTTTCACGGTCACTTTGTTCGGCCTCGGTGGTCGATACAAAATCCTCGACCCTATAAGCGTGGTCGGAGCAATTCATTTTTCTCATTTACTACCACAGTAGTCCCTCCTTTCTTGGGCACCACTTGGACAAGGCTTACCCATGCACTGTCAGAGATAGGATATATCACTCCATCATCTAACCATTTAAGTACCTCCTTCCTAACTACCTCTTTCATGGAAGGATTTAAGTGTCTTTAGGCATCAGCTTCTTTGTCTTCCTCCGATAATATATTATGTGCATACACATAAGATGGCCTTATCCCCTTTTATGTGGTAGGGACCATCCAATTACTTCCTTTGTGCTCACTTAGGATCTTTAACAATTTTTCTCCTCCATGGCCCAGGGGGAGGATGAGATGATCAGGAGTGTAGATTCTTCCAGAATCAGAGCATATCTCAAATGACTGGGGAGTTGCTTCTCTTCCACAATAGGGGCTTCGATAGAGGGGATTCAATGTCGGCTTGGGCTGGCTCGATGATTCAAAATACTTCCTTCTATTCGGGTCAAAAGAGTCCATCCATTTTACATACTCTTGAACCGTCTCATCTTCATAAGAGGCAGGATCATCATAGGTCAAGCTAATCTCCAATGGTTCTTAAGGAACCAATTGGCTAGACACTATAGCCTCTAGCATATCCGCTCGGAAGCAATTGTCGATATCATGTGGATGCTTTATGGCATTAAAGACATTGAATGTCACTTCCTCTTCTTGAACTCTCAACCTCAATTCACCCTTTTGCACATCAATCATTGCCCTTCCTGTGACCAAGAATGGTCGTCCAAGGGTAATGGGGACCTCTTTATCTTCTTGCATGTCTAGAATAATCAAATTTGCGGGGAAGATAAATTTGTCCACTTTGACTAACACATCCTCTATGATACCACGTGGATGAGTTAGTGACCGATCTGCTAACTACAAAGTGACTGTTGTCGGACGCGCTTCTCCCAATTTCAGTTTCTTAAAGATCGACCACGGCATAACATTAATGCTCGCACCTAAATCACACAAGGCTCTTTCAAATACTGCATTCCCAAAAGCACATGGGATTGTGAAGCTACCTGGATCTTTTAACTTAAGAGGTAGTTTCTTTTGCAATATGGCACTACACTCTTCTGATAAAGCGACAATCTCATAGTCTCCCAACTTCCTTTTCTTTCTACAAGATGTCCTTCATGAATTTCACGTATCCCGGCATTTGCTTTCGAGTGCTTGACAAATGGGATGTTTATGTGAAAGCTTTTTGAGATATCCATGAACTTACTAACCAAACTGCTTGTAGCTCTGTTCTTTCTGGAGTCACTAAGGATGCGGGATAATAGGCTTCTCATCATACTTAGGTCTCTGGACTTCAACTTTCTCTAGTGTATCTGAGACTAGTTTCTTTACTAACCTTTCAATCTCTTTAGCAATCTCATCACTGCTTTTCTCATCTCCCCCAGGGTTTTCATCCTCTTCTTGGGCCTCAACTGACTGATCCAGAGCTTTACCACTCCTCAAGGTTACGGCTTTGCAATGCTCCTTTCCTTCCCTCCTTGGGTTGACTTCAAAGTATTAGGTAGATTTCCATGTTGCCTCTCGCTCAATAATGAAGCCATTTGACCCATTTGGACCTCCAAATTTCAGAGCTGAGCTGCTTGATTGTTCAATGATGTCCTAGTCTCATTCTCGAACTTGTCATGTGACTTCATCATACTCATATGCATATCAGCTAACTGTTCCATTTCCATATCTAAACTTCTTCTCTTGAGGTGGTTGGAGAGGTTTGGCTTGCTCCATAGGATTACCCACATTCTGAGTTTTCCATGAGAAATTAGGATGGTTTTTCTACCGGATTGTGGTCGACCATATGGGTTGAAGTTACGGTTTTGGGAACTAGCCATATATTGAGCTTGTTGATGATCAATCCCCATGGCATTCATCATTAGGCACTGAGAGGTAGGATAAGGTTCATGTATGCGGATGGGCTTTCTTCAACTTTATGCATGGAGACTTGAGAATCTAATTATTGAGAAGCTTGTAATTGCTTGGAGAGTGTAGACACTTGAGTAGACAAGTTTGAACATGTCTAAATCAAACACCGATTGGTGTCTTCGGTCTTGCTTTTCTTAGCGGCCGGTAGCGATCATTCAAGGCTATGTTCTCAAGAATTTTATAAGCCTCCACTTCGTTCTTCCCCATAATCGCTCCTCCAGCAGAAGCGTCAATAAGAGTCCTAGCGGGACGACTCAACCCATTATAGAAATGATGGACTTTGCATCCATTTGGTGAAACTATGGTGAGGCACTTTCTTTCAGCTTGAGATATTTGAATCTCTCCCCCGCTTCATAGAACGACTCTCCTTCATACTGATAAAAGCTACTAATGTCAATTCTCAACTTTGCCGCTTTTGTTGGTGGAAAGAATCTAGCCAGAAATTTGTTTGACAAGTCATCCCATGATGTTATTGAATCAGGCGGTTCTAAAATCAGCCACTGCTTAGCTTTATCCTTAAATGAGAATGGGAACAATCGAAGCCGAATAGCATCATCGCTCACCCCGTTATATTTCAGTGTATCACACACTTCCAAAAAGTTAAGGATATGAGCATTCGAGTCCTCATGTGCGCGAGCAGTGGGCGAATTCCTTCTGATATTTGGAGGGTGATGGACTTGAGCTCGAGAAGTTGTTAGCTTGTGATGGCGGTCTCTAATCACGGGGCGGGTAACCGCAGATGGGCGACCATAATCCCTGATAGGTGGCAACAAATTATCCATATTTGTCGCATCAGGATGTATACTACCTCCTCTAGTCGAACCAACATCATCGTCTCTATTTCTTCCATCGGTCCCATAGGTAGTTGTTCCATTCTAGTTGCTTCTCTCTTGTCCCTCAGAATTCTTTTCAAAGTTCTCTCTATTTTAGGATCCAAAGGAATAAGATTTTCAGCAGGTTCAGTCGCATACAACCTAACGTACCTACAAGTTTGTCATAAAGTAAAAGAAAAAATAAAGCATCAAAAATATAAGCTAAACAAATGTCGAAAGTACCAAAGAAGTACTTAGTATCGATATTAGCATAAACACTACGAATAAATAGGCGTTCCCCGGCAACGATGCCAAAAACTTGATAGGCGTTCACGTGATTGTGTTTTTGCGTACATGCAATTAGAAGTACTAAGTGTCTATTCTGCGCAAGTATACGCTTGTCAAGTAGTAAAATGTACCTAAGTACGGTTATCGATCCACAAGGAACGCCTTAATCATAGTATGCAAAGTACCAAAATTACAATACTCCGTTAATATTCAAACTAGCAATCGTGATGATTAGGCGGAACAAACGAATTTAGACTATTACTAAAGTGATTGTTTATTTCAGATGTAAAAGTGATTAAAGATGCAAAAAGGTTAGGGTGTTGGTGTTGTTTGACAATCCTACTATGTAATGTTGAGATTCCATTCCATTATCTAATATAGTGTTTTCCAAGGCGGCTCTTCTCTAATGTAATCAAAGCCTTTCTCAAGGTCATTTGACCTCCCTCTATCACTAGGTTTCTTGCTCCTTGGCTCAACCCAAGCATTAAAGGTGCATAGAGTGCAAAGAACTCCTAAGCCTCCTAATCATTGATAATCCTATATTAACAAGTTTATTAGGTTAACCCAACTATGTCTAATTCTTTATTTACTTCTCAGATCTTACAAAGAACCACTCACATATTAAGATTGATCAGAAATTAATATGATTTTATCCAAGCATGAGTTAATGGTGAAACAAGTATATACAAGATAATGGAATTATAAAAAGGCTAAAACTTTAACATAGTATTCATGTCCAAAACTCTACCAACACCCTAAACCACAAATTTAGAACCTCATTATGTTCTTTTCCAATACAAATAAAAAGCAAGACATAAGAACAGGAATAGAGAAAACTTCAAGTATCGAGAGAATGATGATCTCGGGTTCTTCAAGTCTTCTCTCCCAAGGGTCGGTCTTCTAGTCTTCTTTCTCTTGTTCCAAGCTCCAATTCCTCAAACCCTAGCTCTGCAAATTAATTTCGAACCCCTTCAATGTGATTCTCTTGTTCTTTTTATAGCCTCTCCAAGAGATAAGTTTTGTTGAGACTTTCCCGCGATGTTGCAATGTCGCGACATGGGAACGTCGCTACATTAGGCTGCTTTCTGCACCACTCTTCTCTAGTCCTCCTACAAGGCTCCCTTTTCGGCATTTTCCCATGTTTCTCCTACAAAAACCAAATAAAAACTAATTATTAGAAAAAGTAATCAAAACACGGCCATATATATATATGAAAGCGATCTCGAATCTCGCTAAATCCCGGGTTTGTAATGAGTGTTTTTGGGCACTCATCAATATCCCCTATCTCGAACTACTTAAGAAACAGGACCCTACCCGCGGACAAAAGTGAGGCTGTGAAAGTAAGAGCTCGAGCAACCAAGTAAACCTTGAAAAATGATATTATGTACAGACGGTCATTTTCTGGTCCATACTAGAGATGTGTCCCACACGACGAGGCGAAATGAATCATTGAACAAGTCCACGGAGGCATTTGCAGTACCCAGCTCACACAGTTTGTGTAGAGGAACATTATATGTCGATTCAGGGTGCCCCCATTCCATCGTTTCAGACAATGGTCCACAATTCATTAGCAAGCCCTTTCAACAATTCTATACTGAGTATGGGATAAAAAATGTATACTATACGCCTTGGTATCCCCAATCCAATGGCCAAGTTGAAGTCACGAACAAAACATTGCTCGGCTATTTGAAGAAATGGTTGGCATCAGAAAAGGAAAGTGGGTTGACAAGCTACCTATTGTACTTTGGGCCTATTGCACCACTCCGAAACAGCCCACCGGGGAAACCCCGTACGCCCTTGTGTTTGAAGCTGAAGTGTTGATTCCCATTAAGTTTGGACTCGAAGCCTACCCAGCCAGTAATGACACCTCAGGGAGCTCTCTCGGGCCTTGAATGAGCTCGAAGCTTGAATCGAGCAACCATCAAAACTGGCTGAAATGTAGTCGCCAAACCTTTCGCCAAAGGGAGAAACTCATCAAGCCAAGGGCTTTTAGTAAAGGGGATCTTATCCTTCGATGAACTTTTGACGAGGTAAAACTAAAACCAAATTAGGAAGGTCCCTTCGTCATTGCTGATGATGGATCCAAAGGTGCGTACAAAATACAATCCTTGTGCGGAAAGGTGAAGGCTCGCCCCTGGAACTCGGCTTATTTGAAAAATTATTTTCATTAACTCTCTGCTATCATGAGATGTCTGTTCTAATGAACCAATAAAGCTATAGGGTTTCTCCATTTTTATGAGATGCTTGAGATGATTATTTCTCTATTTTTATGAGATGATTATTTCTCCATCTTTTGCTTGAGATGCATGAGAAGGTTATTTTTCTCCGGTTTTATGAGATGATTATTTCTCCATCTTTTGCTTGGGAGTACGAGAGGGTTATTTCTCCATTTTTATGAGATACATGAGAAGATTATTTATCCATTTTTATGATGCTTGAGATGATTCTTTATCCATTTTTATGAGATGCTTGAGATGATTCTTTCTCCGTTTTTATGAGATGATTATTTCTCCATCTTTTTCTTGAGATGATTGTTTCTCCATTGTTGAGATGATTGTCCTAGACCTCGACAGCATAAGCTCATCCAGGCTATCCTTGGCCTTAAGCATTACAAATTGTCCTTAGACCTCAGGCAGAATACGTCCTTATAGGCAATATTTATCCTTTTTAATGAGATGATTATTTTAAAGCCCAAGGTTGCTAACCATGAATTAATCCTAGACGCCTGGAACTCATATAGCACCTACAAGCAACATGGTATGAGCGGAAGGAGCCGGGATGTGATAGTCTGTTTCTTGTCAAAGATATCTTCACATTCGAGCAAAGGAATGTCGGGAACAAACCACCTCGATTTAATTGAGGTGCATTCTAAGAAGGAGGAGGAGGTCAGAAGTTCAGGTGGTGAAAACTCTGCCAGTATGACGGGCTTTTGCGCTAGCTGCTACCACACCTTCAGAAATCCCTTCCCCTTTTGGTACAAGCATGACCCGAGCTTCTTCCCTTGCACTACTCAGGCTCAACATGACTCCATACTATAAGTGGGCTCAGGAGAATCCTCGACGGACAACTCTGGGCGCCGAAGTACAGTGACTCGGGCTTTCTCCTCTTAGGCCCGGTAGCCTTGGTCTCTCGGTAGAGACCCCGAGGCGGAGTTCTGTTAATGCGAGACCTGCCGGGTTCGATAGCACCCAGCACCTTAATCGAAAAACTGTAGAAGAGTTTTTACATTCTATCTCCATTTAGTGAAGGCCACATAGTCTTTCAACCTCAGCTTGGTGAGTAGTACGGAGTCCCTCTACCTCGGCCTAGTGGACATTGCGTAACTTTGATATGTTATGCTTCAATTCATCCACCTCGACCTCTAGCTTGGTCACCTTCTTCACCTCGGCGGCCAAGTCGAACCGCTCTTTGGCAAGATCAGCCCACTTTTGCCAAGCCTCCTCAAATCCTTCTCTAGCTGAGGAACCCGAGGGAACCCGAGAATCTTCTTGCACCTTACCATGCATCTCTCGGGCCCCCTCCTTCAAATGGGATAGATGTATTAGCTGGTTCTGCCGAGCCACCATATAGGCACTAAAAATGTTCATCTGCAGCAATTGCAGTGTCAAGCATAGAAAATAGAAATGATCAACAAAGATAAAGGAGGATGCTTACCGATGCTGCCATTTGGAAGGGGGTTGAATCCTTCAGGAGGTCCTCCACTTTCTTCGTCACCTCCTTCCCATACACAGATCCTAATGAGGAGATAACCTCCTCGTTCAAGTCCTTTAGAAGCGGCTCCTTGAACAATGGCAATTCAGAGCACTTGAGCTCTACATGGAAGGAGGGGATGTCGGCTTTCTTATAAATGGAAAAGGTTACGAGAAGAGGTGAATCTTGTCTTCCACCACTTCATGTCGGTTAGGACCCCTCTAAGGGGGGCAACTAGCCACTCTCCATAATTCTTATCCTTCCTCGAGGTTGGGAGGAAGGATGGCTCTCACTTGATTTGAGGGTGCTTGTGGAAACTCGGCCGACCTTAGGGACTCAAGCAGCCTCCCTTGGTTGGGGAATTACAACTCTCTCCCCTACCTGTTGGGGTCTCTAAGTGGGTGCCCATTTCCGCAACTTATACATGGTCTCTAGCTCCAGATACCTTGGTCTTTTCAACCGGGTTAGCAGGGATTCTCAAGACGAAGGAGGGATGAACAGAAAATCATTGCCACCGTCACCCCCAACCATCTCCTCGGACGCCTCCTGAGTTCGGGCCTTGGACACCTCTTGAGTTCGGGTCTTGGACTTCACCTAAATGCAGGAAATAAGGCGGTTCTGAATCTACTCCTTTGCTCGGGTGCCCCTCCGGACCCTCAAAGTTCATATGCTGGGCCTTCGAGAGTATAAACTCCTCAGGATGATCAAATACCTCCCTGAGATTTACTGGGGTCAAGAGATATCTGAAGTCCCTCGCGAAGCTTGGGAGGCTCAATACCTTCACCAACAAGTCAAACTGGGACGGATATAGGTCATCCTCAAGTTTCCCCCGGCCCAAGGTACCTACACACACAAACCATATTAAACGAAATTAAGGTAAGTTCGTTCCATTTAACCAAGTAGCCAAGGCAGGGATAGAATAAGGTCGAGATCCATGTGCTAGACCTACATCAGGATCTGTGTTCACCGAAAACTCTCTGAGCATGGGATCCCTTACGCATCCCCAAGCCTTGAACAATAACACGTTACCCTGTGGCTTGTTCTTATTGGTTGTGGGAAATTTCGTTACCAAGTGCAACAATTTTGCGTCGGCAACGAGGTAATACTTCCCGAGGTTATGCCACTTAAGTGTATAAGCATAGAGGACCTCCTCTAAACCTAGACACAACTCATATTTTCTATTTAACACACACACCCCTAGTACAACACAGATAATGTCCACATGAACGTGAACATGTTGGAGTTGGGTAAAGTGTAGAAACTGGTGTATCAGGGGAGGGGGAATCTCAATCCCTCACTAATATGAATCTCCGACCAGTAGATGGAGTTCATTCCACCTCGATCCTCTTCGTGTAGTCCACATAATAAGGCCCTGAGGAAGGAAAGGAAACCCGAATGTTAAGAAGAAAGAGAATTTCTTCCAAAAGCATACACCTAGACTCCCAAAATTAAGCCACGTTATGACAGGTTGCATCCACCTTGTGAAAAGGCCTCCTCAAACGTAGAAGGCAGATCTTAGTCCACATGGCGTCCTACATTACTTTTCCCTTTGGCCTTCCTTTGAGTGTCTTCGTCACCGATACGAAGCCTGGAAAATCCACTAGGGTAACTCATCCGGCATTAAGGGAAAAGACCTAAAAAAAAAAGAGCAAGCAATAAAGGTACAGAGAACACCAATGACAAAACTCTAAACACTAAAGGCTTACAGTTTTCTGATTTTCCAGGTCAAAGTTCATCTTTACTTGCAAATGGATGAAGAGCGGGGAGTCACAACTACGCAAACAATTCCAAGTGTAGAAGAGCGACCTAGAAGAATTCAACAACATAGGGGGAATACACTTCAACAAAGACCCTTGATGGCAATGAAAAATCCCTCAAATGAACTTGGGAGATGGCCCCAAAACCGAGAGGAGACAGACACTATGAGCGGGGTATTCAAAATCAAAAATTAAAGGTATTAGTGCATTATGGAGAAACCTGCCTTGACACAAGGCCCGAATCGAGGGGATTTCCACTTGTGTGAAACGAGATCGTGGAGTTGTTAGTGCAATGATGGCTTTGGCGGCGCACAAAGACCAAAGGTTCTACAGTTATTCGAACCCTAATGGCTTGAAATCACGCTAGGGGGACTAGTGGAATGGGATAAGTTGTACCTCACGTGGCAGTCATGTGTGACTGGCTTAACGATGGGGGAACAGCAGCCGCATGACCCACTACAAGATCAGGCGTGAGCCCATCTTAGTCGCCTTGGGCATTGAGCACGTAGGGTCGGCTCGATTAATTCGTCTTTTCCGGCATATGAGAAGAACACGTTTCCTCATCCTCCTTGACAAGCGTTCTACCACAATTAATAAGTAACGTAGGGGTTATTATAAAACCTGAGGAAATTAAAATTTCCTAAGAAAGGGTAAAATGGTAATTTCGGTCAAAATCTGAAATTTTTCTAGATCTCGGATGACAAAACAGACTTCACCATTAGAATCGTCTCACGAAATCTAGCTACTGCGAATTTCGTCGGTCAGAGACGGTCGAATTTCCACGTTTTTCGAGCACGAGAGAGTAATCTTGGACACTTGGCATAGATGAGTGGTTCCACAGTGTCTTAACATGTCATTGAGAACAAGTCAAACATTGAGCTCAAATGGGACCCATGGCAGACATGTGGCAACATGGGATTAGGGGGAAATCTATGGTAGATGGATAAGGGATAAGGTGTAATCCAAGGTGACCACTTAGAATGTGACATGTAGCAAGTGAGAGGACAAGTTCTCTTGACCCTATTCTTGGCCCAACCGGTTGGGAGGGAGGAGAAAGAGAGAGAGAAGAGAGAGAGAGAGAGGGAGGATTTTAGAGAGAGGAACTCTACCTTCTCTTTAGATTTTTCGGCGATCGGTCCATTAAATCCTAGCGGAGCAATGAGAGTTGATCCCCCGCTGCGAGAACTACGAGAGGGTACGATTGTGGGTTTGACAAACTCAGAAGTGGGAGTCTTCTTCTACTTGGATATTCTTTGTCTAAAAGCCATGAAAATGGTTTAGGTGTTGTGAGCGAGAATATGACATAGTTCGGTTCCAAGTGGAACCAATGCTTGATGAGGGGGCCTTCTTGGGCCCGATACGAACTAGTTTAGGATTATTAAAAAACAGTCACGATTTTCTTTGTTGGACGAAATTGTCCATGAATTTGTTTGAATTAAATTGCTTGAAATGTGTATGGAAAATGATATGTTAATTGATGTGTTAACATGATTGTTTGAATTATATGAAATATAGTGTGTATGAGACATTAGGTGGATATATGAATTGGCATCCTTCATTTCAGCATGCACGAGTGACATGGCGTTGAGTTGGGTGTGGGTGCACGGTATGGTTGTTCACCACTCTTGGTGAATGTGGGTTGAGTTTTCTTTGGGTTCGATCGATAAAGACTCATAGTTCAAATCATAAAATGAAAAGCCGTTAATGTGTGTTGGGCGAGCGAAGAGGCCTTTAATCCTGGGTGAAAAGCACAGACTTGGGTGTAAGAGACCCGTGAATTATCGTCGAAAAATTAATATGGGGTGTAAGAGACCCGGTGTTATCAGGGACATTACAATTTGGGTGTAAGAGCAGAGGTGTAAGTCGAAATTTACATTTCCTTGAAAACACACGGTCATGTTTATCACTTAGACCAATAGAGTTGAGTGATAGGAGTCGGGATTGACTTAGGATTGGTTACCATTGTAAAATTGCATTAGGTGTTGGTGAGCTAACAAAGGCTCGGTATATGGGTGTCATTGGTATTACCAATGACGATTGCCACACTTGGCATAAGCATGTGTGAGGGAGTCGGTGAGTGACTCGGGGTATGGGCATGGAAACATTTCATGCATGATAGAAACCTTTCCATGTATGAATTGTAAATTGTATGGAATGTGGATGTTGTGATGTGTCATTGCATGTGCATTTTAGGTAGGGAGTAGCCCTTGTAGGAGAATTCAACTCTTTGGGCATTTGCTCACTATCATTAGGATCCCCCTTCGGTACGGGGAGTATTCGGAAGGCAGCTCCTTTAAGTCGCTTTTGAGAAGAAAGCTGACATGTGGCTTTGATTATATATTTTTGTAAAACATGTATGAAACATTCTGATTGGTACATGTTTGTATAGGAGTGTAATTAACTCCTTAAACTATTGTAATATAATTGGTTATATTTTAGTGAGTATGGATATATGGGCCCGACGTGGCCATTTTTACTCATGTTTGAGTCTTGGGTGGAGGGACACTCATTTTGTGGCATTGAGACACTCAATGGCTACATGAGTTGACTGATTGTCAATGGACCTGCTTGGGGTGTCATGCTATGCCATGAATTTAAACCACTATAATTGTATTACCCATAACCCCTCACCTCATAAATTCCTATAAACCCCATGGGCTTGGATCAGGAAAACAAAATCATTTTGGGCTCTAGTTTGCATTAGAGAAGCAAGGAAAAAAATTGTTGTGGAAGGAACTCGAAGCTCTTCCACAAACAGGCTCTTAGTTTCGGGTTGTCATTTTAAAATTTAAGCATCATTTAATCATTCTTTAATTATTATTTAAATTGATTGTACATATCATATGCAAAGACTAGTTTAATTAGTCTAAATTGGAAAATATAAATGGTTTCAATAGCTTGTTTGGTTATAATTTTCTTAAACTGCTTTTGTTTCCTTTGAAAAATAAGGAGAACAAGAAAACATATAGAAACATACTGGGTTCTTATTTTCTTTATTCAAAACACTTTATAATACGTAAAACACTAAATTAAAGTCGACAAGACAGCTTAGAAAACACTAAAATAATATTCTCTATATTTTCAAAAACTGTTCTTAAAAATAATTTTCCAAAAAAGGAACCGAACAACGGTTTAGTTTCTCATAGAGTTCTTGATTAAGAACATAATAAGAGTTTGTTAATATTCAAGTGTGGTCTATCATCTTTGGCTTGTGGGGCTAATTATGTAAATACATTCTTCAAGGTCAATAGCAGAATGTTCTTCCTACTATAGAGCTTTAACATTACTTTCTGTACTATTTTTATTTTATTTATTTTTTAAATATGTAATAAAAATAAATATAAATAAATTTTCTTATTATTAAATTTGATTATGAAAATCTTTTTATTTTTAAATTATTATTTTAAAAAATCTTTCACTCTCATAAAAAGTTTCCGATCTACAATTGAGAATCTTCAAATTCTCAGTCTTCAAATTTGGGAACACTTCTCGAATCATCTAGAGAGGATTCTCATTCATGAGTTGAGTAATTAATTCTAAGAAAATATAAATAATATTAAGAAAAATGAATTTTCGATTGTATTATAAATTAAGAAAATCAAATTGAATAAAAACTAGTTACAAATTTACATATTTATAAATTATTTATTTTTTTATTAGATGAGTGAAAATTAATTCAACTTGAATTCTAGCTAATTTTTATTTTTATTTTATTTATTTTTCTTTATTCTATTTATATTTTCCTCAAATTTTTTGGAAATCAAATATAACCTAAATCTTTAAAAAATAATTATTCTAATTACTGGGTTGTACTATTATAAATTAATTATATAATTATATTAATATTTATATTTTTAATATCAACATTAATAGCCCCTAGAGGTTTGGTTCAAATGGTAAAGGTGGGAAAGGGTTAATATATATATATATATATATATATATATATATGTATATATATATATATATGCTACTAGCTATGATTTCTAGTTCATATATATAGTAAAACAATTATCATGCCATCTAGACTTGGGATAATGGCCCAATCCAGTGGGTACAGGTTGCCCCATTTTAGCTCGTATTTTTTAATTGTCGGACCGAGAAAATGGTGGAAAAAAATAGAATCCAGTGGCCTATTTGCCCCGCCGAATAGGCTCCGCAATCCATTCGTAGCTTGATCCCGCCTACCACTTGGTCTATTTTGACCGTTTTTTATTTTAAATTTTTTAATGGCTACATAATATTTTCTAATTATTAGAAGAGTTAGTTTTTATTATGAAAATATAGAATAGTTTTTTTATAGAAAAATAATTATTTTTAATAAAATAAAATAGTACTAGTATGAAAAGTAATTAAAATAAAATAATATATATATATATAACTAAACAAATTATTTTATATAATCTTTTTAAGAACATAAGAATAAATTATATGTTTTCAAAGAAATTTTATTTTATAAAATATAAAATTTAAATGTTTTAATTTTTAATGTTTAACTTGCATTTGGCTTGTTTGACCCATGCCTTGTATAGGGTCAATTGGATTACCGAATAGTCGAATAAAGTGGGTTGGCAGATTGATCACAATGGGCCCGACCCATTTGGACAGATAAACCATTCCCAACCATATAATAACATCCCATGGAATTTTTTGATCCTCTGCCGGTGGTTTGCATTTGAATGAATTTTTACATTTGAATGTATTTATGAAAAAAAATTTATAATGATTTTTTTTATTTATTATTTTTAATGTTCATTTTATTTTTTATTTTTTTAAACTCTTGTAATGTGCATATTTTCTTATAAACTAATTTGGGTGAATGATGTAAAAACAAATTTATAAAAATATATACCAATATTTGATTGGTGTTTTCGAGAAGCAATTTTCAAAAAAAAGAAATAAATTATGATTTTTTTTGTTTATTATTTTTGAAAACATTATTGAAAAACAATTTTTAGGAATAGTTGCTGAAAACTATTCTATGCCATTGTGAAATAAAGTTTATTTGAAAACCCAAAATATTTTTACCTTATTTTTAATATTCTTAAATATGTTTTAGTAATAATTTATATTTCGTAGTTTATTTTTAATAATTCTACATATTTGTATAATTATTTTTCAAAATAGCATTAAAAATAACTGAAAAACAATTAAAATATCTTCTTTGATAAATTGCATAGTTTATATTTCGTAGTTTATATGTCTATGTTTAATCATTATGATGAATCACACTATGCAAAATCCAAAAATTTAACAATATCCACTATATTTTTAGGCTATGTTTCGTTCTGAAATTTTTGAGGAAAAATATCAAACAAAACAAACAATAAAAAAAATTGGAGGTAGGAGCAAACTAACCTAAACATTCATGATTATAAAAAAAAAGGGCCATGGGAGGTTTTCCTTTTCCCATTGTCTTAGGATCCTGTAAGGTTAGTGAGGTACAAGAAAACTGACCCAAATACGGTAACACTCACAATTATCAAAGATTAGAAAAGAAAGAAAAAAAAAAGAAAAGAAAAGAAAATTTGGGAAAGTTAGAGCAAATTTATCCAAGAAACATACAGGAAGAAAGGCGAAATTAGGGTTAGAGAGAGAGAGGAATGAAGTGAAGCAAGCATCCCATAAGCAACGGGCATCACAAATCTTGAGCCAAACTATTTCTCCCCTTTTTGTTACTAATATCATAAACACTCCCTTTGCACTTGCAACTCTCTTTCTCTCACGAGACTAACATGTCTTCCCCCCCCCACCCTTCCCTATTAATATATTCATCCTCAGTCCCACATCTATCTCTCATTTAACCCCACCCCGCCTCTCGTGGCTGATCAGCAATGGGGAAGCGTCACACCGCCGGAGACGAAGATCGGGCCGTCGTGATCACAGCTCCGTCACCGATCGCCCTTTGTGGGGCTTGCAAGTTCTTTAGGAGGAAGTGTCTGCCTGGCTGCATCTTTGCTCCTCACTTTGGATCCGACCAGGGCACCACTAGGTTTGCCGCCATCCACAAGGTTTTCGGCGCCAGCAATGTCTACAAGCTATTGCTCCCCATTCCTGTCAATCGATCGTTGCGTTGTCGTGTCACCAATATCTTGCCAAACTCAAGTGAGGCTGTGATGGTTTGGCGATCTCCTGCCGTGCCTTTGTGTGGTTGGATAATTATTCGTCGGGACGCCAACGACGGCTCTCAACGACCTCAGATGACGCGGTTCGTCGCGGATGATTATCCGTTGACGCCTGGTGAAATCGCGCGGCGACCGATCGATTCGACGCATATTATTGTTGATCTTCGCCGCGACGTTGAAATCGTTGCTGAGTGTGCGGCGACGCTCAGCTCGATGGCCATCAAATAAATGTCAACGACGCCTTCCGCGATCTTGTCGAACGATCGTCATTCGCCGATCTTAACACTCGGAAGTATCGACGAACAAACGCGACGAAGATCGTCGTTCGTTATTCGCCGTCGCGCGCTCGTGATTCGAAGTAAATTGATTGTGCCGAGCCGCTTCGCGTATTATGATTGTTGTTAAATCTTATGTGTTGGATGAGGACTCTGATGTGGGTTTTAAATATTATCTGATAGCTAGAATGCATGGAAGGGAGCTATAAACCTTTGTGTGGCTGTGATTGGATGAAGCTCAGCAAGTAACAATTTTATGTGAAGCTTTTTGACATTACTAGGATTTAGTAATTCATACCTAAAAATTTTGATTCTTAGATATATATATATATAAATTGTAAATTCTACTTATATAATAGAAACCTTTTAATTCAACTCTTATTAAAAATAGAAAGTAACTTTGCTTAACTATAATAAATTAACAAGTAAATGTGATTACTATTATATCAAGGAGCAAAAATCATAATTAATAAGACCATAGGGCTCCGTTAGGAAAAGAAAAAAAAATATTAAGGAACTAATTTTCGTGTTTAATTCTGCATGGAAAATAAACCTAAATCCAAATACAATAAAAATTCTTCAAATTTTTAAATATTTTTAAATTTCTTTTATTTAAAGGCAAATTTTTTAGATTTGTTGAGAGAAGAAGAAGGCATGTAAACGTGCACTATTTTTAATCTATCTCTATGTATAGAGATTTTTGAGGTAAAAACGACACTTTAATTGTAACACTGGGTAAAAAAAATTAAATATTTATATTTTTCTAACGAATGGAAAATTAGTAATTTCTTTTATGAAGCCTTAATATAAATAAAAAATAATAATACTAAAACCCTTATTTTAGTTTTTCTCTGCGTAGGATTGTCAGGCTCTAGAATCTCCACACCCTAGTGTAAAACCCGGGAAAATTAAAAATTTTTAAAAATGGCAAAATGATAATAATAATAATAATAATAATAAATTGTCATAACAGTTCAAAGAAGCCTAGAAAACTCTCTAGATCTCCCGGATAATGAACGGTACGCATCGTTGGATTAGGTCTCGTGAAATCCATGGCGTGAAAAGTTTCGGTGGTGCGAGGCAGGTTGGGATATTTTTACAGGTTTAGTGATAAGTGAGTCGGTGACTCTAGGGACGAGAATTTTCTTAAAATCTGAAGTCGGGGAAATATGCTGAGCTAAGTTCATTTAAAATAAATTGAACTGAAAATAAATAAATTATTTTTGAGTAAAAACGGACCTGAATGAGAGATGAACATATGGTAAATTAAAAAAAAAAGGATAAAAAGAAAGAAAGGAGGAGGAAATCGAACAAAAGGAGACAGAGAATGAGCGGAGAAGAGAGAAAGGAAAAAAAAAGTTTTTGTTTCTTTCCTAGATCTGAATCGGCCGTCAGGTTTTTAAATCGAGCAAATGTAAAGTCGGTCTGCCTTGACGAGGAATTTCTGGCTGTAGTCTAAAATTTTAGAGTTATCAGTGAAAACTCCATTGAGGTGAAAATTTTCCTACTTGGGTTATTTCTAACCTAAGGTCATTTAATAGCTTGGGGTTTTCTTAAGAAATTAAATGAAAGCGAAGTAAATTTCAGTCCCAAATTTTAGGGTACCTTGTAGGAGTGCAGGAATTTTTTTGGGACTATTTTTAGGACCGATCCAGGGCTAAATTTCGGGTTGATTTTGGATAGTTCGGGTTGAATTTTGAGGCTGTTTGGTTAATCCCAGGACAAGCTTTTGGGTATGAATATTGGAAATTTTTTGGACTGGTTCCAGGCAGTCCCGGACTGGGTTAAGGTTTGGTAATCCCGAGACTGATGTCTTTGGGTTATGTTGAGTTTTTCGATATCACTTAAATTTGTTGATAAATTGAACCAAAAATGGTTCATGCCGTGAAGGGGCCAGGGAGATTTTATTTATGTGAGTCCAAGATTTAGGCCATTTTGTGTGTTATTATTGGAAAAATAAATAACATGTTGTTGTGTGTAAAAAAAATCGCATGTTTATATATACTTGCTTGATGTATTAACATGAAAATTAGGATAAATGGAAATTATATGTAGGAAATATAATTATCTGAAATTTATAAATGTTGCATGTAGCTCTTATTATGCATGTAGCATGACATCATGAAATGGCATGATTGCATTTCATATACTGCAGTCACGCTTGGCGTCGGAGTCGGGTGTGGGTGCATGGTCTTTGATGTCTAATTTTTATGAATGTGTGGTGAGCTCGGAAATGGGACCATGTCCAAAATCGAGACTCATGGTAGTATAAAACTATAATAAATATAAATCACGTGTGTTTGGGCGTAGCAAGATGGGCTAGACCCCCCCTCTCCCAGGGTGAAAGACCCAAATTTATATGTCGTTAGACATGATCACCGGCAGTGAAAGCCCGTAAAAATGTCGGAAGGTATGCGTCGATCCTGCTGTGTGACTCTGAAAAAGATGTGGCCTATGAATAAACACACAGGATTTGATAAATTAAAATTTGAGGGTTGTCCAATGGTTTAAGTCATTCGGTGAAACACCAATGATTGATTTTTCACACTTGGCGTTGTAAGTGTGAGGGAGTCGGTCGGGACTCGAGTTATGGGCATGAGGAGTCTCATCTCATGCATGACACGGAACATTCCATATAGAATTGCATTATTTATATGGAATATAATTTGATATTTTATGTATATCATTGCATGTCCATTTAGGCTAGGAGTAGCCCTTGTAGGAGAATTTTTCTACTAGGCATTGCTCACCCCGTCGTGGGACCCCTTTTAGGTACGGGGTGTGCGGGAGACCAGACTCAGACGGCAGTGATTATAGAAGAAAGAGCGATGTGTGGCCTTGATATTCCCTTTGTAAAAAGTAAATTGTATAAAGAATTGTAATTAAATTCTTTTGAGACTATTATCTAAATAGTCGGGTATGCAATTATGGTAAGAGGGTCGTGATCGGACTCTTATGGACTGTAATTAAGCGTTTTATTTTCATATTTTAGATTTAAATGTTAATGGATTGGTCCCAGTAAAAGGGATGTATATATTGGGGATATGGACAGATGGACCCTATAGGGTCAATACTACTTCTGTTGAGACTCTAGATAGGTTATGATTATACTGTTATACAAGTTGTATGTTGGATAGGAAAGCTCCCCAGAAACGAAGGAACTGCTGCCTGGGTGTTGTGAAAATATGGATCAGATAAATGGGACACAATAGTGGTATCGGATCACTCGAAATCCCACGGGAGTGAGTCCACGGGTTGTTGGACCCCGGTTGGGGTGTCACGCTAAGGCTAAAGAAGATCGTCAAATGTAGGTTTTCTTCCAGTCTCTTCGAATAAAATGATATTGCATTAGTAATCAGTTATAGATAGTTTCATTCTTTTCTGAACAGTTTTAAGTTCTTTCGGGTTCCTAAAATATTTCAAAAAGATCTAAACATCATATCTAAGGTTAAAAAGCAATTCAAATGGTAGCATCACGCCTAGAAAATTCTAGATTTCTTTTTATTATAGATCATGAATATTTTCTTTGGTTGATTGAATCTAGATGATTTTCTTTAAAAAAAAAAAAAGAAAGAATAGTAACAGCCAACTGAGTGGAAATCAAAGAATAAAGAAAGGGAGAGTGGGGGATAATTTGTACCTTATATATATATATATATATATAAGGAAAGAGGAGAATCGAAGACCATATACTTAGAAGGAAGAGTCGCATACCACTATACTTAGAGAGAGAATGGAAAAGAAAAAAAAAACATAAAACCGTATGGTGCTTTGTGTGAATATAAATGGATTTGAAAAATGTCAAAACGTGTGCTTTGTGTGAATATAAATGGATTTGAAAAATGTCAAAACGTAGTTTTTCTTTTGTGATAGGGGTATGTAGTAGAAAAAAAAATATTTATAGGTCTAAAAACCTACTTAAAACAGGTCTTGAAAACCTTTATATATATATGGGAAAGGAGAGTCGAAGACCACTACGCTTAGAGAGAGAGTCGCAGACCACTATACTTAGAGAGAGTATGGAAAAGAAAAAAAAAAACATAAAACCATATGGTGCTTTTGTGAATATAAATGGATTTGAAAAATGTCAAAAAGTAGTTTGTCTTTTGTGATAGGGGTATGTAGTAGAAAAAAATATTTATAGGTCTAAAAACCTACTTAAAACAGGTCTTGAAAACCTTAAGTATGGTATGTATAAAAACTCTAAGTATTAGTGAATATTTGGATAAATAAAGAAATAATTCTAGATATTTAAAAAAATTAGAAAGTAAAACAATTATTTGAGAGATAAGTTCTTAGAAAATAATTAATAAATAAAATAATCTTAAGAAAAAATGGCTTATTTGTTAATAAATTCTTTTGTTATTTGTTTTAGGTGAATAAGTTGTTAATTGATTTTTCGAGGTTAGCGATCGGGATATCGAATTTGCTGAGTAAAGGATTATCTGACTTTTGCAAAGAAAATATTTTATATGTTTTTGAGTAAAGATTATATATATAGTTTTTTTTTTCGAAAAAATATATTTATTTGCCTTTTATGTAATTTGAATAAGGAAAAGTTTGATTTGTTTTATTCATTTGATTATCCATAGATCAAATAGAAATTTTGCATGAAAGTATTTTTTTAGATTTGTTTTGTTTATAAAAGAAAATGTGGAGATATGATGTTTTGTGATTTGAATTTTGAAAGTAAATATTTTACTCTAGTTAGTTAATTACTTGTCGATGGGAATAATAGTTGACACTATTCGGTCATTGTCAATAGGAATAATAGTTGACGCTTTATATTCCTTATTGCGAATGTAATTGATTTGAAGCAATAACGCTTTAGGGTTTGGTTAAGATTCATATCTTAGTAGTGTTTGGTTTGTCCGCGCAAAAAACATTTAGACTAGCCACCCATTTGAAAGTCTCACATGGCCCCAGGCACATTTTTGATGTTGTGACGAGGAGTAAAAGTTTACGATTTAAATATCTGAAAATGAATTTGATATGAAAATGCTTGGTCAGAAAGTGAAAAGAATTTTGCTTAAATATTTGAATGTATTCGCAAAAATAATAATAATAATAATAATAATAATAATAATTATGAAAATGACTAACGATAATATCTTTTATTTTTGTCAGTGATTTGAAAATGTTTGATCTATGAACTGCATTAATCTACCTTATTAGGCTTCTAGCTCATCCCCCCTTTGTTGACTATTTTTCAGGTACTCCTAGTTCGGGTGAGGAGTGATTGGCTAGGATGAGATTTGTCTTTATTAGGATTTTTTTTATTTTGAATTTCATCATGGACCTTGTTTAGTTGATGGATTTTTATTCATTTGGATTATTTGATTTCAGAGTTGTTAAAAGTGTTTAGATAATTGTTTTTGGACTTTATGTTAGTTCATAATTGAAGGTGGAGATTTAGAAAGTTTTTATTAGTATGGAAATTTGGAATTTGTGATGTTAAAATTTTCCGCTTTTACTTTGAACAGGTATGTAGTAATTGGATTTAAATTAGTGCAGAGATAAGGGTTGTGTCCGCCGGACTTAGGTGTGAAATGGCAGGTCATGCCCATGGAATGGGTTTGGGCGTGTGAGTAGTAGAGCGTGAGTGGTATCAGAGCATTAGGTTATGATCTTAATGAGAATTTGTTTAGTTTACATTTGGGAATAGATGAGTAACACATTAGTTAAGTTTCAAGTTTGTGATTATGTTATTTTTTTCAGTTCCAATTTACTTATTTGGCTTCCTAGAGACTAACTTAGCTATAACATTGTTGTATAGGACTAATGCCACCAGGAGGATTTATCTTGCCAAACTAGTCAGGCTAATGACAATGTACCTCCTCAATTTGAGAATGTGGGCCCTATGAATGTAGAAGGGCTTTATAGATATTTGGGGACTATTGCTAGGTTGGTTGAGCGTTAGGCTCGCGTTGTTAAGACTAATTGGCAAGGGCAATCTACTACTACTAGGGGTAGCTCCTTTGATGATTTTAAGAGGTTAGGACCTCATTTTTCTGGTACATTGGACCCAACAAAGGCAGAGGCTTAGATAATAAAAATAGAGAAATTTTTTTATGTCATTGATCATTCTGATGAGTAGAAGGCCTCTTATGCAACATTCATGTTAGATAAGGAGGCTAACCATTGGTGGTGTATGACCAAGAGACTATTGGAGGCTCAGGAGCCCATTACTTGGAGAACATTCAATGATGCTTTCTACATGAAGTATTTCCCTTATAGTGTGAGGCGACAAAAGATAAGAGAGTTCATTCGTCTAGAATAAGGGAATATGACTGTGGCTTAGTATGAGGCCAAATTTACGGGGTTATCTCGTTTTGCCCCACATTTGATTGCTATAAAGGTGGATAACACAATGAAGTTTCAAGATGGGTTGAAGCCCTACTTGAAGATATCCATTCTGAAGTTAGGTGTGTATTCAAAGGTAGTGAATAAAGATCTTATTTCAAAGAGGGATTCTGAAAAGCTTTATCAATATAGAGGGCAGCAAAATAAGAGGAATAGGAGTGATAGTGCCCATGGTAATCATGTACAGAAAAAGTCTGCTCTAAATAGAAATTAGAGCAAAGGGAAGGCGGCGTGGTAGACTGGAATATTGTTTGTCTATGTGAGGTAGAGGCATGGGAACAAGCCATGTTATAGAGGGACATGAGCTTGCTTTGGTTGTGGGAAGCAAGGGCATATGATTCGAGATTGTCCAAGAAATAAGAAGCTTATAGTTAGGGGATCTAAAGATGATAATGTGATGGATGGAGAGATAGAAACTGGGCGCGAGGAGAAACTGTTTCTATGACTCATAGAGATACCCGACTCACCGAGCATGGTGACAGGTACCCTTAGAATTCACACTTTATTTGCTAGAGTTTTGATTTATCCTGGTTCAACACACTATTTTTGTTTCGGTCTTGGCACTGTGGTTTGTTAGATATGCATGTCCTCACATGGATTTTGATTTGGCCCATTTGCTACTCACATGGAGATGCATTTGTGGCCTAGTAAAATCTTTGGCATGTCTGTAATGGTGGTTATCAAGAGATACCAGTTGACTTAGTTCTTCTGGACCTCCAAGACCTTGATGTAATTTTGGGGATGGATTGGATAACTTCTTATCATGCTTATGTTGACTGTTTTGGGAAATGTGTGACCTTTAGTATTCCAAGTCAGCCTGAGTTTATCTTTGAGGGGAGTCATGTGGATAAGTCATTGTATGTTATACATTTCGGCTCTATGAGCTAATTCCTTACTCAAGTAGGGTTATCAAGGCTTTTTAGCCTATGTGATATGTAATGAGAATGAGGTGAGATTGGAAGATACACACATTGTCAAGGACTTTCCAGATGTCTTTCCAAATGATTTACCAAGATTACCACTAGATCGAGAGGTGGAATTCACCATTGATTTGGTGCCAGAAACAACTCTGTCTACAAAAGCCATATGGGATGGCACCCATGGCTGAAGGAGTTAAAGGTTTAACTTGGTATTAGATAAGGGTTTATCAGACCAGTGTTTCACCTTGAGAGCTGACTTTATTTGAGAAGAAGAAGGATGGGTCTATGAGGTTGTGTATTGAATATAGAGAGTTGAATAAGGTGGCAGTGAGGAACAAGTATCCTCTCCCTCGAATCAATGATTTGTTTGATTAGTTACGGGGTGCATGTGTGTTCTCTAATATTGACCTTCGCTCTGGGTATCATCAATTGAGGGTGAAAAGTGAGGACGTACCCAAGACGGCCTTTCGGACTAGATATGGGCATTATGAGTTCTTGGTTATGCTCTTTGGACGACAATGCACGCCCTTTTATGGACGTGAGCGAATTGAGCAATATTTGGATCAGTTTGTAGTAGTTTTTATAGATGATATTTTGGAGTACTCAAGGAGTAGAGGAGCATGAATACCATTTGAGTATTGTGTTGCAAACCTTAAGGGGTAAACAATTGTATGCTAAGTTGAGTAAGTGTTCATTTTGGATGGACAGAGTCTCTTTTCTTAGACATGTGGTATTAAAGGATGATCTTAGTTGTTAAGAAAGTAGTCACTATAGCAATTGATGAACCTTATAATATTGAGATTAGACTTCTTGGACTTGGTTATTATAAGCGTTTATTAATTGGGGTTTCTCTAAGATTGCCTTACCTTTGACTAGATTGTGAGAAGGAGTTAAATTTGAGTGGTCGATGAGTGTGAACATAGCTTCAAAGAGTTGAATGATATTGGTGACAACCTGTTTTGACCATTCCTTGAGTTCGGCTGATTTGTGGTGTATCAGTGATCTGACCATTAGGGTTGAGTTTACATTCCTTATCTGCGGGATGGTAAGGTTATGGCTTATGCTTCTAAGCAGTTGGAGCCTTATGAGAGAAATTATCCCACTCATGATTTGGAGTTAGCTGTTGTAATTTTTACCTTTAAGATTTGGAGACACTTTCTATTTAGTGAAACTTGCGAGATAAACACAGATCATAAAAGTTTAAAGTATTTGTTTTCTCAAAAGGAATTAACCTGAGGCAAAGACGGTGGTTAGAGTTACTGAAGGATTATGATTGTATTATTCAGTACCATCCAAGGAAGGAAAATGTAGTAATTGATGCTTTGAGCAGGAAGTCAGTTGGCTTTTTAGCAACAATTAAAGGTTGTCAGAGACAGTTACTAGATGACTTGAGGAGTCTATGAGTCCACATTAGTGTACATGACTCAAGAACACTTGTGGCTAATTTTAGAGTACAACCGGAATTGGTTGGGAGAATTATGAGTCTACAAAAAGATGACTTGCAATTGGTGCAACTTGTGGATAAGGTTAAGAAAGGTGGCAAGTCCAACTTTGTTTTATCTAATGATGGGATTTTGAGGTTTGGAACTCGACTTTGTGTCCCAAGTGATGAGGACTTAAGGAGGGAGCTTTTGGAGGAAGCTCATTGTTGAAGCTTGTCATGTCTGGAGGGACAGATAATATAAGGACTTGAAACATAACTATTGGTGGTCAAATATGAAGAGAGATATTGCTAGACCTGTGGCTCGAGTGTTTGGTGTGTTGCGGAGTTAAAAATCTATGTAGTACAAATGTTCTAATTCAAGTAATAAATAAAAGTTTTAAAATATCTCATAGTAAAAAAAATTTATAATAAGAACTAATACCAAAATATTTTGAAAGTTTAATTAATTTAAATAAGAGTGAAAAAATTGTCAAAAGTACTTTTCAAATACAATGTTTAATTTTTAGAAGTATATTAAAAAATAACAAAGTTTTAGTTTGGTATTTTTAATATAATAAATTATTATTTAAATTAGATTCTTTGAGAATAGTTATTAAGTTGGGAAGTTGTAGGGATAAGTAAAGTAGATTTGTGAGGAATTTTGAATATAAAAGCTAAAGTTTTTCTTAGATAAGGTGCTATTAAGGTTTTCAAAATCTCATAATTCCTTATTCTTTTTTATTACATCACAATTCCTAAAATTCAAAATAAATAAGTATTTTATAGATAATTTATCATTCATTTAAAAAAAGTATTATTAAAATTGTTATAAGCGAAAACTTTGATGAGGGAAGAATATGAATTCAATAACACAAGATAAATAAATATTCATAAAGATTACCACGAAAAGGTTTAACGTAGTTCGATCAATTATGTCTACTCACGGATAGAGAATATTTTACTATTCTTGAAAACACGGAGAACAAGATTGGGTATCAGCAGAAAAATCACAAAACTTTAAGATGCTTATCGAGAAAATACCTCACAAAACTCTCAATGTCTCAAATTCTTACACCAAATCTTTCATCATAACTTTTTTCTCTCGTGACCAGAATATTTATTGGAATATTCTAAAAGTTTTCCTTATTCTATTAGGAAACTTAATATTACAATAATATAACAAATAAAAATTATCCTATAAAATATTATTTACAAAAAAAGAATTAACATAAATTAGAAATTTGAGACATATTTTAACAAAAGTATAATTAATGCTTAAGGGAAATAAGTTTCTAACACTTAAAGGAAATAAGGCCTTGTTTGATTTTTTGTTTTTGAAAACTATTTTAGAAAACAGTTTTTGGAAACACAAAGAATACCATTTTGGTGTTCTTTGAAAATAAGGGCCACTATTCTAGGTTTTTAGAACATGAAATTGGAACCAAACAAATTTTAAATATTTTCAGGTGTTTTTGTGCTTTGGAACAAAAAATGAGACAACACCATTCAGTGCTTTCAAAAGCAGGTTCAAAACGAAACCAAACAACCTCAAGTAAATGGTATTCTCTGTGAAAATAGGGGTATTGATATTCTACGTTTTTTTTAGAACATAAAAAATGGAACCAAAAATATTTTCAATATTTTTCGTGCTTTCCTTGCTTTCAAAACAAAAATGGAACCAAACACCATTTTTGTGCTTTTAAAACAATTAAAACAAAGGAACCAAGCAACCTCTAAAGTAGTGGCTGGTTATCCGAAAATAGCAGGTTTTGGTATTCTCACATTATTTTTAGAACAAAAATTAGACAAACATATTTTCAATATTTTCCATGCTTTTCCATCGCTAGGACCAAAAATGTAGAGCAACAGATTTAGTGCTTTCATGCAGTTTCAAAAAGCAGGAACAAGTAACCTCTAAAGTTTCTTTAAAAACAAGTTTTAAATAAAATATTTATTAATTGTAATTGTGAATTATTATTTTTAATTAAAATCATAAAATTTGAGATTAGAAATTAATTTATCAAAATTTATTTTTAATATTCAATAATCTCATGAAAATTTTAAAGTTTTCATATTGACTGAAAACCTTTTTTTTTATATGCATCTTTGCGATCACATTAAGACTCACTTTATAGTAAAAAAATACAAAAACTATTCTTTAAAGGATTAAAATTCTAACAATATCTTGTTTATTTTTACAAGAAAATAAAATAAAATATAAAATTCTAAAGTGACTCTTTAAAGACATATGTGGAAATCATGATTGTTATATTACTTATCAAGAAGATATCACAAGGTAGCACTCCTCTAAGCAATTAGTGAAATAAACTATAATAATTAACAAGTAAATCATAATTACTAGGAAATATGAACAAAAATCATAATTTACAAGATACCATAGGGCTTTTTAAAAAAAAAAAAAACAAGATGCCATAGGGCTCCGTTTAGAATCCAAAAAGTATTTGAAAAAGAAAAAAAAATACTTAAGGAAAATAATTATCACATTTGGTTTCATGTGGAAAATATTAAAAAAAAAAATCAAATACAATAATTTTTTTTTTTAATTTTTACATATTTTTAAATTTCTTAGTCCGAGAAACAAATAAAATAAGTTTGAATATGTGAAACCCCGGAAGATCCAGATTTCTAAGGAATGGTAGAACGGTAAATTTTGGTCAAAATCTGGAATTTTTCTAGATCTCGGATGATGAAACGGACTTCACTGTTGGAATCGTCTTTGCCAGTGCAGTATCCTTTGTCGAATTTCGTCGGAATTAGAAGCGGTCGAAATTTCCACGTTTCGAGCGCAGGAGTAGTGCGAGGCAACTGGCGTGTGTTGAGGTGGCTCGCGATGTGCATGTGTCGAGAGTGTAGGATGAGTCGAGCTTGATAGGAACAGTAGGGCCCATGTGGGCTGTGTGACATCGTGAGTGGAAGGAAATCCTTTATTAAGGATAAGTGGATAGGGAGGAAAATCAGGAGCGATAAAGAAATGGACATGTGGCGGTGAGATGATAACATCCATGGCCTATCTTCTCCGACTGTTGGGGAGAAGAAGGAAAAGAGGGGGAGACGGAGAGAGAGAAGGATGAGAGATTTTAGAGTGAGAAGCTCTCACTTATCCCTAGGTTTCCCAATGATCGGTCCATCAAATTCCGACGAGACAAGAGGTAAAATTGGTCCCCATTGCTGGGGAGATTCTGGCGTGAGTTCTGATGTGTGGGTTTTGGCAACTCGAGGAAGTAGGGGTCTCCTCTGCGGTTACTTCTTGTTTAAATACCGTGAGAAATGGTGTTTGGGGTTGTGGTCGGAATATGTGAGCATTTAGGTCAAGGAAATGGGGGCGCATCTTGCGAGGTGGAGCGCCCTTGGGCGGTCCACGGTGGACACGAGACTATGTTGCCTGATCCGGTATTTTGGGCCGAGAAAGTGTCCATGTGAAATTGCTTGATGTTATTGCGGAAAATGAATAACTTTATCTTTATGTGTTTGATGCTTAAAGACCCATTTAGTGGAGCGAAAAAGCGGTAAAATGAATGGAGCAAGAGGCTGGTTTGAGGACGTGTGAGGGCTATACAATGCCCTGTTGGATTGAGATCCTAAATTTAGGATCTTTTATGCATTATTGCTTGATATGGATAGCATGTTTGATGTGTGGAAAATGAGAATTGTTAATGCATGTAATCTGATGTATTAACATGATGTTTGAATTATATGAAATATAATTGTGTAAGAATGGAATATATGATTTGGCATCATTACATTCATGTGCACGGATACATCACGTCGAGTCGGGTGTGGGTGCAGGGTATGGTTGTTCACCGTTCGTGGTAAATGTGTGATGAGCTCGTGTTTAAGACGAAATCAATAAACGACTCATGTTTTAAGTCATAAAATGAAATATAAGTAATGTGTGTTGGACGAAGAAAGAAGGGGGTTGTTAATCCCCTCAGGTGAAAAGCCTAGAATTTGGGTGTAGGAGACCTGTGGTGATATCCGAAAGGTCTTGTATGGGTGTGAAAGACCCGCAGTGCTATCCGAAAAGTTCTGCATGGGTGTAAGAGACTCGCGGTGTGAGCCGAAAAGTTCTGTTGCCTGAAAGAAAACACACGGTCATGTTTATCACTTAGACCTAGAGTTGAGTGATAGGAGTCGGAATTAACTCGAGATTGGCTACCCATTGGCAAATTGCATTGGGTGGTGGTAAACCAGGCTGACATATGGGAGTCATTAATTACGGTGGCGTTTTCCACCTGAGCATAGGCATGTGTAAGTGAGTTGGTGAGTGACTCAGGGTATAGGCATGGAAACATTTCATGCATGATACAAATCATTCCATGTGTGCATTGTAAATTGTATGGAATGTGGATGTTGTAATGTGTCATTGCATGTGCATTTTAGGTGGGGAGTAGCCCTCGTAGGATTATTCGAACTAGGCATTCTTCCGCGTCGTAGGATCCCCACTGGTGCACGAGAGACGGGGCGCTCGCCCGGTAGTGAGTCTGAGACCGGGTTGTGGCCTTGAGAATCATTCTTGTAAAATATATTAGAATAATCTAATTTTAATATATTTTGGCATGTAAAAAGTGTATAAGAGTTGTACATCAAACTCTTGTGAATTTTTATAAGAAATAGGTTATTAGTAAGAAAAATTATACAGGAATAGGTCTCAATATATGAGACATGTGAGTGTGATATTGGGGCACCCGATATCCACAGGTTTCCACGGGTTGACGGGTTGTCAACGGGACCCTCGGAAATTGGGGCATCACAGAATAAACATATATAATTAATTTATTAAATTTAAACCTATTTTTTTTATTTTCCTTCAAATTTCTTTACTTCCACTTTTCTTTTTTATTTTCCTCTATGTTTTCTTTCCTTATTACTTCAGATTCCAAAAGCGAGAACTTGAGGTAAGGCAAGTAGGATCAAGCGAATATGTCAAAGATATATGTAACTTAAATAAAAGGTTAAGGATAATTAAACTCACACTAGGAAAGATTAATTTATATAAACATGAATAAGATATTCTAGTGTGTGAAAGCCAATGTTTTCATAACTTAATGGAATATTGATTCGAAAACTTTAATTGGTTTACGTTTCAATGGTTGGATCTGTGATCAAATCAATGATGTTATAAATATATAATTTATATTTGTATTAAACTAAAAATAATTATAAAATTTTAAATTTTAATAATATTTTAATTTTTTATATTTGATATGTAAAGTTAAATGTAAAGATATAGTTAAGATGAAGAGAAAATTGTAATATTTAATGTAATTGAATATCTATTTATTTTATTATTTAAAAATTTTGAATTAGTTTTAATTAATTTATATTAGTTTAGATTTATTACTATAATTGTTATAAAACTACATGGCTTGGATTAGATATCCCTTTGATGCATAAAAATTTATCTAAACATTAATTCACTTACCTTGTATATGACTTAACTGATACATTAAGGTTATATTAATTATGAGAAAATTTGAGGGAAAATAGAAGGGAAAGAAAATAGAAAGGAAAAGTATAAGGAAAGGAAAAATGAAAAATAATATATATATATATATATATATATATATATATATATATATATATATATATATATATATATATATATATATATATATATATATATATATATATATATATATCGGTATTTAAAAAAAAAATTATTAATTCAGGTTAGTAATGCAATCGATAAAAACATATCATCAAAAGAAAGTTCTAAAGCGAGGAAAAAGTTAGCAGCGGCAGCATGGCTTATGGTACAGCAGTAGCAGTGAGAAGGCAAAAACGCATGTCATGCAATTAGGCAATAAAAACACAAAAAAACAAAGGATCGATGTGAAATAAACCAATTTATTAGAAAAGAAAACCCAGATCTAGAGAATAAAACAATAGAATTGTTAATTTTAGGCCAAAAATGGCTAAAAATTCACCCCACCTCTCTAACGAAGAAGGGCTTGAAATAGAGAAGACTTCTAGAGAAGAACTCAGCAATATTAAAGATTAAATGATTAACAATATATACATTTTTAAGTGATTGTATATATATTTAATTTTTTGAGATTTTTCATTAGATTGTCAAATATAAGAAAATTATTTTTCTTCAACATTTTTCTTTGTTAATACTTACAAAACCAAACACAACTTAAGAAAATTATTTTTTCTTTTTTGAGCTTCACTAACGAAAGTACAAAAGAAAGTAAAATAATTAAAATTTAAAAATAAATAGAATTTTAAAATTACATAATATTTTCAGAAACAGTGAAATATGTATTATAAAGTTGAAAAATATACAAATAATTTATTAATTATAAATCTATTTTTTATTTTATATTTTCTTTTCTTCTATGTTTGTTCTTAAATTCTAAAAATTATATAACATTTAATATATAGCAGGAAAATATGTAACATAAATTGAAAAGCAGAAAAATAACTTACAAACTTTAAATTGTTGTAAATCAAAAGAAATTAGAGGAGAGATAGGAAGAACGAGAGAATTCGGAGAATTTTGATAATTTCTATTTCATCAGCGATTAGGCCTATTTATAGGCTTATATTGAAGGCAAAAGCGCTACGTAAATGAATGACATTGTAATCAGTGTGTCATTATGGTCATTCAAAATCAATATTTATACGAAAATATTTATAACCTCCCTTAGACCAGCCATCCTGAATTATTAAATCTTGCCTCATTAAAACCTTGCGGTGAAAACCCGATAGGATAAAACACGGGCGAAGGGAAAAAAGTACGATATACTAATATCTTTAACAATCTCCCCCACGATAGTGACATGATGGCACCATTACGGAGATCTTCCCGGTTAGGCGCATACCAATCGGCATGAAGTTTCTTGAGCGTTCTGATGAAGCGTGCTTTTGTAAATAATCTGCTAGATTATCATTGGACCTTATATGTTGCACATTGATCTCACCACTACTTTGAAGTTCATGAGTATAGAAGAATTTTGGTGAAATATGCTTAGTTCGATCACCTTTAATATATCCTCCTTTGACTTGCGCAATACATGCAGCATTATCTTCATATAATACTGTTGGTTCATTCTTAATAGAAGATAATCCACATGATTCTCTGATGTGTTGTATCACGGATCTCAGGCAAACACATTCTCGGCTAGCTTCATGCATGGCAAGTATTTCTGAATGATTAGAGGAGGTGGCCACCATAGTTTGTTTTACTGATCTCCAGGATATAGCAGTATTTCCATAAGTAAATATATATCCTGTCTGTGATCGAGCTTTGTGAGGTCGAAGATCTTTTTGCATGCATAACGGAAACAATTGTGGTTCAATGTAGAATAAGAAAATAATCCCATGTCACCACGTTCCCGCGAGAGATATCTTAATACATGTTTAATTCATTCAGTCTGCCTTTTAGTTGGGTGAACTTTATCTTGCTATTAAATTAGCGAAAAGCAATGCAGTCAGTATAATTTACAGAATACATTAGTGCCCCAATTGCACTAAAGATATGGTACTTGAGGACCAAGTAATTCTTCATTTTCTTCTTTAGTAGGAACGGATCTTTAGTCATAGTGACCTAGCAACCATGGGAACAAGGGGATGTGATTTATCCATATAAAAGCGCTTGGGACTTTTACGTATATGTTGATTGATGGATTAATACACCATTTGAACAATACTCGATCTGCTGTAGAACCGATATTTGTTTCCCAAGATGCTTTCATTTCAAATTCCTTCTTTAAGTAGTCCAAATTGTTTTGATGAGCTCTTGAGGAGTCCCGATTAAATTCAAATCATCCACATACATGATAATTGCAAATTAGGTTGCTACTTTCTTGATAAAGCATGGACAAATTGAATTATTCACATATCTTCTTTGGTAAATGCGAAACTAGCAGTTATACCACATTCGAAACAATTTGTTTTAATCCATATAAAGATCTTGCAACTTGATTGAATACATGCTCGTGGTTTTGAATTATTGCTTCAATGATAATGAATCAGTCGAGGAGATTTTCATATATACATTAGCATCCCATAGATCCATATAAATATGTTGTGACTTCACATCCATCGGAGCGCATATCAGGTCCTTAAAGGCTATGAAGTTATCAAATATCGGAATGTGATTGCGTCCGTGCGAGAGAATATGTCTCCTCATAGATTAATTCTAGGTCTTTGAAACCTTGGGCCACAAAGCGTGCTTTATGTATTTTATTTTGCTCATTTCGCTTTGACAGACCCATCTATATCCAATAGGTTTTATGTCTTTAGGTGTTTGAACCTCTTGGTCGAATACCTCTCGTTTAACCGAGGTTTTAACTTCTGTTTGAATTGCTTCTTTCCATTTTAACCAATCATTTCGTCGACATTCATCTATATTTTGTGGCTCTTGATCTTCATCATTATTTATGATGTCTTGTGTACTTGGAAAGAAAAGCATCATCTATAAGGGTAAGTATTTCGATTCGATTTTACCCTTATGTATATAATTGATGAGATTTCTTCATTGTTATGCACAGTACAAACTCATGAGATAAAGCGATCAGTGATGCCTCTGCGGGAGCTATTAGTTCATTATTTATATTTGTCGATCCTTTTCATTTGTATGCTCTTGGACGTCCTCTTGAATTATTAAATTTAACATTTTCTTTTCTAGGAATTGTGTCTTTTGAGCCAGGAGTCGCCGCGTTTTAATTGTGGCAGGCTCATTAGCCATGCTATATTCCGATTTTCCATTGGAATTTCAATTAGTCTTTGGGATGTTCGCGGTGGTATATGTGATTTGTAACTTTTGTTGAATCAATAAATGCATCCAGTAATCGATTTGCAGATCTTGTAAATGAATTATCTTTTTTGAACCTCTGATTCGAGATTGCTTTGTGGGAGGTCGAAATGAGATAAAGATGATTCATTCCATGTAATTTTTTAGCGTTCTTACCGGAATTGGTTTCCTCCCTAATGGCGGGAAAACATTTTCATTAAAATGACAATCTGCAAATCGAGCAGTAAAAACCTCACATGTGAGAGGCTCAACATAGGTGATAATAGATGAGGATTGAAAACCAACATAAATACCAAGGCGGCGTTGAGGACCTAGTTTAGGTCGATGTGTGGGAGCAATAGGAACATAAGCAGCCTGACAAAACACGTAGATGTGAAATATTAGGTTGGTAACCTAAAACAAGTTGGAATGTTGATAAATCTTGATTCTTTGTAGGTCGTGAGGCAAATTAACCGCGCGAATAATATGTCCCATGTAGATAAGGCAATTTGGTTTTCAAAAGTAATGGTCACAACAATCAATTGCGAGATGCACGATAAAAGATTCAGCCAACCCATTCTGAAAATGAACATGAGCAACAGGATGTTGAACATCTATACCAATAGACATACAATAATCAAGGAATGCTTGAGATGAGAATTCACCAACATTATCAAGACAAATTGTCTTGATAGGGTGATCAGGGAATTGTGCCCTTAGTCGAATTATTTGAGCTAGTAATCTAGCAAACGCGACATTCCTGGTAGAAAGAAGGCATACATGAGACCATCGAGTGGAGCGCATCAATTAAGACCATAAAATAAGCGAAAGGGTCAGCAGATTTGGGTGAATAGGCCTGAATATCGAATAAGTTCTAGAAGCGGGGAGTCGGACACAGCTTTAGTAAGATGGTCCTAACCGATCAATTTGCAGCGAGCAAGCTGGCACAATTAAAATCATGAGATGTTAAAATTTGTCTGCTTGTTAATGGATGCCCATTAGAATTTGTAACTATACGCCGCATCATGGAGAATCCCGGATGTCCAATCCGTTCATGCCATAATATAAATGCTTTAGAGTCATTGAACTTAAGTTTATTATATGGGATTGATAGGCCTTATAGTTGTTTGATATAACCCACGTGATAAAGGAAGCCATTTGTTCAGATTTGTTTTGCCGAAAATAATAGAAGTAATGAGTAATACTCATTTCCATCCACGATACATAGTTTCAATGTGATATCCATTCTGTGAATATCCTTGAAACTAAGTAGAATTTCTATTAGATTTATTAGAATAAAAAGGGCATTTATTAATTTGGAACTTGGTACCATTAAGCCCGAACGATGTAGCTCTTAGGAGCCTTTAATTGTCAGCGGGACTGAGATAGTTTGGACATTAGATGAAATTAATGTTAAGTTTGAAAAAATATTTCTTATTAAAGTAAGTTGTGTGGGTGTGGCCGCGATCAACAAGACATTCATCTCCAATGAGATATAATTGATCGAGTTGGAAGAAATCATATATCTTCAAAGAAAAACAAAATGTAGATATAAATCAAAGTTTGCATTAGATAAATAACATAAGAAAAGTAATATAATGATCTTATGCGTCAATCATGCTTAAACATTGCCACCACCAATCAAATGGTCTAGATTTTCACTTGGATCCTCAAAGAAATCAGAAATATCAAAATTAGTTAAAGACACTGCACCCTCATCATCAAAGAATTTTGCATTACTCTGGTTGCCATCTTCTTTAGGAGAGACTTGATGAGGGTCATTAAAATTCATTATGTCGTACCATCAATAAAATTTGTCTCAATTGCTTGTTCTTTCCTTTAATGGAGGGCTTTGATAAAGATCAACCAAATGTTTGGCGTCGACAAGTGCGAGGACCAATGACCTTTCATTCCCACATCTATAGCTGATTTCATATGCTTGCTTGTTATGTATTTTACAGTGTCTTTCCATTTAATGTCTACGAATGAGCCAACTTAGTTTGTTAGAAGTTGTTTTTCTTATTTTGAGATTGATTAAAATTTCCTCGATTCCAAGGATTATGTCGACCCGCGACCACGACTAAACCCACGACCCGCGCATAAACCTGCGCGTAATGATATCCACGCCCTCGATCCATGTTTATGAATAGAAATTGATGTAGCATTGGCTTGACGGTAATCACGGAGCCGATAGGGCGAGATTGATGAATTTTAATAACAGTTGATTATTTTGCTTTCGGCTACAAGGAGAATACAATTAACTTCTGAATATACGGTAACGGCGCTCTCTATATTCTTCTTAGCTGCGGGGAGCATGTTAGAGGCATGAAGGTATAAGTTTTCTACGGCGTGTCCTCATGGTGATCTTTCTCCACATAATTACAGGCGAGCTAATTTTGAAAATGCTTGAGTTGTGATCAGCGGCCCGACTTAAAAATCTTGTAATCTTAAATGAAGCCAATCATAGGGCTTTGGAAGTATTCACGGTCTTTGATGGTCATATCGTTCTTTCAGAATTATTCCAGAGGATCGTGGATCTTTAGTAAGATATTCGACTTGAACTTGCATCCATGTGATGGCGAATGAAAATTAAGGCCTTGGCGCGCGATCTGGCGGGATCGACATTTCCTTCTTGATAGTATTTCCCAAATTCACCCCAGCATCCAAAGTGGATTTATCGAATCCAGATAAAATAATTTTTGCCGAGGAAATGTCAAGAGGCGACAAATTCGAAGTTTAGTGATATTGGACATTTTATGCGAAATATCAAGCCCCGAACGAACATTCAGTTCACAGGCTTAGGCACGAATATATATAAAAAAATTTTTATTTTTATTTTATCTTCAAGCAGGCAGGTATTTGAATATGATAACCTTCTTAACTACTCCAGTTTCGACCAGTGACTTAGTTTTTTTTTTTGTCTTGAGCTTGGGCTTGAATATTAGTTCAGGCTACGAGAAGGAATAATATTGGATGAAACTGTGGAAGATTGGTCCTATTATGAGACTATAGTGTATTAATCTTAAAGATGGTTTATTTATGTCAGCGAGTGGTTTCATCATAGCTTCGGGCTATGGAAGATTGATCGAAAATAAACTAAATAAATAAAATAAAATAAAAATTAAGAAGAAATATCACCTTTACGGTTTTACGCAGCCTTTTAAATGCGAGCTTCGTCTTGATGCGTGTTGTAAATCAAGAATTAGAAGGGTAAGGAAGGAGACAAAGGAAGATCGGAGGAAATTAGATGATTTCTATTTCATGTTTGATTAGGCTATTTATAGGCTTATGGTGAGAGAAAGGCCAAGCGGCTATAAATGATACGTTAATAATTGAAGACCGAAAGCCTTAACATAGAATGACATTTATGTCGATTATTATTAATTATGGTCGTTTCAAAATCAATATTTATACAATATTTATAACATAAATCTATTTGTTATTTTCTATAGTTGTTCATTTCCTTCTACTTTTACTTTCTTTTGTTTTTTATGAAAATAAATTTATTAATTAATTTCATTTTTTCTCCACTGCATTTCTCTCTAGAATTTATTATCAGGAGACAAACATAATTAAATATTTCTAGGCTTTTGAAATAAAGAATTAGGAAGCCTACCATCAACATGGCATATATATATATATATACAACTCAGTAAAATGTTTTTTCTTGATCCTCAAAGAAAGAAAGCTTGTAAGACTCATAACAACTAACTCTCTCTACCTCTCTTCTTCTACCTGTGTCTAAATACATATCTTCTCTCTCTCTCTCTCTTTTTCTTCTTTTTTTTTTTTTAAGGAACTTTTATCTTTCTCTTTGATTATAAATAATCATTGAAAGTTTATATTCCTAACATTAATTCCTAATTGTTTTGTATTGTTACTGCAGGATCTTGAACACCATGCGACTGCCGATGCTGGTTGGTACCTGTTTTCCTTCTAAATGTAAGAGTTTTAGTTCATAATAATCAATTTGTTCATTGCCTTTTTTCCAAATAGGGTAAGGCTTTTCTTGTTGGTTTTCTAAAGTTGTAGTTGAATCCGTGAAAGTTATAAGGAAAGAAGGAAAAATATGAAGGTCAATGTTTTTGGTTCTTGAAATGTTCAAAGGAAAGAAAAAAAATCTTTAAGGGAAATGATTTTTTATTTTTTTGGTTGCCTAACGAAAAATTTCTAGGTAAATCAAATATAATTTAAATTACTTATAAACTTATATATTCTTTAATTCAACCCAATATATTATTTTAATATAATAACTCAAAAACTTATTTTATTTATTTTAATTCATCAATTTAAAGATTAAATAAAAATAATGTGTTGGATTTTACTCTATTTTTATTTCCTTGATTCTTTCTCCCCTTTACTTTTCCTCTTTATTTTCTCTCTTGCATTTTTCCTCAAATTTTGTGAGAACCAAGCTTAACCGATCCTCTTAATTTTTTTTCCGTTTACTTTTTCTCTTTATTTTTTTTTCCTTTTACTTTGTCTCTCTATTTTCTTTCCTTGTATTTTCTCTTAAATTTCTTGGGAACCAAACGTAACCTAAATCTTTTTCATGGAAAACAATTAAGAAAAACTAATGCATATTTAACCTATGTGTTTATTGATGTAGATACAATCTGGAACATGAAGGAGTGAATTCTCAGATCCCCACCAGTCTGGATTATGGAGGAGTGGAGTCTAGATTTTCCACCAGGATTAAAGATGGAAATTAGGAGGGGATTCCAGTGGAATTGTCTCATATCCACTCTAGGAATTGTGGATTGCATGCTGGATGGAGGATTGTAAGAATTATCATTACTTCCTTCTTGTTTTCCTCTTGAATTTAGGTTTAATATTTGAGCTTTTTTATTTATAACCAGGAGTGTCGGGAGTCGGGACAGTTTGTGTCACAACCCGGATTTTAGGTAACCCAAAACCTAGGCCATGACCATAAGTCAAAGGTTTGACCCTAAGGGATACTCCTGTTCCTAGCTAACAATCGATCCTTTTTTTTTTTTTCTTGTTATTGACCACTACTAAGTCTTACTCAAGCTACGTTATTACTTTAGCAAACAAGAGAGCATAACATCATCTAATAGAAAGTGAGGATCATCTCCCAAGCCTATAACACAAGTTTAGGGCAATAAGGCACCCCTCAAAAATGCATTCTACATACAATCCATTATAAATAACCAAAATACTAGTATTATAATATAATGTGACTACAAGGTGAGGTAATACACCAATCCTCCCTTCAAGCTGCTCCAAGACCTCCCGGGGTATTTTGAACCCTTTTTGGTACTGTTTGTTGGTCATTAGGAGTTACACCTGTATCTAAAAGTCATCTAAAGGAAGGGGTGAAGCATTAATCGCATTCTTCAGTGGGATCTTACTAACCCTCGAAGGCTATGGGAAATATAGCTAAAATTCAGAAATAAATATAAATACAAGTGGTTAAATACCTAAACAAGGAAAAATGGGATAAATAGTTCACATAAAGTCAAGCTACACAAGCATCAACTCACCACCAACACACTCACATCATTCACCTAATGATTTAACAACCAACATGATGTAGAAAAAAATGTGAATGAGATGCAATTGAGATGTTATGCAATGCACTATTGTTCTGGGGCTTTCATCGAATGATATGCGTCCATACCCTAATACAATCTCCATTCGGAGTCTTCTCGGGGTAAGGTTTTGTGTCTTTCACACTAGGGATATCATTCCCTTCTTAATTTGCCTCTCCTAGGCCTTTTCCTTTTGTCGTTCTTTCACCGGCATGATGCATATGTCATACAACAATTTCAAAGGTTCCATTTCAACATTTTCAAATAACTCTAAACAGCAAGTATTTTCAACCCTTCAAGGAAATTCCATAACCTTATATCAATGCTAAAGTCATTATTTCCATATTCAAACACATTACACAATCCCCAAATAATTAATATAAATATTCACATTCAACCCAAACAATTTTTCAAACATTCAAGGGATATCCATAACCTCATATTAGTACCAAAATCTCTATTTTACATTCAAACACATTACAAAGTTCCCAAATAATGAATATAAATATTCACATTCAATAACAGTACAAATATTTAAGGCACCTTCATCACCCCAAGATACACTTAAGAACCTTAAATTCATAATAATACATACTACCAAGGCTTCAAATAATTAACTTCAACATTCAAATGTTTCTAATAATCCAACAATCTCACAAAGCAACAAAATTTCTCCTAAACTATACAATAATCACAAAAACCCAAAAGCAAGACATCAATATTAACAAATAAAAATCTCACCAACTTCAATATGATGTCAAATATCCATCAAAAGGCAAACATCAATCCAATGAAGCATATTAAGCGACTATTTTTGTAAAAATTACAAAATAAAAATTTTAGGGTTAAACCACCTTACCTCAAATCCATAAAATCTGATCGTTGGAATGGAAATTCGTCACCACACAATCGTTCCTTACATTGAATATGATAACCCTTCAAAGTTTAAAGTTGATCGGAAGTTATTTGGCACAAAATCATAAGCCCCAACTCTACGGAGATTTCTCCCCTTTTTCCTTCTATGCACTTATACTACAAACTCCTACCATCTCTTCAACTCCATTTTTTTTCCTTTTTGTCTTATATCCTTATACATTCCTATTTGGTTTTAATTTTTTTTTTTTACACAAATACCTACAAACCAATACATTTTATTTCCTCACCATGTTTTCTATTATATAAATACATATTACTATACATATATTTTTCAAATAATGCTTCTTATAACAAATAATTTATTTATTATTATTATTTTTAGAAGAGCAATAATGATAAGGATTAATAACAAAAACAATAATACTAATAATGATAATCTACGTACACATACTTATCACAAACAACATAATTTATATTATTAATACCTAGTTTATTTTATACCTTAATCATCAATTTTATTTTTTTATTTTTTTTTAAGCCAACGTAACAAAATCTAACGTTCTCCATTGACTACTAAAAGCCTTCAATTTTCTATCACTCCTAAGTCAACACGTGTTCTCAATTGGCCTTTGACTATTGTATATTCGATAAAGTTTTTCAGTGAAGATCTCGTGGCCTAAAATACTTGGGCTTTACATCCTACCCCCTAAAAGAGATTTTGTCCTAAAATTTAATTGACCTTACCTCAAAATTTCGTTAAATAGTTGTGGATGTTGTTGCCTCAATTCTTCTTCGAGTTCCCAGGTTGCTTCTTCTATCCCATGATGTTGCCACCACACCTTGACTGCAGGGATTATTTTGTTTCGGAACCTATGTTCTCCAAATTCCAAAATCTGTAAAGGTTCTTCTATATAGGACGTATCTGCATCAATATGGACTTCTTGCAAGTCAACTAACCAAGTTGGACCTAGGGTGCATTTCCTTAACATCGACATGGAAGGCGGTGTGCAGCGTCTGGCTGGGGGCAATACTAACATACGCTCCCGGGCCAATTACCACAGTGATGCGAAAGGCAGAGCAAACTGAGAATTTGGCTTAAAAAGCCCCCTGCTAAATGAAATTCACCTTTTTGAGGTGATACTTTCACAAAGACCCAATCGCCTTCTTCAAACTCTGAGGGTCTTCTCCTCTTATTTGCATAACTTTTTTTTGTCTATATTAGGCAATTTTAAGTTTCTCCTTAATAATACGAAGCTTTTCTATTGTTTCTTGACAATTTTGAGCCCCAACAAACGACTCTCCCCCATCGCAGTCCAACTTAAGGGGGATCTACAAGGTCTTCCATAAAGTGCTTCATAAGGCGCCATGCCAACGCTAGATTGATAGCTATTGTTATAAGCAAATTCTGCCAAGGGTAAGTAATCTACCCAACTCCCTCCAAAGACTAAGACACATGCCCTGAACATGTCTTCTAAATTTTGGATTACTCGCTGACTGACCATTTGTTTGGGGATGAAAAGCAGTACTAAAATTCAACTGAGTACCCATGGCCCTTTGCAAACTCTACCAAAATTGGAAGGTGAACTTGGGATCTCTATCAGACATTATAGATAAGGGCATCCCATGGTATCACAATCTCTGTATGTACAACCAGCGAGAATTCACGAGTCAATAGTCTTCATGGCTAGAAATGGTGACTTTGTAAGGCGGGTCTCTGTATGACTCATTTCTTCTTACTTATAGTCCTTGGTAATCCTACCACGAAGTCCATGGTGATATGATCCCACTTCCACTCAGGTATAAGTAGAGGTTGCAACAATCCTACAAGTTTCTGTTGGTCTACCTTCACTTGTTGACAAGTTTCACATTTTGCTACATACTGAGCTATAAACTTCTTCATCCCAACCCACTAGAATTGTCTCTTTAAGGTCTTGATACATCTTTGTACTTTCGGGGTGTATAGTATATTTGGCCCTATGAGCATGTGTCAAAAGTTCATTCCTTAACTCTACATTCCTGGGAACACATAATCTCCCTTTGAATCTTATGCTCCCATCAGCATGCATTAACCAATTTCCACCCGCTTCACCTTCTACCAATTGGGCTTTAACTCTTCCTAAAAGCTCATCATGAATTTGTTCTTCCACTACCCTTTGGATGACCATTGAATTACATGACATCTTTGTATAAGCATGGGCCTTGCCCCTTGCATCAGAGTCTGACGCAAAATCCTCGATAACTCCATACATCTCATACTCTTTCATCCGTAAGCTAGATAACTGGTCATGATTCTACCCTCTCAATGCTTCCGCCACAACATTTGCCTTCCTTAGGTGGTAGTGAAGAGTGAAATCATAGTCCTCTAATGTCTCCATCCATCTCCGTTGTCTAGAGTTTAACTCTTTTCGAGTGAAAATATATTTCAAACTTTTAGGATCGGAGTACACTTCAAACTTCTCCCCATACAAGTAGTGTCTCTAGGTTTTAAGAGCAAACACTACTGCTGCAGGCTCCAAGTCATGTGTTGGATATTTACTTTCATGCTACTTTAACTGTCTTAAGGCATACGCTACCACCTTGCCTTATTGCATAAGTACACACCCTAGTCCAACCGTAGAAGCATCTGATAAGCGTGAATGGTTCTCTGCTAATGGGGTGAGTCGACATTGGGCGGAGTGATTAACCTCTACTTCAACTCTAGGAAAGCCTCTTCACATTCCTCACCCATTTGAACTTCACCCCTTTTCGGGTCAATCTAGTCATGAAACGCAATCCTCAAGAAATCCTATATAAATCTTCTGTAATGCCTAACTAACCCCAAGAAACATCTAACCTCTAAGATGTTAGTAGGCCTTTTCCAGTTATGGACAGCTTCTACCTTAGAATGATCCATTGTTATCTCTGTCTCAAAAACCACGTGGCCTAAGAATTTCAATGTCATCCATAAAGACAATCACAAACTGGTTCAAGTAAGCACGAAACACTCTATTCATCAGATCCATGAAAGCAGTTGGGGCATTTGTCAACCCAAAAGGCATGACTAGGAACTCAAAGTGTCCATATCTTGTTCTAAATGTGGTCTTTGGGATATCTTCTTCTGTAACCCTTAGTTGATGATACCCCGTTCGTAGGTTAATGTTGCTAAAATACCTTGCTTCCTTCAACTGGTCAAATAAATCATCTATTCTTAGAAGAGAATTTACTTGTTCTTCCTGATAACTCTATTGACTTCCCTATAACTTGATTACCTGGATCTTAAGGTACCATCTTTCTTCTTCACAAACAATACAAGGGTTGTGACGCCCCCAACTAGGCACCCGGTGTCAAGCGAGGGTGTCATTTTTTTTTTTACTATAAACTTATGAACTTTAAGCTTACTCATTCATATAATGTTAAACATTTAACTTGTAATATATTCTGTAGCAGTAGATTACAAAATATATACAAGCTCCATATATGGAAGTGTTCAACATTTACAATATTTACATTGCTTACAAAAGAAACAAAAATACATATACATTAGACCAAATGGTATTTCAATGGGTACCTAGTGATGTGTTAACTTTGATTGCTAATGCGGATTGTCTTGTCCTCTGGTTTCCTCTTCTATACCTACACGGATGAAACACCCATGCTAAGCTTATGTAGCTTGGAGTAGGAATATGCTGTGGATGACTCTATTGGGATCATCTCGCTTTGAACTACATGCATATACTTATGACAAATATAACATTTACATATACTTATCCATTTCTCATATCTACTTTTTCATAACATGTTTCATTTCTTATCATATTTCATATATTTTTCGGGTCATCTTACACTTTACTTCTTGTTCTTGTAACCATATACTATCATCACATAGCAGTATTATGCTTCTCATATCATGCCATATATTATATACATCTCATTTGCATATACTTGTCATTTTAACATGTTTAGTAATCTCGTAAATCTTAGAAGTGGATACGAGAAGCGTATCGCCGTACTATCATAAGCGAGAGCAGTGATCTCTATCACATATGACAAACGGGGCATCGATATACGTAAAAAGCGTATCTTTGCGACAATTATGCACCCCTATAGGCATGTCTATCATCCATACGATCATGCACTTGAACAATCAGTTTTATTATATTTTCTTAACAATCTTTTAGGTATTATAAAAATATATCTCATAATATCATGTATACTTATGAGATATTCATTATCAAATAATCTCTTATAAGCATTTAACTGTAATTTTTTTTCATATCATATACGTGTATTCTCTTTAACTTTCGCAACACATGTTATCATGATCATATTATGATCGTTATTTCATATAACAATACAATTATAACCTTTGTGGCGTGACAGGGTCCTGGGTTGATCACGAATCCAACTGCGGAAAAACGTGTGCCTCATATCATGAGACCCATACATGAGTAAAATGGCTACGTCGGGCCCATACATGAGTAGTTACCAAAAGATAATCAACTATATTACAATAGTTTCAAGAGTTGTTACATCACTCTTAATCAAAACAAATATCAAAATTAAGAATTCTAATACATGTTTTACAAATTATATATCAAAGCCACGTATCCTCTTCCACAGAAATGCGGCCTCTAGTGAGCATCATCTCCCTGAACACTCCCTATGTACGAAGAGGATCCTGACGAGGTGAGCAATGCGATGATAACCTCCTACATGGGTTACTCCCGCTAAAATTATAACTCATGCAATGGAAAAACACACACATTCAAGTGAATTCCATGATTCCTACTCGAATGTCTACGTACTGATCCATGTTTTTGGTCTCCATAGAGCTCCCTCACACACATGCTTATGCCATGTATGAAAACCGTTCCAAACAAAAATATTTGTTTTTATTTGCTGGCAACCCTTAGTGCTCATCGTTTGGACAATCCCTCAGAGGTGAATTTGTTGGGTAACTCTAGAAACAACTCATGGGCCTCTCAGACGTGGTGTTGGACTTAATTTCCCAACACAATTCTTGGGACAACTTTTGATAAAATTTTATTGTTTTGGACAACCCTCCGATTTAATTCATGTCATGCCTCCACTACTATTCTAGGGTTGCCGGTGCATGTGAAATGCAATATACTGGGTCTGACAATTTCATGTTAATATATCAAGAATGCATATATTAACAAAAATTAACACACAACAACATGTTATTCATTGTAAGCAATAACACAAAAATCGGCTCACATGGGCCACTAGAAAAATCCGACAGTTCATTGGTACTGTCCAAAGCATCACAACACACAAATAGGACCACTCAAAGGCAGTCTCCAACCCGACACAGATAAGCGCCTACAAATTCCGATATGGGTCCCACTCCAAGGGTGAAAACTCCTGCAACCATTCGACCCCGAACACTCTAACCATTAACAAGGTTCTTAAATAAGGATTAAATCAAGAGTGAAGAAGACCCCTACCTTCAGGGTTGTGAAGCTCCTGAAACTAGGCCTGTACTCCTTGCAGTAGCTCTTTATAGTGGGGCTTGACTTTGCCTCTTGGCTCGCTAGGAGTTCGACGGTCAGATCCAGGGATTATAGAGAAGGTGGACTCTCTCTCCTAAAATCTGGCTCTTTTCTCTCTTTTCTTTCTCCCAAAACCGGTTGGAAGCTTGGGTCGAAGGACTTGTCCTCTCATGCCACATGTCAAGCCACCATTGGTTGGCTTGGATTTCCTTATCTACTTATCCCTCTACTTTGGGATTTTCATCAAATGGTATCATGCCATGTGTCCACCCATGGCCCACACTTGAGCTCATGTTTGACTAGTGCACATGACATGGCACCTCTTAGTCACTCAAAATGTCAAGTGTCCCCTGCTACCCCATTGCCTCAAAACGTGAAATTAGACTATCTTTGAATTTGGCCGAGAGATTAAACGTGGTAGTAGATTTATAAGACGATTCCAACAATGGTAGTTTAGGTAAATCAGAGATCTGAAAATTCGGATTTTAACAGTACCATTTACCCTTTTTAGAAAATTAGAATTTTCTCGGGTTTTTATATTCTCTCCCCCCTTAAAGAATTTCGTCCCGAAATTCCATACAATCACGACAAATCACATGCATATGCAACGTGCACTATGCTATGCATGTAAACTAATCATTTAAGCATTAAACGACTAACCCACGTACCTTCATCTCTAAACAAGAAGGGATAGGTGGCCCGCATCGTATCCTCGCACTCCCACGTTGCCTCCTCCACTTCACGGTGTTGCCACGACACTTTCACTAGCCTCATGGTCTTGCGTCATGAACGATCCCGGCTATCCATAATACTGCCTTGGTCCTCCTCGAAGGTCTCATCACGTGTCAACCTCGATCTCTCCTAATCCATTACATGAGGTGGATGCGGGTGTACCTCAGAACATGAAGGCTTGAAATACCTCATGTGGACACGACCTTTGGGCGGTAAAGCCTTAGGTGCGCTATGGTGCTACCCTCTCAAGTATCTGGTTCAATGAAGCCGCCGCGATAGGCTTTCCGCCACATTGCCAGGCAGCCACTCCTCTCTTAGGCATCACCTTGAAAATGTGATCTCAGGCCTCGAACTCCCAGGGTTGGCGTCGTGCCAACATAGCTCTTGCGGCTCTGGCGAGAAGATCTTTGCCGATATCAACTCACTTCTCGGTGTCTCTAATCGGATCGGGACGGTGGGCTCTCAGCCTCGGTCCAACATGTGATTTGTTTGCATGACCTCATCCCAGTGCCTCATATGATGCCATCTGTATGCTTGCGATAGCGTTGTTGTGGCGAATTCCACTAAGGGCAAATGTGTTTTGACCCTTATAGAACTTGGGACCATGCCATGCGTGTCTGCAACTGTATGGTCCTCGGAATGACCATCTTGTTTATGGGTGGAAGGCTATGCTCGCCAGTGTGTGTGCCCGCTGCCTTTAGAAGCTTCCCAGCCTGGTAAACCTCGGGTCTCTGCTCCAGGCATATGAATCACGGTACTCCCATGTGGCGAGACGATCTCTGGTCTCTCTTATGGTGGAATTTCTCCGATGTGAAGGTCGTCATGAGGTTGGGAAATGTGCTTACTTAGGTGATGGGTCTCTGTCACCCTTCCCAGCGTCATGCCTGCGGTGTCAGTGCTTGAAGTGGGTCACAAAACCCCGTGTGCGTGCTCCCAGCACCCTCGGCTACCTCAAGTGGCTGGAAGTAGCCCCTCTTGAAGCCTGGTGCTCAGACCTTAACTGGCAGCCACATTGAGACATCATCGAACAAAGTCCCTACGTGTCTCTTTGTCCTCTCCATTGATGCGACGAAGATCTTTGGTACATCTTCGTTCCATGCGGATGCGCGACAGAATTGAGGAAGCGTGAAAGTACGAGGATCTCCTGTAAATTAGTCAACTGAGGAACCCTTTACTCGTCCTCTATGCAAAGACGCTACCATGCGGCGGATGGTCGACCCTCGTCACTGTGCACGTGCGGTTCTGCGATGAACGCTATCTCCACGTCGCCCGGGATACGTCATGCGCCGATGGGGAGCGGTGTAGCTCTTAAACTCCGCATTGCCTGTTACTTTCGATGTCGCGCAGCTGGCTGTCCCACGATCACCGAGCATTACGCCATTCGGGGCTATACCCGGCGATGCTCCACAGTGACGCCGTAGTGCGGCCCAGCCTGCGTTGCCTTACCGGATCAGTGGCGCAGTGAAGTCATAATCCTCTTAGAACTCCATCCTACGTGTTGCCTCATATTGAGGTCCGTTAGTAATATACTTCGGACTTTTGTGGTAAAGTACATCTCAAGCGCTAGCCATATAAATAGTAGGCGCGAATCTTCAAAGGCGAAGACTAAAGCGCGATTTCATATGTCGTGTGGGGTAATTATGCTTATGATTCTTATTGTGAGACACGCCAGCTACCACTCTCCTGCACTACATCAAAACACATCTGGTTTGGCCCCTTGAGAGGCATCCTGATACACTTGTGTACCTATGTCCTCTCTTTGGGACTATCGGGATAGAAAATTTGAAGTAAACCTCCTCTTCAGCTCTGGAATGCCTCCTGCATCGATCCTTGATCAAACTTGACCTCCTTTCGGGTCGATCTCATATAGGTACATTGTCGGAGAAATCTCGATAGATCTCTGTAGTACCCGGCCAATCGAAAACTCGTGTCTAGAAAGATTGACTTGATCTCATACAACTCATCACAACCTCGACCTTCTGGGGGTCAACGACACGATGCGACACCGCGTGTCTGAAAATCTCGCCTCAATAAGCGAAGCTACTTCTTGAACTTAGCGTATAGCTGATAGTCTCAGCAATTTGCAAAACAACCCTCGAGTGATCCTCATGCTCCTCGCCAGTTAGGAGTATATCAAAATATGTCCACAAAGAACTCTGACAAAATGATCTAGATAGGGTTGGAACACCCACATGCATAGAAATCCATGAATCTTTGTGGCGCGTTCGTCGATCAGAGGAGCATCATTGGCAAACTCAAGGGTGCCATGCAGCATCCTCGCGTTGTCTTAGGGATATCTGTCTCCCTAACCCTCAGCTGATGGTAACCAGTTCTAAGGTTTATTTTGGAGTAAACTCGCGCTCCTCTCAGATGATCAAACAAGTCATCAATCCTCAACAATGGGTATCGATTCTTGATCGTAACCTTGTTCAATTGTCGGTAGTCAATGCACAGTCGAAGGGTCCTATCTTTCTTCTTATAAATAGAGCAGGCTCCCCACGATTGAAATTGCTAGGTCTAATGGTCTCTTGTCGAACTCTTGTAGTTTGACTCTTAGTTCTATGACTATTTGGTCTTAGTCACATCTTGAGTCATAGAGATGGTAGCTCGAGGTGTAACTTCGATCTGATCTACAACCATGTTTGTACGTGATTATATAGACTAAAACCTTCAAATTAACTTAGTTACAAGAACCTTGTTCTCTTGCATCTGTCTCACAGAATTACTTGAATATAGCCGATAAAGTACTTTATATTGCTTAATTTGAAAATGGTTTTATTAAGACAACTGCGAGTGCCTGAGATCACTTTAAGTAAATGCAAAATGAATGTGAAGTCAAATATCATTTCCCATGATTAATAAAATTTACAGATGTACGACTATTTAGGTCCACTATTTGAACTTCAAGTGAATAGTGATGGTTTAATCTAGAAGATAATAGTTCTAGACGATACATAGGAATATAAAAGGAATTTAAATGATACAAACAATCACACAAAAGAAATAAAATAAAATAAAATAAAATAAAGAACAAATCTTGAATAGAATCGGTTTTCCATGAGAAATGAACACTATCAAGAGTCTTGTAAAAGCGACTAATTCTGCATGAATATGCATTACTGTCTGTTCTTTGGATGTGGATTTGTCAGATGCCTTAATATGCAGTTGGTTTCTCATATTCACTTGGTTAGAGAGCCCCTGCTTTTTCAAGGCAGGATCTAACCAACTACTTGTATTATGACCTTTTGCAAGATCGGGTATTTTTTTCTCAATACTACCCGTTTCTGCAAATTTATGATTTCTTGCTTCCCTTTGCGGGGTTCTTGCCAAACTTCTACAACTCGATTGATGACTCATCCTTTAAAATCTAATGGTTCTTCCCTTCCCTTGATTAGATTACGCTGTGCAGAGGTTAGGAACTTTCCTGGATTAAAGATGAAGTCTCTAATTATTTACATTGATAAATGTTCCCCTCGACATCAATTATGAGTGAAAGAGAATTTGTCGGTGAACTTTGAGGAAACTTAATGGTAGATCAGCCTGGTAGTCTATCTTCTACAAGTGGAATGTTCCCAAACTCTAAGTCTCATCTCTGTGTCACTTGAGAGGGCCTCTGGAAATCGACGGGGAAACAATTCTTGAAATGGTATAATGTCTTATTATTAGAAGGCCCGAATTAGGTCAATCTTTCTTGATAATCAAATAAATTCCAATCCAAGTATTTCTCTCTAAATGATGAAAATGCTGTATACTGATAAATCAATCTAGTGAAAGCGCAGTCTCAATCTTGCATTACAATCGACAATGGATCATTGATCACGAAGTACACCTTGTAGTGCTAATAAGCGAAGCGAGCAGAAATCCATAAATTTTCCCGGAACTCCATTAATTTGAAGGCATTGTGGTAAGAAAATCAGAAATTAAATCCAGCTTCATCGTTTCTACACAGATCACTAGTTCAAATCCAGAAAAAGAAAATAAAAGAACAGAAAATAAAAAAAATCTATTCTAAAAATATACAGTGAGTCCTTCTCCTCCTCCCAGTTTTGGGTATCAAAGACAAGGGCTACTTTACTAAAGTATAGGGCTATTTATGCTTGTCTAAATTGGGCACAGTTGAGCTCGGTGGATTTCTAAAGGCCAGTTCTTGTTTTCAAGTCACGACTCAAAATGGATGTGACGCGATTCATACTGTTGTACTTGATGATTCTGCGACGACATCTTTGAATTTGTGACCGATTCCTTATCTTTGTGATTAGTGATCACGACCTCAAAATGAGTGCGACATGGCTCTTTTGCTATTTGTTTGCATTCTACGGTGACCTCTATTTATGTGGCGACCACATGTCTAATGGCCATGTCTGATCTGGTCGTACCTTTTTCCGTGACTTCTTTGTTTGAGCCACGTCACGATACTGTTGCTTGTCCTGGCGTCCATAAAGGTTGCGACTAAGTAATTTTCTCTTATCTGCTCTGGTGGCGAGCCTCAAAAGTAAGTCGCGACCTCTTTGTTGCACTAAGGCCCTTTGTCTTTGTCTCGATTTACATGTATGATTAACGATGAGTCCATCTGGCGCGGCAACTACCGCTCATCGATTACGAATTTTTGAGTCTGACTCAATTGATACTCCTTGCCTTCATACGTTGTAGCCATTCTTTTAGATTGCAACCATTTTTCCTTTCTCTAGTCTGTTCGGGGTGCGACCACTGAAAATGATGTCGCGACCTTATGGTTGCTCTTTTTCTGATAGGTTTTTGTCTTAATTGCTTAAATGTAGTTGTGACCTGAATGATTAGTCGCAACCTGAAAATCCTCCATGTAGAGACCCCTTGTCTTTGTTTCATATCGACCTCAATTGCGTTGCGACTTGAGTTGATTCTTTCAATTAAGAACTAGTTGCAGCTTCAGATTTCTGAGACCTCATGCATGGCTTTATCAGGCGATCAGCGTCAGCGACCTCAGAGTTTATGTTGCGACTGGTCATCTTCATTTGATTAACCGACCTCGAAGTTGGTGTCGCGACCTCAAATTCTTCCTTGAATATTCATACGTTTACGTGACTCTTCGCCCAATTATATGTCCCATTTGGGACTTGGTATTTACGTGTAACCTCCTTGTCGCGACTTGAAAGCGATCACGACCTTCCATTTCTCCTTAAGACTACGTCTTGGTGGTGTGTCGTGACACGGAAATAGCGGTGACAGGTTCCTTGTGCGACTTCACTTCTCGATTTGAAAGCTTCAATTATCTTTATTAAGTGGTTTCTTCGGTTCTTGTGAGGATTTTAATTAACATATTCTACAAGAATTATATTTGGAAATAAATATCATATTTTACTAAATAATCAACATTCATGTTGTGATTAAATTAGAAAAATGGATTAAAATCCAATGAGTTTGGAGTCATCAAACCCTCTGCGGAGGCAGAATCGATGCTTTCATCCAGGAAAAACATCCTCATACTCGCGAGACTACTCGTGGTAGATCCCCAGAGATTGGTCTCGCCTCGTCCTCCTAGGTAAGGCTTGCTAGCCTGACCCGACCAATGTCATGCTTACGGACTGTTACAGTTTGGGGCAAAATATCATGCTTGTCCCCTTGAAGCATGCGCGCGAAATAAATCACGTGTAGCCCGTGGCTTTCCTCTGCGCTCGAATGATGGCGACTGCATATGTGAGTCAGTCGGTCCATCGAGGATGACATTGAACTCGACGGCATGTCCATGACCCTCGGGTCACTTTGAGCATAATCCTAGAGATCTCTAGCTGCAGCCTGACTATATATCCCCAATCCACCATACTAATCCCTGGGGAGAACTCACGTCTGAGGAGCTCCTCGAGGCCGCCGACCTCACAATTGACTACATCCTGGCCCGGTACAACGATGAATGGTCTGACTTGCGAATCAAATATTACTCTTACCAACGGTGAATAGCAGGAAGCGTCTACATATAATTGGTGATCCTTGGCTTCGGTCGATTGGATATGTGCGGCGTGAACCTTTGAATCCACAGCGCCCTTGCACGTGGGCCTCGTCTCTGCCTCGAGCCAGCGCTTTGCCTCACGGCCCTGCAGTATGCGGGAGGCTCTGTCACTCCTGGGTGATAAACCACTCGACCCATACTAGGTCTGGAGAATCAGCTAATATCGCTCCTTCCTGCATTGACTAGGCTAGCGTTATCCAAAACCACAGGATCTGTCTCTGAGCGATCCTCCATATGTCAGGGTTGCTGCTTGTGGAAGCACACCATGCCCGGCTGTTGTGACCTTGATCGTCTTTGGCTCGGATGTGCGACTCTGGAACCCACGTGAACTAGAAGCCTTCTTCTTCTTTCCCGACGGAAAGAGCGACTCTCTTCCTCTTGCCGGCACCGCGTGAGTGCTCAGTGCATCACTCTATCTCCTCTTATGGTCATGTTGGTACCGACCATAGAGTCCATGTCCTGTGGCGAGTCCTACAATCTTGCCCGAATGGACAATCTCGGCCCATTCTCCAAATCTTAAATTATTGGCATATCTGCATTGGCCACATAGTGTCAGCGGCTTGCTTCTTCTGTGCGATCTAGCCACATACCATCAGCATCGCTGTGGCTTTCGATACTTGACTCACGGAACTCAGTGACGCCGCGCCTCCGCGATGTTGGAAAATCTTGCCATGAAACGACTCGCCAGGCAGCGCCCATGTCGGCCCTCCGGTCCCTAGGGTCTTCGTGATTCGTGCCAGGCTCTGTGATTGAATCGACTAGGTCGATCTCAGGCTCGTGTCGGAGGTAATCTCGCGTAGCTCCGATATCTTCTCGGCTGTATAAACCAATGGCCCGCCACCATCGGATTTTCTCCCCCTATGAACGTAGGAGGATGATGGGACCTGAATCTTTGGAGGTGACTCGGACCTCCTTGTCCCCAACCAACTTATTCATTGCAAACGCAGTTCTTTGACCCTAAGCCTCGTGAGGCACATTGGTCAACAGTGGTGCTTGAATAGCGTACGCCGCGTGGGCGGCTCTGAGTCTCTGTGACTATTATCGCACATGTGAATGACAAGTTGAGTTTAATGAAGTATCTCTAAAGTTAAAATCTGACCCGAAACCTTATTCACATACAGAAAAAATTCATGGCGTCGATGCATTCATAGGTAATGCAAGATAAACATTCATATATTAAGTCATACATAAACAAAATTTATTTTTTTGTACTTTAAACCGTGAGCGGTGTCCATGAACAGTGACACTAAGCGGTGCATTGTCTCAAAGCGGGTAGTGTTCGCAGTCTTACGCGAAACCCGAGTCGGCGTGCATCCCACTTCTTGTGTATTTGTGTTCGCGTGGCATGGCTACTAGATGTCAGCGGCGTCGTCGTGTCGTCTTGACGTGCGCCTTCTGTGACGAAGAAGCGCGCCAGCTAAGCAGCGGCGCCTCATACACTGTCGGCGACACTGACACGCGTGTAGTGACGGCAGAAATGGGCGGTATCCCATCGTTCTCTCATGCACTTCTTTTTTTCTTTGTTCACCTCTTTGTAAACCACATAATTTTTTTTTTTTTTTTTAAATCTTCTAGTAGGACCTTAAAAAATTATTATTTCTCTTTTTTTTTTCTTTTTTTTCCTATTTTACATACTGTAAAACCAACATTTTTTTTATTCCTCCAGTAGCCTCCCTGCTACTTCTAAGATGCAGTAGCCTAAACAACTGCTATTTATACAATTAAAAAATTTTAAGAGTTTAATTACAAAACTGGAATAATCTTCCAGAATTCCACAAAACACAATCTGTTCATGTTCAAAAACTGGAACAGCTTGTCAGAAAAAATTTTTGTTTATTCTGGACCGTTCACTTGAAATTCCTCAAACAAACCTTAAACCTCAAACTTAGGGGTTATATTTTCTCGACTCTAATGTTCAACATTTTCCTATATGCTATTCACCAAGCATACAATCACACAACACAGAATCACATAACAATCATCAGAATGCACAATGAATGCGATCTAGCTTCGTGTAATCAAGTCTTAGTGTCCCGACTATGCCTAGCGGCTCTAATACCAGGCTGTGGCCTTGACGGGATGCCATTGACCACCGTCAACTTTGCGAAGCTTGCAATGTCTCATATCATGAGACACATACATGTAAGTAAAATGGCTACGTCGGGCCCGTACATGAGTACTCACAATTAATCAAGCATATTACAATAGTTTCAAGTTGTTACATAACTCTTAGTAAAACATATATCAAAATTAAAATTACAATACATGTTTTACAAATTATATATCAACCGCATGTTGGCTTTCTTCCCTGGCGACCTCTAGTGGCGTGTTTCCACTGAACAATCTTGTGCACGAAAGGGGATCACGGCAGGGGTGACGATGCCCGATGGTAGTAACCTCTACATAGGTTACTCCCCACCTAAAGTGCTCATGCGATAAAAAAACACACACATTTAAGTGAATTCATGATTCCTACTCGAGATAATACACATGCCAATCCATGTCTTTAGTCCTCACCAGAGCTCCCTCACACATGCTTATGCCATATATGAAAACCATTTCCAAACAAAAATATTTATTTTGCGGGCAACGCCGATATAAATACGTTGGGCAGTCCTTGAGGTGGGATTTGTTGGGTAACTCTGCAGAAACAATTCATGGGCCTCTCAGACGTGGTGTTCAGACGATTTCCCAATACAATTCTTGAGACGACTTTTCTAATAAATTTTATTGTTTTGGAATGACCCTCAGATTTAATTCATGTCATGCACTCTTTGCCTACTATTCTAGGGTGCCGATTGCATGAAATGCAATATGCCCGATTCACGACAATTCATGTTAATATATGCAAACATGCATATATTAACGAAATTAACTGCAAACAACATATTTATTCATTGTAGCAATAACACAATCGGCTGCATGGGCCCAGAAAATCGGCCGGTTCATTATTGTCCAAAGCATCTGGCTTACACGAAATAGGGACTACCTTGAAGGCGGTCTCGACCCGACACAATTTTGTCCCGAAATGCCTAAAATTCAAGCCTTGATTGCCGGATGTAGAAAACTCACGGCCATTCCGGCCCCGAACCTCGACCATTAATAAGGTTTCTTAAATAGGGATTAAATCCAAGTAGAAGAAGACCCTACACTCCTGGGTTATGAACTCCTGAAAACCGGAGGGTACCACTTGTCTTAGCTCTTTGCGGAGTGGGAGCAACTTTGCCTCTTGGCTCGCCGAGATTCGACGGTCCGATCACCGGGAATTATAAAGAGAAGGTGGACTCTCTCTCTCTAAAAATCTATTTTCTTTTCTCTTTCTTTTTCCTTCTCCCAAAACCGGTTAGGAGAGCTTGGGTCATGAGGACTTGTCCTCTCATGCCACATGTCAAGCCACCATTGGTTGGCTTGGATTTCCTTATCCATTTATCCCTACCTTTGGGATTTTCTATCAAATGGCATCATGCCATGTCACCCATAGCCCACACTTGAAATGTGTTTGGTAGACGCACATGACACGTGGCACCTCTTGAGCCACTCAAAATGTGTCAAGTGTCCCGCACTACCCTCGTTGCCTCGAAAAACGTGAAATTCAATGTCTTTGGGGTGACGAAGTCGACGTGGTAAATTTGAATTTGGCGAGCGATTCAACGGTGAAGTCCGTTTCGTTATTCGAGATATGAAAAATTTCGGATTTGACCGAAATTACCATTTACCTTTTCGGAAAATTAGAATTTTGGGTTTCTGACTTTATACAATTTCGGTTTCCATAACTTGATTACGCTGAAAAGTTCTGAAATCCCGAGTCCATTTTTACTACAATTGACTGTAGCGGGATTGTTAGAGAGGTGATCTTCTAACTCAATATACCCATGTCTTAAGTTTCTTATGGTTGAACATCATATGTTAGACTTTTAATTTGGGAGATATAGTGCAAGCTTATTACGAGTATACTAAGCAATTTCCGGAACATAATGCGGAATTATGTCTTATATTTGAAAAGTTACTAGAATATTAAAGACTATAAATTTGACATCTTTTGTCTTAAAGTAGAAAGTTATTCTCACAGATGTTTAGTTTGTACAGAAATTTGAATCACCTCATTTTAGACCAGTATAACTTAAGTTATGATTTAAACAAAGCGGAGATTACTCGGTTCGAAATTTTGGGAGGCAGTTTCGGACGGGTGTTCCCTTGCTGACAATTTTCTAGGTCTAATGGGGTCAAATTTGGATATACTTATTTCAGAATATTTGTTCTCTATAAGTCTGGTTACCTAGAAATTTGAATCACTCAATTGGATGAGTGATGGCCAGAGATGTGTTGAAATAAAAACATGGGTTTTTAAAAAAGAACGACCTCCCCTAAAACCAACATTTCTCTTTACAAATTTTTCATAAATGGAACCACAACCAAACCAAGCAAAGAGTCTACACAAAAGAGGTATTCAAACTACAAACAAGTATCCATACAAAAATTCGTACCAAAATAAATACAATCATACAAATTTCTAACAAGTTCCATAGAAAATCATAACAATCCATACCTTTACTCTTCTTTTCTCATCGCCTTGCATCCTGTATATAACATTCTTCTTAACTTTCTCCTTATAACCTGTACTCCCTTATCCGTTTTGCTATCCCCCAGACGAAAAGATATTTTGGCTTTAAGATAAGGCCATGTTTGAAGTATTATCGCATATTTAATTCTTTTCCATTTTTGCATTTAGGTCCTTCATCTACAGTATTATAATTTAACTTATCGAAATGCGTCTGATCTTTTCTTCTTATGTCATTTGGTGTAATTGGCGTTTAAATTTACGCTTGACTTTGTATTAATTTCGGGTTTTGCTTATTTTATTTTAGCATTATTTGTTTGAAAAATATACATTTACTTTTATTATACCCTAAACATGTTATAAAACTATCGAGGGTATAATTTGAAGTGTCTGTTTTTCAATGGTGATGTTGTAGCATACAAAATAGCCTACTTGGAGTTTTATAACATGTTTAGAGTATAAAATAAGTTAAATTGTATTTTTCGAATTTTATATTGTTAAAGAACAAAAAAAATGATAAAACCCATAAATTATAAAAATTAAAGATTAAATTGGTAAACGTCCAAAATAAGGGACCAAAGGTCTATAAATAAAGTGTATGTGCCAAAAATAGAAAGAAAGGGTAATAAGTTGAATAGAAAATGAAAGAAAAGAATGATTAAAATGAAAAAAATGAGAAATGAGGGAAATAATGTCTTTAGTGCGAGACAAGGCCTAGTGTAGGTTTTGAGTTAGACCAAAGTGGTCTTTGAATAGCACTCATTTGGGCATATCTTCACGTGAAAACTAGGGAGGCACGATTGAGAGGTGAGAGAGGGAGACCCAGAAGTTGGCTTTGTGCTCTCAAGGATTTAAGCCAACAAAGAAGAAGAAAGAAGAAGGAAGTCAAAAGAAAGAGATTAAAAGTATGAAACTAACCCTAACCCCCTTTAATGTTGTGTTTGGGTTTGATGAAAACCCTAAATTGGAATCGAAGTGTTTTAAATGGTTGTAGATCAATTTTAGGGTTGTTTTGGGTTAAGTTTCAAAGTGCTTTTGGGTTAGGATTGGTTTTGAAGAATTTTTGTTCAAAGGAAATGTTAGGGTTCCCCAAGGGAAGATATTGTCAAGCCTCCAAAACCCATGTTTTGTTTTTTGGCCATAACCTGACCGTATTCATCCCAAATTGGAGGAGTTATTCAGAACACACAGGTAAACGAACTTCTAGAAGGTAATTTTTTTTTGCAATAAGTATAGTAAATTGGACCCCATTGACAAGAGATCGTGTCAAAATGTGACATTTTCGGGCGAATGCGAAGTTGGTTTGAGTGCACGAGTTTGGTGTTTTGGGCTTGAGTTTTAGTATTTAGACCATAAGTTGAGTTTCACTCATCCAATTTGAGTGATTCAAATTTTTGGGTAAACTAGACTTCTAGGAGAACAAATTTTCTTAAAATAATTGTATTCAAATTTGGACCCCATTAGACCCAGAAATTCATCGAGCGAGGCTATTTTGGCAGTGGATTCCCGATTTGGTACAGTTTTAGTGTTTTGGAACAGTTTTGGTATTTAGACCATAAGTTGAGTTTCACTCATCCAAATTGAGTGATTCAAATTTCTGGGTAAGCTGAACTTCTAGGAGAACAAATCTACTTAAAATAAGTGTATTCAAATTTGGACCCCATTGGACCTAGAAATTTGTCAAAAGTGAACTCATTTTGAGCAAATTACAGTTTATGTTTGAAAATAGAGTAGTCCCGGTTGTTTTGAACATATCTTGAGTTTCAATGCTCCGAATTTGATGATTCTAATTTCTGAATAAAATATATTTATAGGGGAACAATCGACTTAAAGGAAGTTGGGTAAAATGTGGCTCATTTGTTCCCATAAAATTTTACTTGAAGGAAGTTTGGTAGAAAACAACCCTAACTAGAAACCTAAATAAACCAACTAATATTTTTCTCTAATTGTGATGGATTAGGGGTTGGTGACGAGGAAGCTTGAACCAAAAACGGGATTCAGGATAGGAATAGAGGAGCGACAACATTTTCGGGTTTGTTCTCCATACCTCTCTTCTTATTTCAAGTTTTGTGATTGTTGGTTGAAATGATTTTCAAGAAAACTGTATATGTGATTTGTTTTAAGTGATTTAGGAAAATTGATTTCAAATGCATTGCCATGAAAAAATTGTATAAGCATCAAAATGTATTATTTGGGTATAAATGTATATACAATATTGTAAATTACTTTGACTGAGTATTAATGCCCTTAAGAGAATGTTATCCGTCATATTCGAGTTAAGGATAGATTGGTATCTGATAAAGATTGACCAGCGATCTTGTGGAAACGAAATGAAATATAGTGGCATCTTGTCAAATGGCTAACAGGGACCAGTATCGGTAGTGTACACATAATGATTTTTTAAATAATAAGTCGATAGGCTCGGTAGGAACAGCACTGTGTTATAAAAAGTTTTTTTTTTTACCAGCTTGCAGCCCAATGGGACCATGTGCGATTTAATTCATCCCTATCTTTGAAAATGATTTAAAATTGTTGAGGAAAATTATAAGTAAATATTGAAATGTATGATTTGAGTTTCAAATGAAATATTGTATATGAAATTGTATACTTTGAAGTGATCAAATGATTTGCAAATAAAAGTAAGTGAAATAAGCATTACATATATATATATATATATATATATATATATATATATATATATATATATATATATATATATATATATATATATATATATATATATAATGTATATTGTATAGACTATGAAATTGTGCCAAAACATCGTTTTAAAAAGTTACATATTTGTGTTTAATTGAAATGAAGAGAATTTGCATAACCACTAAGCATTTAAATGTTTTGGCTACAGAGCTTTATCACATCACGTTGTGTAATCGCGATTAGGAACAAAAGCAAAGATCACGTAGTTCGTAGTCATCGTCGACCGCAAGCGGGAGTATACATATAAAACACTGCCTCATGTGCATACATTTCTATCCATGACATTATTTGACTGGCTTTCAGAATGAACCAAAAATGTATAAGTTTACATGGGAAGAACATATTTGATTTATTTGTGGAGATGAACTCTGATAATGTTTTGTAAATGATAATGTTGAAAGGGCATACATGTCATATTGAATGAAAGTGTTGATTGACAAAACGGTGGGCTCTCTTTAACCGAAATGATTATTCGACATTTATTTCTACAATATTTGAAAATTTATATATGGTGCATTGATCCAAGGTCCTGATCCGGCTCGACCGGGGCTGGTCTGCACTGGGCGCGACATATGTACTTGGACAAATAAAGCCCTTATCCAATAATTCTTCCAATTTCTTTTTTAGCTCCTTCAATTCAACAAGGGTCATTCTATAAGGAGTTATTAAGATAGGATCTATCCTTGGATAGACTTCAATAGAGAAATCAAACTCCCTATGAGGTGGTAAACCCGGTAGCTCATCTGGAAAGACATCCTGAAACTTCCTCACTACTAGAATATCTACGATGTCCTTTTGCACTTTCTCCTTATTGTGAAGGCAAGCTAAAAAGCTTATTAACCCCTTTCTCAACATATACTGATAACATAGGTCAAAAGGTATGAATGGCGAACTAACGCACTTTCCCCCAACAAAGCAAATCTCAAAACCATCTAGCAACCAGAGTATTATCTTGAGGCGATAACAATCAATAAGAGCCCTATACATTGATAACCAATCCCTTCCCAAGATGACATCATACCCAAACATGTCTAAAACTCTCAAATCAACACGAAGTGCTCTATCAGCTAAGGTAATCACACATTTCTTACAAATCTTGACTACTCTAGAGTTCATACCCTTATGAAACTCAATAAGTAGCGAGTTTTCTACTCTCTTTGCTTTCAATCCCAATGAGTCAACACAAGATGCGGAAATAAAAGAATGAGTAGCACCAGTGTCAAATAAAACATGCATCCAAGTGCTATATACCAAGATCATACTTTCCATTAGGAGAGCATCCTCCTCCGGTCCTGATGGGGTTAGAGCATAAACTATGGTTGCTGCTTGTCTCCTTCTGTCTCTACCACTCGACCCTTGAGATGATCGTGTCTGACTACCCGTAGGAAGTGTCCTAGCTCCCTACTTAGCTAGGGGAAATTAAGGTGCTTGATAATCAGCAAGCAACCCGAAACCGAGGAGTGTTGAAATGGTAAAGCCGGGCTACTAATTGAGGTTCCTGAGGCATTCTCTACAACGGGCAAGCCCTCCATAAATGATCTCTTGCCCAACATCCATAGCATGCTTTGTTAGTTGTTACCATTGGAGAATCTTGCTCACTCCTCCTATGAAACAATGAGGGTCCCTTATACTATTGGTTTCATTGTCTTTGTTGCTGATTTTGGAGCTTTCTTTGAGAACTTTCTCCCACATTTTGTTTCCATTTCCTATCCCCTTTCTATTCTTGGATTTAATAAGTGTCTTCAATGTCCGATTCCACAAGTAGGGCTCTCTTGACTAATTCGAAGTAATCCATGATGGCCAATGGGACTAACCTATTTATGATGGCAGACCTCAATCCCTACTGAAATCTCCTTGCCTTCTCTCCCTCCTTAGTGAGCATGCCCAAGGAAAATCTAGACAGTTCAGAAAAACGGACTCATATTCCATCACTGTCATAGTCCCCTAGATGAGATGTTCAAACTCCATCCTCTTAGTGTGCTTAGCCACCTCTCCAAAGTATTTATCATGGAAGATCCTCTCAAATTGGTCCCAAGTTATCACTTCAGTGTTATGAGCCCGCTTCATAGTTTCCCACCAAAAATCTGCCTTGTACACTAACATATAAGCTACTAAACCAACTCATCTCCCCAGGACATCTAACCCATCAAAAATCCTCTTTGATACGCCTCAACCAATTTTTCGCTAATTCTACGTGTAGTTCCCCAACAAAAGATGGGGGTTGCATCACCATGAATCTCTTCATAGCCTCCATTTGACTCATGCTCTCTCTCTCTAGTTGGGGGAGGCCTCCTTTGGGAATGGTCTGAGTCATCTTGGGCTTGAGTGCCACCTAACCTCCATGATCCTTGGGCCCTCATCATATATAGGGTTTCCATCAGCTCTCTTCGAACTTCTCTCATTTCTCCTCGCATTTCTTCTCGCATTGTTTTTCACATTGTTCCTACTTCTTCATCTCTTTCACTTCTCCCTTTTCTTGATCTCCTCGCCATCTCTCAAATTAATACGATGTCTAAATCAACCACCCTCCAAGGTGAGTAAAATAGATTTACAATAACCATTTGATAACATCAACAAGGTACATTTCATCAATATCAATGCCACAAGCCCTAAGCTAATACCAACAAATATCATGCTAAGATTCCTCAACATCAAAATGGAAAAAAAAAAAAAAGGAATGTCATGTCAAACCATTCATTGATCACACCTTTAGAAGTTGACAAATATCAACCCAATAACACAACAACACAACAACAAACATAAACAATTACACAACAAATTTATCTATTAATCACTGATTTGCGAATTCACAAACATAAACTCAACCATACAAAATAGCACCAACAATCAATTATTTGGTTAAGCTCACAGTAGGAATTTATGAATAGTAGTTTAACAATGCATAGTATCACACTCAAAAATAATAATAATAATAATAAATAAGTAAATAAATAAATAATAATAATAGTAATAGTAATAACAAAATGCCAAGGTTTATCTGTATCCTAGGCTCTAATACCACATTGTCACGACCTGGATTTTAGGCAACCTAAAACCTGGCCCATGACCCCAGGTCAAAGGTTTGACCCTAAAGGATACTCCTGTTCCAAGCTGACAATCAATCCTGATTTTTTTTTCCTGTTATTAACCACTACTAAGTCTTACTCAAGCTACGTCATTGCTTTAGCAAACAAGAGGACATAACATCATCTAATAGAAAGTGGGGATCATCTCCCAAGTCCATAATATAGGTTTAGGGCAATAAGACACCCCTCAAAAATACATTATACATACAATCCATTATAAATAACCAAAATACTAGTATTATAACAAAATGTGACTACAAGGTGAGGCAATACACCAATCCTCCCTTCAAGCTGCTCCAGGACTTCCCGAGGTATTTTGAACCCTTTCTAGTACTATTTGTTGATCATCAGGAGTTACATCTGCATCTAAAAGTCATATAAAGGAAGGGGTGAGCATTGCCACATTGCTCAGTTGGGTGCCCTAACCCTAAGGGGGCTATGAGAAATATAGCTAGAAATAAGCACAAGCATCAACTCACCACCAGCACACTCACATCGTTCACTTAATGATTTAACAAACTGGGACAACATGATAAAAATGAATGAAAATGCAATTGAGATGTTATAAATACACTATTGTTCTCAGCTTTCATTGCATCGATATGCATCCATACCCTAATACACTCCCCATTCGGAGTCTTCTCGAGGTAAGGTTTTGTCTTTCACACTAGGGATATCATTCCCTTCTTAATTTGCCTCTCCTGGGCCTTTCCCTTTTGTCATTCTTTTACTAGCATAATGCATATGCCATACAACAATTACAAAGGTTCCATTTCAACATTTTTCAAATAACTCATAAACAACCAAACAATTTTTCAACCCTTCAAGGAAATTCCATAACCTTACATTAATGCTAAAGTCATTATTTCCATATTCAGACACATTACACAATTTCACTATGTTAAAAACATCCATATATAAAACCTAGTTGGTTATTACAATTTCAAATTATTATTTTTAATTAAATTGATTAAAATTGCAGTCAATGACTTTAAATTTAAGCTTGAAACCACAATTAATAATTTCTTAAAATATAAAAGGGCAATTATGTTTTAGGGTTAGATGAACCTCTTATTTAACAAAAGCCCTATAAAAGCATCAAAATGAGACCCATAACCCATAACAACACGTAAAATTAACATTAAGAATATGAAATTTTCAAAATGTCATAACTACCCTCTCATTCCACACACCCAGCCCCTCCTCTCTCATTCTACGAACTCCGCATTCACCAACCTAGCTTCCTTTTTATTTTTTATTTTTTGCCTCCAAATTATTTTCTTTTTTCATTAAATTTTGTTTTTTCAAAGAAATCATCCTCCATTTCCGTCATTTATATAAATTAAATGTTAAAATTTTTAATTAATTTTATAAGATAAAATCTTATTTTCACTTATTTTGAAAATGTAATTAAATAAATTTTTTTTTTACTTTAAAAAAATTTATTTATTCATTGTTTTTACTGAATGTTTTGTGTAATAAATATAGTGAAAGTGAATTTCAACTTTTAATATATTGTAACACATTCTACTTATAAAAGTAAATATATACATTTAATATATATTAGTATATTAAAATAAAAAATAAATATTATCCACAAGTTTTTTTATAACTAAAATTTTAGCTTACAACGTGAAGAAATCGTCCCTTGGCTGTATCAAAATTCGGCACTTCCTCCCTATGCCCTACCTATTTAAATGTTGAACGTTCTACCACATGAGTTAGGCATGATGACATCATAAGTTAAATTATTTTTTTAAATATAGGCAAAAGTATTATATAAAATAATAAATATTAAACAAAAATTAATATAATCATTTTAATACTTAATTTTAAAAATTAATATTTCAAATCAATAAAATTAAAAGTAACAACATCAATAATTAAAAGTAATAAAAAAATATTTTTTTAATTTGTAACATTTGTTATTTCTAATTTTAAATATTGTTCTCAAAATTTAATATTCAAATTATTATTATTAATTTGTTGTTAAATAAAATTGAAGATATTAAATATTTATTTTTATTTTATTTATCAATAGCTCTAAAACTTATGTGGATAGTATATGATTTATTAATTTTAAAATATAAAACATAAAATAAAATCATAACATTAAAAATTGTAAAATGGAAACATGAGCATTAGTCTTTAATAAGAAAAATATGGTTTTTTTTTTTTATAATGTATAGGTTACAAGACAAATATACTAACTATTTAAGAGATGTACAAGATTTCATTTCTTATAAAATTTAAATATTTTTTTTATTCCGAATCTCTTTGTTAAGTCGTATGTTAATACACCAACTTATAACATTCTTTATACTCATTGGTGGATATCATACTTAACTCAAATATAATGAATAACCTAGTGTATATTTATTCATAAACTTCCACAATTAAAATATATGGAAGATATAGATAATGTCATTTTTTATTTATTTCTTTTAACCAGACAATGACAACATGCAAGGGCCACTTCCTTAATAAGAAAAAATGGGTTTATTTATTATATTATATAAGGTGATTATATTAAATATATAAGACAAATGAACTAACTTGTGTACAAACTTGCATTTCTTGTAGGATTGAAATATTTTGTTTATCCCAAATATATTTCCTAAGTTGTATGTTATACACTAATTTAGGATATTCTTTAATAATGAAAAAAATAAGGCAAATGTTACAATTAGTGTATAAGCTTTTTATTTTTAAAATTTAAGGTTTATTAAAATTTTAAAATATAAAATTACAAAAATAAGATTATAATATGAAAAATTATAAATATTATAAATAAAAGTATTATGAATATTAATATATATATATATATATATATATATATATATATATATATATATATATATATGTATATATATATATATATATATATATATATATATATATATATATATATATATAATTTAAAATATTATAATTTATTTATATATTTATTAAATTATTTATTGATATAGGTTATAAGATATTATCTTATCAAATTAATTAAAATTAAAAATCATAAATTGGTGCATATAAAAGAGAAAAAAAGAAAGAATGTGTGGGTTGAATGGGGTTAGGTGGTGGAAGACCTGATGGAGGTTATGGGTGGGGGTGATGGGTGGGTTTGGTTGGGAAAAAATTAATTTTTTAAGGGGTGATGGGTATTTTTTTTATGTCGTATGTAATACACTAATCTAAAACATTCTTTATACGTATTGGTAGATGTTATACTTAACTTAAATATAATAAATAACCTAGTGCATTTAGTGATATATATAATTTTTATTTATTATGTGAAACAGACACCACTAAAAATCATACACTTCAAAGGTCACTTTAAATAATCATTAAATGCAGACACATGCTCCAATTTATATGTAAAACAATTCCAAATATTCTAATAAAAGAAAAAAACCTGTAATATTTGGGCCTTATAATATCTTACGATACGGAATAAAGAGTTAATGATAACGATTTATTAGCTATTTTTTATATTAGAGATTATATGTGAATGATAAATGATTTTAGTATATAATGAATTTTTAATTTTGATTATGGTTTCATGATATATATATTAATTTTAAGTCATTTAGTTTTTAACTTTTTAAAAAGTATGACAAATGCTTATTTCATTCATATAATTCAATTTTATAAGTATTTATGATAATCTTTTAGGGGTGGACCTAAAGCCACGCCTAAGAGTGGTACACTTTCAATAGGAATTGATCCCTTAATCTTGAGGTTATAAACAAATTACTTAACTATTGTGTTATAATGCCCCCTTAAAATATTTCATTTCAACTATATTATTTTCAGGTCCACATTGATAATAAGCCTGATATAAATGCATAAACATCTTAAAATAATATATGTCGCTTTTATAAAATAATTTATCAAAACACAATAATCCTATCGAATCAACATTCACATATAAACTTTCATCTAATAAATAAAAGTTTTATCCAATACTAAGTAAAAAAAATACAAACGTTCCAATGTTAATATAGATAATGTGAAGCTAATTTGGTTCAAGCAGAATTGTCCAAATCAACCGTCAATTCAAACGATTTAAATCTAATCAATGAGGTAAAATTGAACCTCTTGAAAATGGGTTGAAAGTAGAGCAGAACGAAGCATCTTAACTCACTTACAGTCAAAACCCGATCAGTGACTAATTTTTATTCTATTGGCTCATTGTACCAAATCCACCAACGCGGCCGCGGCCAAATTCCGTCAAAACCTTAAAAATGCTAAAAATAAGTTTATAAATTTATCATTCTTCAAATAAAAATAAATAATATACAAATATATAATAATAATTAAGATATAAAATGATTGAGTCTAAATAATATAATAATAGTAAACAAACTTAAATAAATAAATAATACTATAACACTGTTATAACCAAAGTATCAAACTAATTAACTAAATAGTACAAAAACAATAAAACAACAACTTAAAAACATATATGAGAAAAACAATTCCAAAATATCAAATGAAATCTCATATGCCTCTAATCTTAATATTCATCATCATTATATCTAATAATAACATGTGATTCCACATAAGAAAAATGTATATTCTGATTACAGCTTTGTTTATCATCATAAATTAATTAATTTAGAACTTAACAACATAAATTAATTTTAAGGTTGGGAATAAAAAATATTTTTTCAAAAAATACATTTCAACCATATAATGAAATATCATATTTGTTTGAAAATCTATATTTTATATAATTATGTTTAGGAAAGAATGGGGTATATAATTTTTAATTATTTTAAAATATCATTATTTTGTTATTAACACTAGTTTAAATAATAAAATTATTTAAATATGTAATGATTGTTTGAAGTTGGTTAAATTCAATTTAATTTATAAATTAGTATAATTTCTTCATTTTCATAAAAAAATATATATGATTAGAATAAAATTTAAAATGATAAATAAAAAACGAAATCAGAATATTTAAAATACGATTAATCTAGATAAATAAAATATATTTAATATATTAAAATTAAATTTATTTAATTCTAAATTTTCATACAATAATTTTAAATATTAAATTATCATATAAATTATATTAAAAGATACATTTAGAAATTGAAAATAAAATAGTTAAAATGTTTTTAATATATTAATCATATATTATAATAATTATTATTTTTAAAAAACCCATACGTTATAAAAAGAGGATAAATTAAATATCAAATCTTATGTACTTAATCATCAAAATTTCAATTACTTACACATTTAAAAAAATTAAAATAAAAATTCCTTAAGAATTTGACTAACGTAGGCCAAACCCAATACCTAGCTATACGCCAAAACGGCAATTAAATCGATCCGACATTTTATTCCTATCATAAATTTACAATTAAATCTTTTCAAAATTCAAATAAAGATCAATTTAATAAACACAGTCCATATTATCAGCTATAGTCGAACGTCCGATTTTTAATAAACTACTTCTAATGTAATCTTGACTCGATCGAATCACATGTTTCTGGATGCAGACCCAACAGTCTCGCTTCATAGGTTTAAATAAAGAAAAAGACGTTGTGAGTAAATAAGATGTCGTGAAGACTGAAGAGGAGCACGCGCTAAGAGTAAAAGTGTGAAGAGAAGCAACACGGTAAAAAGATGTAGTGAGTTAATATGTTATAATTTATAACCATCAATCATGGAGTTGATATTAGTTGGGCTTGTCTTAACTTAATTAATGGCTTGGAGTTCAAGCCTTTACAATATAATTATATTATCTTTTATCATCCTTTTCGATTTTTATGGCTTTTATAAGAATTAGTTTAATTATAATATAGCTTAAAATCGTCTTTCATTATGTACGAGCCGTTCATCTGACAAAAAAAAAAAAAAAAAGTCATAACGGTGGGTAGAGACTAGAGAGGAGTCGTTTTTCAGCCCATTTTGTAGCTGGCAGCTCACAGGTTCAGAGCAATAGCAGCCATGTACGCTGCCGATTCTTCCTCTCTCGTCTGGCCCTCAACATCTATGAGACTCCTCTCCATCTCCCCTTCCGCCTGCTTCTCCTTCAGCATCGCATCGATCATCATCATTTTTGTATGTTCTGATGACTTAACTCCAACTCTTCTGTTGATTTCCTGTTTGCTTCAAAGAATCCGAGTGGAAAAGAAATGTGATTTCCATGCTTTCTGTTATTTTTCATAATGGATGGCTCACTGCAACTGAGCTCAGTGGATTTTTCTTTCCTAGGATTCGAAAAGATGGGAAATCTACCAGTCACAATTTTTGTTTCGAATCTTTCGATTCTCTTTTGTTTGCATATTTTTCTCCGCAACCAAACGGAGCACTGGTGTTGGATTTTTTTCAGTTTTCTTCTGAAAATTTTGAGGGTAGCTACTGAATTTGTCGACAAGTCGATAGTAATTGGAGTTCACTTGCAGGAGGGAAGAAATTCTGCACAACTATTGATACATTGACCCAGCGGGAGCCTGATTCGATGCTGGCAGCAATGTTCAGTGGTCGCCATACTGTTTGTCAGGACTCTAAGAAGGTACTTGATTTTTCTTGGTAATTAGTTATCCATTCGGTTTTCTCAGATGCGCTTTTTCATGGCTTTGTATTTTGTATTCAGGAATGTCTCCTTTTGCTCGTAAGTAGGTATCTGGTTTTCATTTTCCTTATTTTGCTTACATGTGCTAGTTGATTGAACTGGGTAATGGTGGAAATGGAGTTGTAATCTCTCCATCTAATTGCTTTTTTGGCAACTTTGTATATTCCCTGTGCACTTTGTTGCGCCTCTGACAGAGGCTGCCAATACTATTAACTTTTCTGTTTTACCTAAAAGATTGTGGCAATGTAGTTGAATGTCTTGCTGTCCAGTTTATGAAACCGTATTTCCTAATATTCTCTAAGCTCTTTTGGTAAGATTGCTTAATGTTATCAGTTTGGATGGTAGGGGTTCCTACTCAGATGCCATCGCATTCTTGATTATAAGATCTATTAATTTAAATACTTGTCTCCTTTCTAAGAAGCTGACTTTTAGGCTCTGATACTAATTTCTGATTTATCTTGTGAAATTCTTGACTAGCTGAAGAGAATTGCTCCAATGTACAAGAACAGATTTTTGATGAGATTTGATTAGAATGTGTGAAACTAAGTCCTTAAAACCTTACCTGGGATCGCCACAAAGTTTATCATTCCTCTGATAGTGAGTTTCATGCATTCGATTAAAATATAGAGTCAAAGTAAATGCTTTGGCTAAATTTATTTCACTATAAACACCCATGTTCAATAATGCTTTTCTAGTTAAAGAATCTGCAAGAAAACTCTTCGAACTTTAAAATGAATTTGTCCCTATTGAAATGATTAGGCTCTTAAAATAACATAATATCAACTGAAAAAGAAAATTGAATTAAATAAGTAATCTTATACTAAAGTCAATGTTCCATAAAAGTGTCTTTGGTCATTACAAATGAGTTTTAATTAACTTTATGCCTCATTAAATAATGTTTGTCATTATTTAATTAGGTCATGAGTTAATTAGGAATTTCATTTTATTAGTTTTAGGGCTTTTTTTGGACATTATTTAATTACGGTATATATCTTGTGTACCTTTCTTTTTTGTAATATATACTCTGGCTTATTTATTAACTTTTTTTTTTTAATTCAATTTTCATTTTAAGTTGTTCTTTTAATGATTTATTTTAGGCCCATTTCATTTCAATTGGCCCAAATTCGTTTTTATGGAAAAGGTTTTCTTTGGGCCTATTGTAACTATAAAAAGCAACTGCCATTTGATTGTAAGACAGTTTTATGTTTAATGAGAGTTTATTCAGAAGCTTTTGCTTTATTTCCTCATGTTCTTGATCGAATGCATGGAAACTCTACTTATCAAGGGACTGATCAACCTCGTGGCATCTCAAGGTTAGAGTTTTTTAAGGACTTAATTTCCTTTTTGTTCTAATCAGATCATCAAAAAATCTGTTCTTAGTGTTTGGGAGCAATTCTCTTCCATTGAAATCAAGGGTTCCTAGGGCTTGTCATCTAGAGCGTCCTTATCAAGGTTGTTGGGCAGAGATGGATTATATGCCATCTCGAGCTTCTTCTTTTATTTTTCATTTTTTTTAGTTTTTACTTGTGTTTTTACCTTTTATAAATATTTTCTTATATCCTCCCTTTTTCGATAAAATCCTCCCTTGTTTATTGAATTATTTCTTTCCTTCGGATTACTTTTTTCCCATATGCAAAATATTTGCTTAGATATGTCATTTTATGGATAGTTCTTGTCTTTTGGGTTAATTTGATAGCTGGTATCATTTGTCACACTTTTATGCTCATTTCTCATTATCGTCTCTATTTCTCATTATCGCTCTCATTTCTCATTATTGCCCTCTTTGAGTTTCCATATTTCAGAGTCTATTTTGATAACTATGGATGTTCACATCTCACACAAGATCTCGACTAATTCTATACGCCTCGACCTAACACTTAAACCTCCGTGGTCTCGAGCAAACTCACGCGACCACGTGTTGAACCTCATGCCCAGCCAACTAAGTTACCCCTCAGGGTTCATAAATTTCATAGTTTATGTGAATCACTTCAATGTATATTTGATATTTTTTCTTATTTAAATTGTATAATTTATACTTGTTTATTCAAGTTCATGAATCAATCTGTGTTCTTTAATCGTGTATTATGTTTGTGCAGGGATACGTATTTGTTGATAGAGATGGGAAACATTTTCGACATATTCTAAACTGGCTGAGAGATGGAGTTGTTCCCACATTAAAAGATAGTGAATATTCAGAGTTTTTGCGGGAGGCTGAATATTATCAGCTACTTGTAAACAATGCTTCTTTCTATTTGTGAAATATTTATTTTGCCATGACTTCATGGTTTCATTCCCATTGCTCTTTGGTTTTGTTTGTTTGGTTTGTGTAGTGCATTCATTTTGCTAAGTGCATGCCATTGATCAGTGATTTCTTTAGGATGCTTTGAATTATTTGGTCTAGCACTTTGGGTGCATATGAGATTAGGAGCAATGTGGTTTGTTACCTATCCTTTTCCTTTATTTCTATGTTATTTTATTGTTCACTTTCTTGTTATTGTGATTTTGCATGCACAAACATAGCAAAAGAAGGTTGTTTGGATGAATATGGTGTTCATAGAAAAGCTTTAACCTTGTCCCAAGAGATTTAACTTTTTTGAGAACCCTAAGTAAGAAAATACAAGAGAGGGATTAGAAATACAAGCTAATATTCATTGAAACTAAGTTTCAAAATACCTACTAGCAAAAGAACCCACTTGGCTCATGTCCCCACCACTTTCCCACTGGATGTGAGTAACCTTCGTCTTCTAAAATGACAAAAACAACTTTTTTCTGGCACCTCATTCCCCCGGTTAACAACAAGGGCCTATTCCTGATCAAAGCTCTCATTTTTTATTTATTTTGATAACTGTGGGATGTCTCTAGTCACTGTGCACTTGCATTTATCTAACTTTTATTCCTCAAGCTTAACTGGTTTGATAAAACCTCAGCTGGTCCCCGAGTGGCACTGCAGAGCAATTTACCTGCAGCTCCCACCTAAATGCTTTTACATCTATCGAGCCAGCCTCTTTGCTTATTCGATTGACTTCGAATCCAAAATATATTTTTTAAGCTTCATAAGGCCATGCCTGGATTAGTTTCAGAGAAAGTCAGATCCTGTTTAGGTAATTTTAGTAAAAGAAATTTGGCTTAAACTTTTTTAACTAAAGTGTTGTAAGCTATCCCAAATAAGAAGACTTAGAAATTGTTTCTGGGATAGTTTAGTGATTGTATTAAAGCTTTTGGTTTAATACAGCTTGAGGAAAAGGAGCTTTGTAATTCTTTTCCTATCAAAAAATTAAGCTCCTTTTTATAAGCTCTTATTTAAGGCAAAAGCTTCTTTATTACAATCACCTAAGCACATCTAGAAAAAGGAGCTTAATAAGGAAGTAAGGATAGAAGCCCTTTTTTAAACTTATACAAAAAAGTGTTTCATGGTTAATGAGACTTCTATAATACAAAGAACGCTCCCTTTGAAATCATGTTTTGAATTTTAGTTTCTAGCTAAAGTCAAAATCAAGAAGCTACCACAAAAGAAGCTCTTGCCTCATCCTATTTTCTAACTTCCCCTTTCAAGTCGAATAAACCGTAAAGTTTCTAGGTAGTCTAAACTCATACTTCTCGGGTTAACAAAACTTTGAAAGAATATGATTGTCCCCTTGGAAGTACCTATAGGAGTTACCTGGTTATCCCTTTTATTGAATAATGTCTTATGCCACTAATCAAGCAAGATGATGATACTAGAAAAGATGAATTGTAGATTTCTCATTCCCTAAGTTGGCCTTCGGTTTCAAGGGGTCTACTTAGCTAAAGTGGGTTATTAGCATTTAGCTTTCTATATTAGCAATTGATCAAGCAAAAGCTTGAACTATTGAGTGAGTTTTGTTTTTCAAATGAGTTTGCCTTTGTGAGGAAAGGAAAATAAATTTTAGAAAGAAATTGTAAGACAAATTTATTGTAGAAAGAACCATTATGCTTTCAGACTAACACATATCTTTAGGAGGAGCATGAGGAAAGTAGAGTTTGCAAAAACAGCTGAAGGGTTAACAGATCAATTTCTTGATCTAAAGATGTCTTGAGATTTCATATGTTATGCACGGATATGAAATATTGAATAAGGTTTATTGTGTTCCTTATTTTTATTTTCTTTCTTTGAAATTAAGTTGTGATTCTCTCAATTACTGATTACTGCTCACCTACTTTCTTAGGGAAAGTAATATGTATTTGTTATGAAAACTTGTATGTTTGGTTGCAGGGACTAATAGATGAAATTAATGATGTTTTAAAAAAGAGAAAGGAAAATGAGGAGTTGGATACTGAATTGACACGCACAGATATCATCAAATGCATACAGTCTGAGAAAGTTAGATTCCGAGGGCTGAATCTTTCTGGCCTTGATCTTTCTAAACTGGTAATAATTTCGACTCCTAAATGCTTGAAGAAACTTTTGTAAGCACTTGAACATTTGGTAGGCTAGAAATGGAACTTACAGAAAAGTTACTCTATTGCCAATAGCCTTCTGGCCTGTGCCAACTTGATGTTAGGTTGTGGAAACTGTATTACTAAAATATTAACTACAGGATTTCATTTTGCTGACCTTAAATTTATTTATTTATGATTATTGTTATCAAAAACCCCAGTTGGATAGTTAAATATTCAAAATGCTGAAATGATGAGAGACTTTATCATATTATCATTGTTATTGTTATTATTATTATTATTATTTGCAGACAAGAAGGGGCAAAAGAATCGAGGAATAAATTCCTCAGGCTCTTCATTGATCCATTATGAATATATATATACAAAGCTAATCTAACATTCCTAATAGATTACAAACTCTTATGCATGTTTCTTCCTAATATGACAAATCTATACGTAGAAAGTAGATATACGCTTATAACACTCCTCCAAATTTCCACTTAGGGCCTCAGTAAAGATATCACCCAATTGTTCTCCGGGTTCACATATCCCTTAGAAACTGCTTGCTAGGCTTGGCCAACAAAACGACACCCATCTCATATGTTTACTGCTCGAACACAGGATTAGAAGCATGAAGGGGCGTACCGTTGTCACACTGTGTTGTTTGGCTGGACCGGTGTCTCAAATACAATTTTCATCAAGAGTCATGAACTCACATGACCTTACACATGGACTCGTGCCACGCTTCCATATTTGTACTCCACTCAGATCAGAGACAACACTTTGTTTCTTACTTTTCCACATCGCATTCCCTCCAACAAACACATAAGATTCGGGCGGGACCTCATGTCCTCCTTAGGATCCCCGCCCAATTTGTGTCGAAAACACCACCCCGTTTATGCCCATGATTACTGTATAAAATATGACGCCCCTTGCCTTTCAAGTAAAGATAGAATCTATTCAACAACTCCGCCTAACGGTCGACCATTGAGCTGACATGTACCGACTTACAACACTTTACCGAGTGGGCAATATAGATGAGCATCGAAGGTAATCTCACCCAACCATTTATATAAATTTCAAGCATCTTCATAAATGTTTCGCCTTCTCTGGGTGAAGGTGCATTGGGAGCCATGTGGAAATCAGCATGGTTTTACCCCAACTTCTGGGGCCTCGCACAGACAAGAACATATTTCCTTTCGAGATGTGCTAAGATTCCATGTTTGTTTCCACATAACTTCAATGCCCAAGAAGTATCTTAAAGATTCCTAAGTCCCTTGTATGAAATCGCTCAAGAAGGACTTAAGAGATGAGATGCCTTTGCAGAATACTCCTAAAATGATAATAATATCATCTACATACACCTAATTCTCAACAAATGATACCTAAACTAGAGTTCTTAGAAGACAGGTCGGGATGACTTTTCAGATTCCACCCTTCAATCCAGCCAAGTTGAATTTACTAAACCACGCACAAAGAGACTCCGTTTAAACCATACAAAGACTTTGCTACCGATAAACTTTCCTGTACTCTCAGCAAACAAACCCGTGAGCTCTTCCCATATACACCTCCTCTCGAAGGTCGCCATGAAGAAAGACATTCTTAATATCAAGTTGGTGGAGATCCCAATGATAAGTAGTAGCTAGGGAAATAAAAAGCCGAACAAATGTCATCATCTTAAAGAATAGGAAGGGTGTCGTAATAGTCCACGCCATAGGCATGAGCTGCACTTCTTAGCCACAAGTCATGACCGAGCACTGAACCATCATGATTACCTAACTGAAAAAAATAAGATCCAATGGCTTTCTCTTCCCAGAGACCGTAATTAAGTTCCAATACCATTCCTCATCTAAAAGTTTGATTTCTTCTCTATCATAGCACTAGGCAACCAGAGATGCACCCCCAGCCTTGCAAGGTGATAAGAGAGATCGAATCAAGAGACAAATTGAGCCAAAACAAGAGTAAGACGACAAACGGTTATGCAACAACGAAGAACACAGCAATCACTGTAAATTTTCATTGTAAGAGTGACCTAGATCATCACCCCGGATCAACCCACTTACAACAAAATGTTAGACTGGTGAGGTCCTGATGCCCTCACTGTCAGAATATGAATTTGAAAGTGATGGAGGTTTAATAAGTGGTCGGGAGCCGGAGTAGAGCTCAAGGAGGCAATAGTGCCACTAATAAACTACTAGCCTCCTCTGACTCTAACAAGAAATAAAGGGAAAATGGGATAGTCTCAAAGAATACACATCAAGAGGCTACTGTTAATCGCTCAAGAATGCGATAATAACACCAGTATACTCCCAATGAACTCGAGAGCAACCGAAGAAGATATACTTCAATGACTTAGGATCGAGTTTAGACACATGCGAACAAACATTCCGAATAAAACAAGTACACCCAAACACTCGAGGCTCAATGGGAAACAAAGATTTATAGGGAAAGAGGGTTTGAAACGGAGTGATTCAATTCAAGACAGAGGAAGACATCCGACAATAAAAACAAGTCATGGGAAACAACATCTACTAAAAAAATGCTTGGGCACGTGCATTTGAAACAATAGAGCTCGAGCGGTTTCAAGAAGATGTCTTTTTTTTCTTTCAGCAACTCCATTTTGAGGAGTATTAACACAAGATGTCTGATTAAGGATGCCATTCTGAAGCATGGATGACTGAAATTGTTCAGGCAAATATTCTTTGGCATTATTACTTCTCAAATTTTGAATAGAAACATGAACCGAGGTAACTCCAGCAAAGAAGGTAATGAAGTTAGAAAAATAACTCCACCAGCTGTTCGAGAATAGTCAATGGTCAAACATAACAAAATACCGAAACCCGGGGCCAGGGGACACCATCGACACGCACCCACACATCGTATCAAACTAGCCTCAAACGAGCTAAGCTCGCTTATTGACTTCCTAGGACTTAAATGCACCTCGATAGCCTTAACACAATACCTAATTATGCAGTTCAATGAGGATAGACTCGAAAACTGAGGATATATCTTCTTCAACAAAGGAGAGAAGGACGACCTTTATGACAATGTGTTTAATGGGGTAACAACTTTAACAAGCAATGTACTTCACACTTTCTGCTTAAAGGATGTAGAGACCTCACTCGTCTCCCGACTACCAATCCACTGCCAAAGATCCTCGAATCAAGTAAATGACGCGGAAGAATGATATCGTAATTAAGAAGAGCATTTGAAATGTAGCTTTACTCACATAAATTAAATTAAAAGAGAATCAGAGAACTCATAAATGTGAGGTTGGGGGTGATTGAGGTTTGATAACTGTCTTGACCTTACGACACAGATGCCCAATTCATCCTGCAAAACAATATGCAAAGTATACAAGATCCAGTAATAAACAGAACCAACTCATCCACTGGTCAGGCTTCCAGAACACTGAAACTGATACAGGAAATTTTAATGCAAGTTTATTTTTAATCATTCTGAATGAGCTGTGATCGATAGGTGACGTAGATTAAGTGATTTCTCGATGATGAATATGACCAAATTCTCATTTATCTAAGGCTTCCTACAATTTTGAGTTCATGTCTGATTGTATAACAATGACACACAACTCCTCCTCCTTGTGCCTTTGTTATCATAGGAAACAGATTTAACTCAATGCTTCTCCTCCGAAAAATCAAAATACCTAAAAATAAGATCTTGCAATGAAAAGAACCACCTTCCCCTAAAACACTGCACTGGAATAGAACTTGGTCTTACGATCCACAAAACACCTCTAAATCTCGAAGAAATCAAGGAGAAAGGCATAAAACCCTAGAAAAACATGGCAGTCGGACACAAAATATTTTGAAAATCACTGTTGCGTGTCTAAGGTGGGAGGCAAAAAGAGCACCACGCCGGTTGGCGATGCCGGAGGAAGAGTCCCATTACGGATAGTGGGCCCATGCGCCCCACACGCGCGCCCCACACGGCAGTGGGAACCGTAACATCTCAGGGTGGCACGGTGGCCTCACGTGCACGCCTTTTATGTTCATTAGAGATTTCGTGCATTTTTGTCAAGCCGGAGGTCTGCACCTTCTTGTTCGGGCAAGAGTCACTCTACGCCCCTCGGCGCGTGTTTCAAAACACCATCCTCGAAGGACCGTCGGCGGTTAGCGATCTTTGGAGGAAGAGTCGTTCTGCTGGATGTAGTATATCACGCCCACATGCGCGCCCCCTGCGGTGCGTGGGACGAGCAGTCCTTGTGGTGGCACGTGTGGCTCACGTGCACGCCTTATGTTCATTGGACTTGGTGGTCTTGGTCGTCGGAGGTCGGTGCACCTTCTTGTCTGGGCAGTGTCACCCCACGCTCCCTCGAAGTGCGTGTTTCAAAGCACCATCCTCGGCGGCTTGCGATGTATTCCGAGATGTCCTAGAATTTTTTTTTTGTTTTGGCTTAAATTTGAATCCTAGGTTCTGATACCATGTAGACAACAAGGCAAAAGAATTGGAGGAATAAATTCCTTGTGCTCTTTCATTGATCTATTATGTATATATATATATATATAAACCAATTTAACATTCCTAATAGATTACAACTCTATAAGACAAGTTTCCTAATAGGATACAAATCTATATGCAAAGTAGATATATGCTATAACATTGTTATTATTATTGTTAAACGACCAACTCTCTTAAAAGCTCAAGCTTGTAGGATTTGGGTTTAATATGAATATCATGATTCTCAATACCCTCCCTCACGTTTGGCCCCATACCCACATGTGGAGAGTCAAACAAACCAAATAGTCCTTCATGGACTTTCAAATAAACAAATGGGGATTGGTGCAAGTAGAGGGTTGAGACAGGGCCTCTTGCCAAACCAAGGCTACGATATATTGTTAAACGTAGAAATTTCTCACCAAAGTTGATTTTGTATGGTTGCAGGTTATATGGAATATCATGCTTCTCAACAAATATTATTATTATTATTATTATTTGCTTCGTTTGATGCATCCATCTTAGTATAATGCAGGACCTCTCGTTTGTGGACTTTAGCTATGCATGCCTCAAAAATGTTTTTTTCTCCCGTGCCAACCTTACATTATTGCAAAATTTAGAGTAGTTATTAAGTAATAGAGAATTTACTAATACACACATCTAATTTTTAAGGAGAAGAAAAACTGTATTCCTTTTACTTACATATCTTTGTGTTTTTTTAGGAGACTATATCTTTGTCATGAATGGTTGTTATTGTTTCCAGAAGCATATGGGAATTTAGAAAAACTGTATCCATTGTTGTTAGAAGTTAGAATTGAACATGACCATTGAATGTTTTGCCAGCCTGTGAGTTTGTTTGGTTCTTCATTTATTCAATTTGAGTCATCAAGACGTACTAACCCTCTCTAACACCTCCCAACTGTAAAGATCTAATGCAAATTGTTTCTGGTTGGACCAATTGTTGATAATGTGATTGCTCTGACATGTTCATTCTCGTCACTGTATTGATGTGATGTAGGTTTGACAATTATTACCATAGTTTCTTATTCTGCTTTTCCTCTTTGCATCTGTGTCAAGCCAAACTTAAGCTTCTGTAGTCTTATTACAGGATGTGGATGCTGAGGGTTCCATTTTTCATAATGCATCTCTGCGTGAGTAAGCCTCAGAGATTTACTGGACTTCTATTTTGATTTATTTGGATTGCTCTAATTTGCTATTGTTGCTGGAGCTAGTACAGACTGATATATTTTAGATCCTAACTTTCACATTAGCATTGCCTTCTACAGTTCTAGTTCACATTTGCATTTCTTGGATCACCTTCTAAAATGATATGATCTGCCTAGGGAAGATGTGAATTTACTGGGGCAAATCTTCGTGGAGCTTTATTAGCTGGAGCAAGTCTTGAGAGTGCAAACCTACAAGGCAATTTTTTCTATTATTCTCATAATACTCAGTAATCTTCATATCATTCTTCAACAAGTGCTACTGCTAATGTTCTGTTTTCTATTTCCATTATCTTGCAAATTTGTGATCAGGCATTATCTTGCTAATTTTATTGCTTAACTGTTGCTTAGATGGTTTTGGTCCTGTTTAGCATATCATGATATATTCAATCATATATTCTTTTCTTTGAGTTCCAATGCATTGAAATAATGGAATCTTGTCTCACCTCTATTCTTTGGATTTTGTTGTTTTCTAAGAGTATATGTTGTTTATTACTCAAATTTATGACTGTAATGCATCTTCCGTTTGGTATTGGTATCATTAAAGCACGTATTATGCATGATCAACAGAAAGAAATCACTACCATTGCAAAGCAATCAAAACTAATCATAGATCTTCTTTTTTTTTGATAGGTAAGTTATCCTGTATCTTTGTGTGCATATCTCGTGAAATTTACCATTCATAATGTTATTTGCCCACCCAGATCAACCTGGAGACCAAAGATATAATGTGAGTTACTTATAAAAACAATAAAATAAAATAAAATAAAATAAAATAAAATAATGGGAGTTCTACACTCAAAGTAGACTCAGCAGAGACAACCTGAAAATATGTTGCTGATATATGGTAGTTGCATATATACTGCACGGTGGGGATAATGAAAAGAATATGTAAATGTAACTTGCGATTAAAAATGGTTTGGGTCCTAATCTTGGTGGGTGGTTATTGGGAGAAAGGTGCAGGGGTTGAATGCTTGGTTTCACTAGGAATTTCTGCGATTGGTGGTTATGAGTTGATTGACCCTTTGCTGCAGTTGCTACATCCAGTTAATGGATGGGATTGAGGGTGTTGGATGCCTAGCTTTAGAAGACGTGTTTGATTTGAAGTTCTGGAACATGCATTAAAAAGAAAAGGTTTTGTTCTTTGAGATGAAGATGAAGATCATGATTTGAGGATGCTTGTTTAATTATTTATTTTTTGATAGGTAAATACTTTTTTTTTTTCTCTTTTTTCATTCTTTGTCCCTACTGGGACTCGAACTTGGTCCCTTCCCTATGCCCACCCCGACTCTTAGCCACTGAGCTAGGCGTGACGAGGGTGTTTGTTTATTAGTCTTGTAGTATTAATAAGTGGGTGGCCTAACGGATAGTTAAGGCTTTAAAGGATTTAAGTGATTCTCTTTCTCCTGTTTGTTGAGTTTTTGATATTATGAGTAAATTGATTTTGAGATTGGAGAAGTTTGCCCTTTTCTAGGTCTTCTTAGTGCATAGAAGTAAGATAAGGTGTGATCCTTGTAAAATTCACCAATGACACAATTTTTGTCTTAAGAGCTAGCTTAAATGGTTTTTAGAGTTTGAAATTAATTTTGTTAGTGCTCAAACGCATTTTAGGCCTAAAGACCTTGAGATCATTTGATTTGTTTTTAGTTAATTTCTTTTAAGAACTTTTCTATTTCCTCAAACTTTGGTTCCTTTCATCTTGAAGATTTCATCTAAACATCTAAAAACTCTTTCAAAAGTGAAGGCCTTTGCATGGTTGGTTGCAAATAAGAAGATTAATACAAATAACTTGCTAAAAAAGAGGATCCCTTATAGAATGATTTGTCATGTATAGGAATGGGGAATCCGTAAATCGTCTTTTTCTACCTTGTTCAGTTGCATTGCCATTTTTTTTTGATAGATAAGCCCAATAAAAACAAGACAGTCACAGCGTATATAGGGAGTATACAAAGCAGCCCAAAAAACAGGGGCTGAAGAACAGAAAATCTCACCAGCCCTCAACTAGAGGCTAACCACTCCAGAAAACCTAAGAGAGAGGAAGCCTCTTCACCTAAATATCCCCTATTTCACCTCCACAAATTATAAACAAAAGAATGCTTTAATCTTTGTACAACTAAAGACCCATCTTTGAATGCTATATGATTCCTCTCCTTCCAAACAGACCAGAAAACACACAACGGGATAGACTTCCAAGCCTTCTGTCTCTTCTTGCCCGCAAAAGAACCCTTCCCGCGGTTAGTAGCCTCCTTAACCGTCCTTGGTTGGATTCCATCTAGTAGTGTGGTGTTTGTGATGACACTATCTTACCAGGATTTTAGATGTCTTTTGAGAGTCAAGTTGTTCTGGTGGGGTGCTAGTCTCATCTACATCCATATTATTTGACTAGAGAGGTGTGGATTTTTGAGACTTGATGCAGAACCAAGGATCAAAATATCGGTATCGACGAATATATCGGTAGTTGAATTTTACAGATATCGGGGATATATCGGAGATATATCGATGAATATTTTTACATGAATATTGAGAAAGTAAAAATTAACAAAAATAATTGAAAAATGTAAAAATAACATAAATAAATAAAAATTCACTTCTTAAAGACAACATAGATTACTTTGCAATGGTATTTAAATCAAAATTTTTGTTTGGGTTTATACTTTTAGTTTTACTTAAATTTGTTTTTTGCTAAATAAAAGAGATATTTTAATTTTATTATAACTAAAAATAATTTATTGATATTAAGTAATATTATTAAAGTTAAACAAAAATAATCTTAAGAAATAATATTATTAAGTTAAACAAAAAATTATCTTAAACACCACATAAAATAATGGTTTTTAGTGTTAATAGGCTTTTAATAATATCTTTTTCTGTTATAATATTTTCATATTTTAAATTATCAAGTAAGAAATCAGATTTTTATAATATATGGAAAATTATAGTTTCTCAATTTGTTTTAAACAAATATTATACTTAAAACAATAATGGATAAATAAATTGAAATTATAAAAAATAACTAATTTAAATATATTTTTTTAATTATTATTTGGGCCTTTTCTTTTCAAAAAAAAAAAAAAAAAATTTGGGGCCTTTTAGCCCTTGACCAATCATCTTCATTTAAATATTTGATCTTAGAATCCGTGTTTCACTAACAAATCTCACCAGTTCATTTATGCCAAACCACAAAGTCCACAATATATTGTTTTGAACTTTCTCTCTCGTGCAGCCTTCTCCCATCTTCCCCATCTTTAGACTGCAGACTGCAAACGGCTTTGAAGCCTTCTTCCATCTTCTTGTTCTTCTTTCTCCTGTCCTAGCAACAACTGTCTCTTGTATTCCCATCTTCTCTCCTTTTTTTTTTCTTTTCTCTCTTCCTTTTTTCCATCCTCTCTTTGATGAATCTCATTTTCATTCTTTTTTTTTTGCAATTTATACGTGAAATATCGGTAGAAAATCAGATTCTCCGATCGATATATTGACATCAACCGATATATCGCCAGTATTACCAACACAATACCGAAATTTGACAGCGGAGCTATGGTTTGTATTTGGTTTCGATGTTGACGATATCCCGATATGTAAGTCGATATGTGAACAGGCACCCTCAGTTTTAATCATTGTCTGAGAACTATTGAGGCTTTGTGAGATTTATTCTATTTATCATCATCCCTATGAGCATTAGGTAGTTCAGTGTAATGTTTGAGGGCACTCTTTTTGATCATTATATTGCTAGGTTGGAACATAGAATGTTGATCTACATCTACCAGTCTATCGAAGGAGATGCTCCCAATTTGGACTGTCTCTCTCTTTGTTGTTGCACAAAATATTGATGGGTGTTCTTTAGATAAAATCCAGAACAACTAGGAATAATATTAGAACACTATAACAAGCCCTTAAGGCTTGGTTCAATTGGTAAAGGGACGGGATGGGGTTATAAGAAGTTTTAGGTTCAAGTCCCCATGTGGACAAAAAAATGAAAAAAAAAATTTGAACACTAGTACAAGGAAATATTGGAACACTATCGATCCAAAAAAAAAAAAAGAAAAAAAAAAAGGAACACTAGTACAAGGATTCTTGAAACAATCTGGAGAGGAGAGGCAAGACTTTAGCCTTGTTAGAAGCAGCTGATTAAGCATAGTCCCTCTCAATCTTCTGCTTGAGATAAATTTGATGATATTTATATTGTGGATGAATAATTAATAAAAAGTTTATGGGTGGATGGAGAATTATTTATAGTATTGTAGAATTAGAAACTAGTTGGAAAAGGAAACTTGCATTCATGTAGAAGTTAAAACTTCATATTCTTTCCTATTTGATTTAGAGATTGTCTTATATATATAAATGATGGTTTTGTGATCAATGAAAACCTTTATTTCCCTTCAAAATTATCTAGTTTCATGGTATTAGGGATTTAGTGTTTGAATTTGCCCTAAAAAAAAGCAAGTTTTTGGAGAAATTTTGAAAAAAAAAGTTCACTGTCAGTTGGTATCTTCGACAACTTTTTTTGGGCAACCTATCTTTAATTTGGCGACACCCTGAGGATCACTTTTACGATCACATCATCGGAGGAAGAATCTTTGGCATCTAATCATCCACGCGCTTCCAGGCCTCGCTTCTTTGTCACCGTGCTATTCCTCATCGTGGTATGGCGTGTGACATCCGTTCGGCGACGCGTCTCCTCCTCGCATCTGGTATTCAATTGAGTTATCGACCACTTGCCTCCCTTATCAGATCCTACTTGCGGTGATTTCAAAAAGCATTATGTTAGATTAGCCTACTGTTTTTACAGGGTTTCGTGCTTTTCTCCTTGATTTCTTCGAGATCCAGAGGTGTTTTGTGGATTGGAGGACCAAGTTCTATTCAAGTGCAGTGTTTTCGTGGAAAGGTGGTCCTTTTCCTTGCAAGATCTTACTTTTCTAGTATTTTTCGAATTTTCGGAGGTTGGTTTGAGTTAGAACTCCTGCTATGACTAACAAGAAACCCTCAGGAAGTGTTGTGCGTCAATATTGCCATAATCCAGGGCATGTACGCTAGAAGTGTAGGAAATTGTAGAATAAAAATCGAAGATTTCAGTTTGTTCAGAAATCATTTAAGTCTGCATCTACTTCTATCACTATACTCGTCGAGTTAGGTAAAACCAACGCATGTCTTATTTCCTCTTCCTCCAAATGGGTCATTGACTCTGGAGCCATATACCACATGACAGGTAATTCCAGTTTATTTACTATGTTTCAGTCACACCCTTCTAACTCATTCTGCTTGAATGGATTTGTCATGTCTTGGTGTGTTGATTATTAACTCTTGTCGCTGACACAAATTGCCTTGAATTTTACGTTCTCTTTTAATTTAATTTCTTTGAGTAAACTCCGCTGCATTACATAATTATGATATCTCATTATTTCTGCCAGTTATTGTTTGATTTAGGATGCTACGACAGACGGATTATTAGTAGAAGAGGACATGAGTATAGAGTCTCTACATCCTTGACACGGAAGGGTGCGAAAATCATTGCTTTTCAGGTTGTACCCCATTGAATTACATTGTCGCTTGGTCATCCTTCTCTCCTCTCTTGGAAAAATTTATATCGCCGATTAGTTTATCATCATTGGTACGAGTGTTAGTGTATAAAACTTTAGCCGTGTGCATTTGAGTCCACTAGAGTCAATAAAACGAACTTATTTCTTTGATTAGTTAGTTCGATGTTTGGGGTCCTTGTTTAATTATGTCTCTCTATTGGGTTTAAGTATTTCATTACTTTTGTTATTGATTTCTCTCGTGTCCTTGGCACACTATCTAATGGTAGTTATGGCTTTTCTCATTTTAGTATATGTGGTAGCAAGATTAGGCACAATTCATCATGTTAAACATTGAAGTGATAATCTTGAAAGTATTTGTCGGAACCTTTTGTTGTTCATGCCTGACATGGAATTCTATCATCTGTAAGTGATTAGTACCCCTCTGGGAATAGGTCATTAGGAGAAAGAATATACATCTTCTCTTTGAGATTAATGAACTTGTACCTCAGGATGGATGTCCCTAATTTTGGGCTGGTGAATTCTCCTGACTTGTTTTTGTTAACGGGATCTTACTTATTTAGTTCTTAGTGGCTCTCCTTGCCCATCAGTTGTTTTTCAAATATTGGTTTGTTTCCTCTTGATCCCATAGTATTTGGTGCACGTAACATTCGAGATGTCATCCTCGAGTCTCTAAGCTTGGTCAGAGTCATAAAAATTATCTTTGTGGAACATTCTTATGTCTAAAGGGAATTATAAATTGTTATTGTTTCGCTCTTGTGGTCTGTGTGTCTGCTTGAGTATTTTCTGTCCCACATGGAGTTAAGGGAGAAACTTGGCACATTATTTATCACCAGTGAACTCTCTCGGCGCCTTGGGCGTTTCAAGCGTGAGGATTTGGGTGCTGTGAACTAATCTCTACGTGGTTGGGGCTGGATGGGTCCTGAGTATGGTATCGGAATTTGGTCACTCGGCAGATGTGGATTCTGATTCCGTTTGGCCGTGGGGAGGTGTTTGTCTGTTTGGCTCCATAATCACATGGGACACAACGAATGTGTGTACCGCTCAGGAAGGGTGTTTGTAGCATCATATGGGATATTATGGAGCTTTGACACTATATAAGTATGGGCTTCTCTCAACCTAGTAGACGTGTTTTAAAGCCGTGAGGGCCCTTTGGGTCTGAAGCGGACAATATCTATATGGTTGGGTCGGGTCGTTACAAATGGTATCATAAGCCGTCCCTAGCCGGTGTGGGAGTGCAATTCGTTTGGCTCAGTAGGGGGTGGCATTGGAACAGGCCCCCGCAATCCATAGCATGCCGCAGCGAGGTACGTTGTGTTTGCATGGGCGTTGTGCATCTCGTCGGATAGGGGATAAAAACCGCAGCGTATATAAGTATGAGTTAAATAACCCAACTTTTTGTAGATCGTTTTAAAGCCGTGAGCCCACTTGGAGTGCGAAGCGGACAATATTTACATGGTTGGTAGATTAGGTTACAAATGTCGCATCCATAATGGACAGGGGAGAGAAACGTGGCAATATATAGATGAGACATACCAGGCCTAGTAAATTACGTTTAAAGTATTGAGGGCCCCTTGAGTTAGTGAGCAAATATCTTACATGGTTTAGACCAGTCGATTTACGACTAGTGGGAAAGTAGGTTCACATTTTGATGTGGGGATTGTTCTTTGAACTGTAGGGGTATTTTTGTCACATCCATATGGATACAGGGGAAAAACTTCCGAAACACTATATAAATGAACTCCTCTTAACACAATGAGCGAGATTTTAAAAGTGTTGAAATGATTAAAAATTGGTTCATCTCAGATTTTAATTTGATCGTTACAAATGATATGTGAGTTGTCACCCATTTTTCAAGTCTGAGGGTTTTATTCAGTTTGGTCGTAGAGGTGTTTTGTCTGTTTGGCGCATGTCATGGGGCAATGAGGGCGTTGTGCGCATAGGAGAGTGTTTGTGCATCATGTCGGATAGGGAAAACGCTGCCAGCGGCCCTCTGCATTCAACTGCTCTGGCTCGTAAACGCGTTTTAAAGCATTAAAGGCCACCGGATTTGGCGGGACCAAATATCATTTATCAGTTGATCCGGGTGGGATTCTGAGAGATAATACATTTTTGAGGACTACCCGTTTTCCCTTTCTTCTCCCTTTCCTAGTTAGGGGGAGGATGATGATTTATTAGTGTACACTATTCGCCTCAAGCCACATAAAACCAGACTCAGATTGACCTCCATTGTAGTTATATTCTTTATGGAGCCCTCAGTTATACAATCCAGCATCAGAACATGGTGATGATCAATCAGATCAGGTGATGATCTTGGATTGCTCTTTTGTAAGGTAGTAAATGTTAGTGTGCTCACTTAATATCTTGTTTTGTTTCTATATAAACATTTTGTAGTCTTCCTCTTGTTTACTTCATTACATCTCTTGAGTTTATCTTTTCCTAACAACTATTGAGGTTTTCTCTGCCAGTTAAAAAGTAATTTCTTTATTAATTGATTAAAATGCAAAGCCTTTAGGTAACAATATTTTGGGATGGTGCCTTTACCTCTTTTGGAAGAAGGCCATTGATTTGTCTTTGAGTGTTTGCGAGTAAAAGTTTAATCTGATGGAGTCTGTGCTACATTGAAACCGTCTTGACTGGCGGGGGCATCTTCGGACTTATGGCATTGATACATTTTGATACTTTTTCTCTTGCCCAGCTAAGTTCTGAATTTGTCATATATGTTTATTTCTCTTACTTCGCTATGATTGAGACTTGCATCAACTTGATATCAAGAATGTCTTTCTACATTGAGATCTTCAGGAAGAAGTTTACATGGAGTAACCTCCGGGGTTTGTTGCACAGGGGGTGATAGGGAAGGTGTGTCTTCTTTGGAAATCTCTGTATGGTTTGAATCAGAGTCCCCATGCTTGGTTTGACAAATTGGTGAAACAGTTTAGACATTCAGCATCTCTGAAGAAAACAGTGACAGCTCTACATCCCCATCAAAAATTGATTCTAAATATTATTGCTGGTAGTGTATGGATGATGTGTCATCCTTGGTGACTCCAGGCATATTATCTGCTTAAATCTTCTTGGTGTGGGTTTCACTGAGGATTCTTTCTTGAGTGTTGAAGTCATAAGAAATGCTTGAAATTTGTTATCTAAATGAAATATATCGATTTAATTATCTAGGGACAGCACTTAATTAGGTGTCAGGCTTGTGTAGTACTCCTATGACTCCTGTGTACAGTCACTTCAAGGAGGAGGCTTCTTAAAATTTTAGAGATCGTTGGTTTAGGAAATTGAATTTTATGCAGTAACTCGCTGAGATGGCCTTTATCAAGCCAGTGTTTGAGGTGATGCCGTATTATCTCAGAGTTAGTCATTCCAGGCGTTAGTGAGTACTATCTATCTGCGGCCTGGATGTGATATTTTGTATAGAAGCATGGACGCGCATGAGTGGGTGGCACCCCGGCGGCGGGCGGGCTAGCGGGGTCGTCTAGGAAGGCAGGAAATGCACCAAGGTATATTCATGTCTTTTTGGAGGAAATCGATCATGGAAAGTAAAGCAAAGAGTTGTCTTGGCAGTCCTCTGAGTGCGGGTGGAGTATCGAGCCATGACCGCAATCTCTGTATCAGGATCGCATGGATATGTTAGTTATTAGTGAATTGGTGTGAGCTTCAATGCAGTGGCTTTGGTGTGATAAACGGCTGTGTAAAGTATTATAGCTTCTAACCAGTATTTCGTAGACGGATATTACAACGCATTGAGATAGATTGTCATTTTGTTCGGTGAGAGGTCTAGATTGGGATTAGTCTTTTACAAAGGATACATGAAGCGGAAACGATTAGGAAATATTTTCTCAAAACCTTTGAGTGAGAATCGGGTTAGTTATCTTTGTAACAAGTTGGGCATGATCAACATCTATGATCCAACTTGAGGAAATCATTATATTATTGCAGACTAAACTAGTTGGAAAAAGAAACATTCATGAAATTCAAGGAAACTTCCATGTATTCTTTACTATTTGATTTGGGATTGTCTTGTATATAAATAGGTGGTTTGTGATCTGTGAAACAGGAGTTTTTCTTTAATTATCTTTTGATTCAGAGGCTTCTCGAAATATTTTCTTCAGCTTGAGGTTAGGGTGCTTCTTTGCATTTGGATCCTCGATTAAGTGATAGTCTGGAGACTCACATTAGCAAAGTAGGGAACCAAACATTGAAATCTCAGGCTTTTGCAGGGATTTTCTACCTCCACAGGAATTGATCTTACAGTTAACCATTTGTGTACGCTTTTTATCCATATTTGATGCAAGATTTTCACGAAAAGATTTCATCTTTTTCTCTCTATTATTTGTATTAGATATATAATTTTTTGAAAAAAAAATAAAGGTTATATCTCAGATGCTAGACGTGGGTTTCAAAAATACCTTGAAACCGTAATTCTGTTTCTCTCTATATCTCATACCTTGAAATTTGTTTCAAATTATAGCCTCCCTTTCCTCCGCTCTTAAACAGCATTTTATTTTGACAAGCTAAATGATTCTTATAATCTTGGGTTTGCCCTTTGTAATTCATATAAAATAAATCTGCCATTTTAGTCAGGCATGATTCTATGAAACCCCAGTTTATAAACAAATACTACCAAGATTAAATTATTATTATTTACACAAACCTAGGTTTTGGTTTGAGAATTTGGTGAATTCTCTAAACAGATGATTTTCCTTGCGTTTGACTCATAGGGATCCCAAGAGGTCTGAGGAAGAAATAATGAAAACCATATTTGAACCACCCTTTTAACATTCAAGGAATTTTATAATATCTAGTTTGGATCATTCACGGTCCATTCGTCTTGCACCCAATTCACTTTTGTCTTATCATAAGGATGGATTCAAAATTTCAAAGTTCTTCAGTTCTTCCCTTAATTTGTGACTATCGATTTCTTTGATCTTGTTTATGATCTGACATTTCATTTGACTAATTTGGTCGTTCTTTTTACTTTTGATGCCCATTTAGTTATGATTGTAGCTTCTGTAGACTGACCTATAGTCTTCTTGCACTTAGTTTAACATCTTTTTAAAGTCCAAGGATAATAGTACCAGTTTTATATTTTTAATCATGGCTTCTTGATGGTTTACTCAAAGATCCATTTTATGAGCTGAAAAGTATGGTTCATGTAGTAGGGGATTGTGTGTAACAACTGCATGTGTGGGCTTGGGTTTTCTTATACCCAACATGTATTTCTATGTTATCCTGGAGTCTTCACCTAACTCAGCCATAGTCATTAGACTGAAACCTACTTTATTTCAACTTCATTATTGCTATGCCCTAGTTGAACTTGATATTGGCGGAGTCAGTGAAACAAATTGGTATTGGTTGATGCAGGAGTTATAAACTGAAATAAATAACACATGTTAAAGAAAAAAGAAACTTGAAAGAACATGCAAATAATGTGATCTGCAAGTTTTGCATGCTAACATGTTGGTGAATGATTGAATTACATAGGGTTTGGCTGTTAAATCTCCTTAAATATTTCAATAGTTTCTATATAAATTAAGCTTTTATATTTTTTTCACCGTTCGGAAGATATTTTCTGTCAAATAATTTATTCAACCATTTTTTTAAGATTTCAAATAAGATGGAAACATTAAAAAAAGGCAGTTATGAATATTGAAAAAAGATCAGTTATCAGTTCTTTTTTTTTTAATTATTTTTGGAGTGGTGGAATTGTATTCTTTTGGACATATGTACTTTTTTAACAATTGAAGAGAAAAAGGAAAGAAGGAAAATATAAAAGAATTGTGAATATAGGAAAGAACAAGATTTTTCTGAAGCTGCCCTGTTTGTTGCCATATGTTGTGTTAGAGTGTGCAGGAAGGACTCCAGTAACCCATAAGTATTACAAGTAAAAAGTGCAAACAGAGGTGTCGTTTAGCTGGTTTCCAAGGAACAAAAAGCAAACTGCAACCAATGTATTAACACAAATTTCATGGAATTTAACATTCTCTTTATACAGGGGGTAGGCTTGTTCCTTAAAAGAGTAATATTGCAAATTTAGAATAATGTGGTGATGCAACCAATATGGAGTTTGGCATACTAATGTTTGTTACATGATTAAAATATATGCAAATTCAAACACAGTGGTATATGATATACCAAAGTAAATAATTAACCACATAGCAATGATGCCTTGGAAAATAGCTCTGAAATTCTAAATTCTATATATAAAGAAGTATCCCAATAAAAAAGGTAAAAATTGTGATCAATCATAAACGTTTTCCTCATTTTCAACCTTCTAAAATGAATATGTTAAAGTTCAAGGTATTGATCATTGGGGAGGTGAACATTTTAACATATGGGCTTGCTCCATACTTTTTCCAGTGAAATTATTTACATCAAGTATGTTCCCTACTGAACCTTGTGAAGACAATTGGTTAATAGACTGCTGGAGGTTTGTCTAGTTGTATTAATTGGTTTGCCCTTCATTTTTCAGACTGCTGATCTTACCAATGCCAACTTAGAAGGAGCTAATCTGGAAGGAGCAAATTTAAAGGTAAACCTTTTTAGCATTGTGGTTGTGCATCAGGATTGTTGTTAAAGGATATATTTTGAAAATCATACAAAGAACTTTTGAAGTTAAGGGTGAGGTGCAACATAAAGAAATTGGGTTGTACAACATGCACTCATTCTGTGTGTGGATCATTAAATCTATTACTGAACTCTGAGAGTACCTTTATTTTGAAATCTGTTGATAATATGGATTTCTCTTGGCTTGAGTTTCTTCAATTGTTATTATTATTATTTTATTTTATTTTCTCTTGAGAAATATCTTTTCATATTCTTTCCATGTACTTGGTTTGAACCTCTTCAGCATTTTGCTTCAATATCCTTTCAGTCCTCAAAAAAGGCATAGTAGCTAGGAAATCTGGAATTCTATATCTATATAGCAACTACAGAATATTATCTTTTAATAAACTTGAAGAAGTATTAACAAGCCAGATGTGGGATTTGGAGACAAGAGTTCCACTTAGATTATCCTACATGTAATTGATTTGCTTCTCTTGATCTTGTGATGGCAAATATTTTCAGATAATTGGAGAGAGTGGTTTTTGGTTAATTTGTCTCTCTTTTATCATATCAATCTTTTGTAATCTAAAGTCACTTAATGATAATTGCTGTTTTTTGTATTGAATTTTTATTTTATTATTTTAAAATTTTCTGGTTCTTGATATCTTGGTTCAAACTTAACAGCTTAGTTTCCTTCTCATTTATTGTAAGGGCAAAGTTCATTTAATGGAACCATGCGTTCAGAGAACTTTCTAAAGTTTATACACAAATAAACCATGCCTATCTTACATAGTCATACTCATTTAAGTTTTTAGATTTTGTAATGAACTAATGTCCTATGTTAGGTATTTAGGTATCTGAGACACAAATCAGGTATTGTGCAGTTCAACAGTAACTCAATGAGAGGGCTCTCTTTGTAAAGATGAAGGAAAGGCCTGTTTTCCTATTTCTCAAAGTTCCAAACCCAATAAGAGCTTCGATTGTTCTAAGAAGAGAGCTTACCCCCATTTATTAGGTCTCTGACTGCTGCTTTCATGTAACCAAGAACAAGAGAAGAACGTCAGGAGGAAGCAGATGCTGTTTTGTTCACAAATCTGCTATTTTCCAGTTTGAGAAGGAATAACCCTGTGATGCTTGCATTTCCCTAAAAAAAGCTCTGAAGCTTTTCATAGTGAATTGATTCCAATTAGAGAGGTTGCAAAGGTAGAAGATTTCACAATGCAATTGGGCTATAAGGTAAGGGGAATTCCATCTATTTACCGTGGTCTACCCCTTTCAAATCGGTAGCAGAATGGGACTCGAAAAAGAGGGTTTGTAGATGGCTGTCTGTTGTTGATTTAGAAAAGGCAGTATATTTCTAAAAAGGCTAAACTTATGTTGATTAGAAGTATGTTGTCTAGCCCATCAATAGCCCATCAATCTACTACATGTCATTGTTTGTAATCCCCAAGTCAAACTAAGGTTAGAGAAAAGGTTAAATAAGATTCAAATAGATTTTCTTTGAGGAGGTGGAACTTCAGAGAAAAAGCCTGAATTGATTAGTTGGTCGGTTGTTGCTCATATAGGAGTGAAGGGGAATAGGGTATTAGACGTTTCTCCTTTTTTAATTGAATCCTCCTTAAGCAGGACTGGATATATGTTTCTGAATGGGCAAGTTTTTTTGGAAGCAAGTTGCAAAGGGGAGATATGATAGGAAGAAACTTGTTGACACTTGTGAAGTATGATAAGGATACAGGGTTGGTGTCCGAAGCTATAAGGAAGGGGTGAGATTTTTTCTTTGACCAAACCTTTTTTGAAGTGGATAGTGGTTTGAGGGTTAAGTTTTGGAAGGATAAATGGTTTAATGAGGAGCCCTTGCGTTAATCCTTGACTTTCTTGATGCATTGGTTGTGTCAAAGGAGGCTTGAATGATAGATTTATTGGAAGATTTAAGAGCAAAGGTTCATTGAAATCTATGCTTATCTTAACACCTTGATGTTTGGGAGTTTGACCTTGTTGAGTTTCTCAACATTGCTGGTGAAGTTGGTTAGGAAGAAAATGATAGGATGATTTAGAAGGATACCAAAGAGTCCTCAGTCAAATCTTACTATGTGGTCTTCGAACTTGGGAGGTCAATCTCCTTTCTAATAAACATCATTTAAAGTGTATTGGTCACATCCAAAACGAGCTTGTTTTTTATTTGAAAACTAGTTGGGAAATTTTTTTGACTTTAGATTAGCTCCATAAAGGAAGATGATTATTAATGAATAGATTGTTTTTTTAATAAACTCGCGGGGGAGTCTATTCTTCATGTTTCTACGTCATTGTATCAAAGAAAGGATTCTATGGCAACTATTGTTCTTATTATTCAATGTAGTTTGTGTGATCATAACTCCTTTGTGGAGAAGAAAATGAAGAAAGTGTATGGAGCTACTCCTCTTTGCCTTTCTTTGGACCATTTGTCAAGAATGAAATCCAAGACCTTTTGAAAATAGGGGACAAACTGATCAAAAGTTAAGACATTCATTCCTTTATAATCTTTATCTTGGGTTAGCATGTACATAATAGAAGACTAAATGCCTTCAATTGATTTCTAGATTGGGCGAGCTCTTGTAGAATGTTAGGTGGTTTTTTGTGACTCCTTTTTCAAGGCCTCTATTTGTTTGATTCGATTCAAGGCCTCTCTTTTAGCTGATCCATGTATATATCATGGGCTCTGTATGTACTTTTTTATAAAATTGCTTGATATGTATCTATCTTTATCTATTAAGGGAAAAAGAAACAATAGCTTGTAATGATTCGTCAATAGATTACTTGTTTTGTTATGTACAAGAAATTCAAAATGATCTATTTTCAAACCATTATTAATCTTTTATTAATCAATTTTTTTGTTATTTTAATAATTGATTTTCAAGATATATCAACTACCAAAAAATGGTTTTAGGCGTTGAAAAGAAATAATCATGTTTTAATATTTTTAATCTTAACACCATCATGGCTTGTTGATGGCGACGACGATAATAATTGTTGAGTCCAAGTATTTGTAATTAGTTTCCTAAATATTTTCATTACTTCAGAACTTTTTAACTAGCATGTATTACTAAACTGCCCAATGTTTTTAATTTTAATACCATTCATGGATTGTCGGCATTGATATGATGATGAAATGAAATAATTAGTTTTGATATTTTTAATTTTAATACTATGAAGATGATCATGATGATGATAACAATTGTTGAGTTCAAGTATTTGCAATTACTTTTCTAAATATTTTCATTACTTTAGAACTTCTTAATCAGCATGTAGTGCTCATTGCCCAAAACTAATCCAAGAGGTCAAGATTAATCTGCTAATGACTTGTTGAGCCAACAACCAATACCTGACTTTGAACCATGGATGATCGGCTTGGCATATAATCTACTAAAAAGACCATACTGACTGCTGAATATGATATCTTGCACAACAATTATTCAACTTCCATGGACCTCTTTCACTTATACTGTTGCTGAATGGGCCCCCACCAAGAAGCTGTTGAGGAGGACCAAAGTATTTTCTTATGTCAATCCTTAGACTCTGGCCTCAATAGCAATACCAGCAACACCATCCTGTTTGGCATGGGAAAAACTATGACCACTCCTCCCTTAAGATTATGGAAAACTGTTCTAATGCTCATTTATATTGGATTACCCTGTGAACCATCAAAGTCCAACTTCCGGTGGCTCATCAAAAGAGTAAACCACTCAGAATTGTACTGTATTAGGCCTTCTTTTACAACTAGCAACTATTCAATGAAAGAAAAGGTGTTCTACTATGTAATACTTGCCCAAACACATCACACCACTCAGGTCTAAAGATGTTCCACTGTTACAAAGTTGATATTGACCTCATGTTAGCTATAAGCCAAGAGAATTAAGGTGAAATGTTTGTATGAGACCTCACTTTTCCACAAGCGAATATAATTTTATATTTTTCTTGGGCTTAGTATTTATCTCTTCATATTTTTCTTTGTTTTAACTTGGGATGAAAAGGGCCCTAATGCATTGGGAAGCAAAAAATTGGAAGCAAGACAGATAAGGAAGCATGGTACTTTTTAAGATGAAGAGAAGGAATTATATTACAATCTAGGATCTGTATTGCAAGAATGAATTCCTTTTAGTTTATGACTCAAAGTAAGATATATTTGAGGAAGTGGGAAAGTGGGTGTTGGGAGGGTTTGCAATCACAAGCTCATCTCTCTCCTCCCTCCTGCCCCTCCTGGAAGTAGTGGTGTAAGATGACTTAAGAGCAAAGTGAATGGAGAAAAGATTTTCTCATCAAAAGGATGTCGTTTTGTTCGTTGGCACTAAATTTCTTCTTCTTCTTTTTTTTTTTTTTTTTTTTTTTGGTTTTTTTACCTCTAAGGCTATGTTTGGTTCACAGAAAATTTGAAGGAAAATGCAATGGAAAAAATAGAGAGGAAAAATATAAGGAAAGAAAGAAAGAATGACAATAAAATAGAGTTATATGTGATGTATTATTTTTATTTGCTACTTCAAACTCATTGTATTTATTTTAACATGTTAATATAAAGAATAAATAATTTAAAAATGTGTAAATTTTTATGTAATGTTTATATTTGATTTTCTTAAAGAATTTTCATCAGACAACCAAACATAAGAAAATCATTTTCTTTAATTTCTTTTTTCTTTCCTTAGTACTTTCCAGGAATGAAACACAACCTAAATCCCTTTTTCTTTTTCTTTGTCCTCCTCTTTCTCATCTTTATTTATTTATTTATTTATATTATTATTGACTTGAAAGGAATAGAGAATGGAAGGAGTCAAAAATTCTGTTCTCTGTGTGCGTTTGAGTTTGAGTTTAGCAAAAATATCCAAGGGCTACTAGAAGAAAAACTTTGGATAAAACAGATTAACGAGTGTGTGCATGTGTTTCCGGTGAAAAACATGCCACTTATGGAGATCAGATCATTATGACTGGCTCGGCCTTCCATTTTTGCCCTTTCAAGTGGGGAAATATGCAAGGTAGATGCATTAGTTTTGATGGCTTGATTTGATTGTGATAAGTAATGAACAGAGTTAGAGACAGAAAGAACAGTAAAATCCTAGGCAATGAAAGTGGGGAAGAACTTATATAGAAAAATCAAAGTGGGGTTTTTAGGCAATAATTTTAGAAGCTTTGTTCAATTAGATGTGTAGTTTTTCTTATAACCTCATGCAGACTTTTGAGACATTTGAGAGCAGATAAGAGGGTTAATTAAAGAAAATGTAGGATTCCCATTTATCAATCCTATTTTAATTTTGTTCTTTGTTTTGTATACGATTATATTTGGTGTGATCAAGGTTAAATAGATCTCTTTGGGTTTATTGCAGCTAGCTTACTTGTTGGGAACACTTATATTTTTCAGGGTGCAAAGTTGAGTAAGGCCAATTTAAGGGGTGCAAACCTACAACGTGCTTACCTACGGCAAGTCAATCTTCGTGATGCAGTAAGTAAAACAGATGCATATTAATATTAAGTATGAGAATTTTCATCTTGATGTTGTTATTCTGTCAATATATTACATGCCTGAAGATGAAAAATATTGAACTTCTCCCTGTTTGTTGTAGCATCATCAGATATGCTCCTATAACACCTTTTAGACTACTAAGTTGGAAGTGCATAAATACCTGTCCAGAGATCAGGTAGTTAGATTTTATATGCTCATTCAAGGTCTTTGAGATCTGTAAGTTGAAAGTGCATAAATACATTTTAAGGAGTTTGCTCCTGTTTCAATGAGTCCTTTTGGTGGGTTATTCTATTTTCATTAGGATATTTGAATCTGCTAGGGCTGTAAATCCATTACTTAGTGATGGTTTTAGTCATTTGCTTTAAATTTCAGTAGTGTAGGACATAATACACATGCCACTCAGCTGAGCGCTTTCATCCTAATATGCTACCATGCGTTTGACCAAATCATGAAAATTGTCCTTATAATGCCCCTTGTTATATTGTGGCCTTTTTGTGGTTCCTCTTGGCATCCTGTGTACTCTATCAAGAATTAGTTATCCACCAGAAAATCATATATGTATATGTCAGGATCCTAAAACAGACAGGAATATGGGTGTGTTGATGCTGATGGCTGCAAGTTGACAAAAAATAATTCTGTGAAAGTTTCTGGAAAAATGCTTAAATGAAACTTTGTAGACTTCTCAAGGGGCTGACAAATCTCCTTAAAAAGATGCCAATACTTCGGCTCCTGAAACATTATTAAGCTGAAAGAGGATACCCTGAGAAACACCTCCAAGCCCCAGAGTCATAAACAAAACATGTGAGAAGCCATTCATCATGCCTCCAACACCCAAGATATCAAATTAGAATAATCCCCTTCCACCTGTAAGTTTGGAAGACAAGACAAAGAGCTCTAGCATGTACCAAACCCACTAAAAGAGCTGAAATCTCTACCTTGGTACTAAATTCTTCTCCAGCTGGTTTTGCGACTGCTCTCACTACTAAACCACTATGGTCTCTGATAAGCCTTCCAATTTGAACCTGTTTCATTTTGAACACACATAGTTATTTGAGGCGCAAGATGCACCGAGGCACTAAAGCCTCTTGGGATCTTGAGGTGCCAGGTGCACTTGAGGCTCGAGTTTTTTTAAGTGAGGCGCACTCTACCTAATATATTAAAAATTATATATCTCACACTAAATATTGTCTATAGTTTTTATCTAACTATAAAATACAATAAAGTAAAGCCTCTTTCCCTTAGTCTTCTTCTTCTCTCCTCTTCAATCTCTCTTCCAAGTGCTATTTGGGGCTTAGGGTTTGAGTTTGAGGGGTTTTTGAGGTCAAATCCCAAGAGAAAGAGGGGTTTATATAGGGTTTAGATTTAGACACCAAAACGGCGTCGTTTTTGTTTTTGGAGGCTCAATATGACGTCGCTTTGGTTAGTGGGTGGATTATACAAAATCTTGACAAAAGTGTTAGCTAACGTAATCAAGACAAATTTGACAAGGTAATTCTTAAAGTCCCAAAATGCCTTTGTGAAGGGGCGCCGATAGATGCAAGCATTTATCGCTAATGAGATGCGGACTCATCCTCGAAGGAGTGTGGTTTCTGATTCGCAAATTGACATGTAAAAGGCCCCACACACCATCATTGGGAGTTTTGTTCCGGTAGTCATGGGGAAGATGGGATTGGGAGCGATGGATGAGCCGGATCAGGTGCATCTCCACGCCATTTTCGTCTCACAACGGATCTCGCCGGCTTCTTCCCTAGTTCCAGGGGGTTGAGACAGGGAGATCCCCTTTCCCCCTATCTCTTCGTCATTGGCATGGAGACTCTAAGTTGTTTGTTAAACCGTGCTACTGGTGGAAACTATCTCTCTGGTTCCAGGTTTATTAACGGGAGTGGGGAAGAGCTGGTTATTTCCCACCTCCTCTATGACGATGATACACTGCTCTTTTGCAAGGCTGACAACGATGAATTAAAGTTTATAAGTCGGGATTCGATGTGGTTCAAGCTGCCGGGTTGAAAATAAATCTAAACAAAAGTGAAATCCTCCCCTTGGTCCAAAGGGCTAAATGCAGGAGGAGCTAGCCTCGCAGCTTGGGTGCAAAGTTAATCCCTTCCCACGACCTACCCGGCCTCCTCTAGGTGCCAAAACACAAAGCATTAAGTGTCTGGATTCTAGGCAAAGATTTCAAGCATTGGCATCTTGGAAGCTTCAAGACATTTCAAAAGGTTTAAGAGTCACACTTCCATCCCGAGTTCTTGTCTAGCCTCCCGATTTATCATCTATCTCTTTTCCGAGCTCCCCTGAAAGTGTGCGCTAGATTGGAAAGGATTCAAAGACAGTTTTTATGGGGTGGAAGCGACCTTGACAAGAAAGTCCCGCTGCAAGTCGGGCCATCAAAATTAAAAGAGAAAAGGGGGTATCGATAAAAGCTTTTCGAAGATGAACAAGGCGTTGCTCAGCAAGTGGAATTGGCGGTTTGCAAACGACAGAAACTCACTTTGGAGAAAAGTTATTGGAAGTAAATTTGGAGAGTCTCCTGATGGATGGTAAACTTGTGATATCAGAGGAAGGTATGGGACTAGTTTATGGAAGGAAATTAGGAAAGAATGGCCCAGTTTTTTCCAAAAATCAGGTCTTTTCGCGCTTGAGGATGAGAGTAGGAGGATAAATTTTTGGAAAGATGTTTGGTGTGGTGAGGAGGCCCTGTGTTCCAGATATCCATCTCTCTTCAATTTGGCTTTAAACAAAGAGGCCAAGATTGCGGACATGTGGGATAGAGATAGAAATTTGGGAGTTGGTACATCTTTCCTAAGACCTTTCAATGATTGGGAGATAGAGGAGGCTGCAAGATTCCTTCATACCCTACATGAGGTTACCTTCTGCCCCTCGGGCGAGGATAGGCTCCTTTTGAAAAAATGACAAGGAAAAAGGTTTTTCGGTAAAGAGTATGTATAAAAGCTACGACCCTTCACCTATCATTGATTTCCCCAGTCGTATGATTTGGAATCCAGTTGTTCCTCCAAAAATTGGAGTTTTTGCTTGGGAAGCAACTTGGGGCAAAGTTCTCACCTTAGACCAACTCAAACGCCGAGGAATGACTTTGGTAAATAGATGCTTTATGTGCGAGGAGGAGGAGGAGAATATAGACCATTTACTGATTCATTGCAAAAGAGCTAAAATGTTGTGGAATCTTTTTTTGTCCATCTTTGGAACTAGCTGGGTCTTTCCGCAGTCGGTGCTTCACACCCTTTTAGCTGTGAGGGCCCAGAGTGAATTAAAAAACGCCAAAGAATCATTTGCATTTGCACCTCATTGCCTATTTTGGACCCTATGGAGCTAGAAATAGGTTGGTGTTCGAAGCAGGGCACCCAAATGATCAAAAATCAAAGCTAACTTTGTGACCAATTTGTGGGCTTGGGCTAACATGTATAGGAGGACAAAACGAGATGCATTTATTGGAATTCCTAGCAGTTGGAGTAGCGAGGTAGTTTTTTTTTGGCTTTTGTTTCTTGCTTGGGTGGTTCCTCTTGTCCACTTCCTGTGTACTCCTGGGAACTTTCCCTTCATCTATAATATCTGTTTTTTACTGATCAAAAAAAAAAATATGACGTCGCTTTGGGCTGGTTCTTTTTTATTTTAAATTAGAACCCCTCAAAAAGGCATCATTTTGGGCATCATTTTTAAAATAATTAAAAGACCCAGCCCAAAACGATGTTGTTTGGGACCAGTTCTTTTAAAAAATAAAAGACCCAGCCCAAAACTACGTCGTTTTGATCCAGGGTCTCCTTCTAGGGCTTCCTCTCCCCTGACTCCCGACGTTGCTGCTCGCCTGCTCCATAGATGCCACCATCTCCGGCGGCTCAAAAAATGAGAGAAGAAGTAGATGAAAGAGAAGGGGGAGAGCTACGTACTTGTTTCGGCGCTTGGGGGAGTTTCGCAGCGCCTCTTGCGCCTTTATGAAGTCCCTATGCCTCCCCTGAGGCGAGGCAACACCGGCAGAAGTGGTGGCGCTTGGGTTTTAAGCACACCCACCTTTCATAACTATGAACACATCCATCAAAATTTGGCTTAAATGGACCCGACAGAGCTGGAGTCCATTAGGGATGTGAAATGAGAGAAGAAAATAATGTTTTTCTTTATTGAATGATTGAGTGAGTAAAATACTATATAGGTCCTACCTATTTATATAGGTCAAGAAGACACAAAAAGGAAACAAATAAAATATAAAAAGGAAGGAAAATAATGTACAAGAAAGGAAGGAGATAAACCAGAGAATATCCTAAGAATATTCTATGATTCTCAACAAGGGACTAGGAAGCAATTCCTTTGTAACATTTCAATTGTGATTTTTGATTGAGTGCTCCCCCTGGTGTTGTTCCAACAGACTACTCTCCTTTGTGATTTGCAGCAATTGGTTTATCCCCTGGTCTTGTTCAAATAGACTAGTCTCAGTGATTTCGCATCAATTGGTGTATCCCCCTGGTATCTTTCCAACAGACTAATCTCCTTAGTGATTTGCATCAATCGGTATATCCCCTGATCTCATTCCAACATACCAGTATCCTTTAATAGGTCCACGACATATTCCTTTGTTATCTATCAGAAATTAAAGAAAAAAAAAAAAATCCTTCGTAGCAGAGATCCTACATTTTGACCTTGCAGCCTCTATACCAAGAAAATATCCTAGATTCCTCCCAGTTCCATAAATTAAATTATTTTCAGTAGATCTCTTTAGTCTTCCTATTTTAGCTCATCCCAGTTTTACATCAGCTATAGAGTGTAAGAATTGTGATCACACCTCCTTTCAGGATTTAAACATTGTAGTCATATTGACACACTACAGATATCACAATATTGGAATGGATATTAGGAATATTTCAGACCATGCCCTTGCTAATTTCTGTCTTGCTTGGTTATTTTCTTTTCATCTCTTAATGAGGCTGAAATGATGTGTGGAATGTAAGCATGATCTGTCATTCTTTTTCTCATTACTGACCCATTGGGAAAATTATGAATCCTTTCTTGTGATTTTTAACTATTTATTTATTTTCCCTTTACTTACTGTCATTTTCCCTCAGTTTTCTGTTTAGATCAAGCTTACCTGTCCTGTCTATATAGGCCAATCCAACAATTTTTTTACATGCATTTCCTTTCTTAGGATTGAAAAAATAATGATTGAAGTCTTACTTAGCATTGCTTGCAGACAGTTGTAAAGAGATTTTCCAGAAAATATTCAGAACAGTATTCTTGACTTATTCTATGTGAATGTAGATAGATATCAATTCATATATTATGCGAAACTTCCTTAAGTATTATTCACCATACTTTTAATTATTTCTTAGAACATTTTACAGAGAAACCTGTAAACACATCACATAGTTATAGATAAAAAAAAAATGATATGTATTCAGAACAAATTTCTTCATCTCTGTTTTCTTTGAGAGAGGAGAAAGTTGACAGTTTTCAATACTTATCAAGAGAGAAAACTGTTATACGCTCTACAGAACATGAATATCTTTTGAAGATTAATTTCATGTTCCCCAAACCTTGAGGGGTAGCTCAGTTGGTACATACTTGGGTTTGCTCTCAAATGGTCACTAGTTCGAGCCCCCTTCAAGGCCACTAGAGGTTTACTTGGTCGTTAACTTCAAAGCACCATGAGATTAGTCGAGATGTACGCAAATTGTCCCAAACACTCACAGTTGTAAACAAAAAAATCATGTTTCCATTGTGAAGATGACGATGATGATAGGAGGTAACTAACTTGAGTTGCATGTATGATTTTTGTTGCTGGGCAGTCTTTGGAAGGTGCGAAGCTCTATGGTGCAAATTTGGTGGGAACAATCAGATGACACTGAAATGAGGTGGGAGCCGGAGATGGAAAATTTGCTATGAGGTTAACAACACTTGGCTCTTGTGAATAAACAACCTATTTCCTTACGTTCCCTTTGTATAACTTTGGACCAACCTTATAATACATGTATGTTAACAGAGAGTGTAATAATGTTTATAGGTGTGTTAGTATGAAGGAAAATTAAGAATGGGGTGATCCTCCTGGCAATAAATAAAACACGTATTGCTTTTTATTTATTGGTTGGAGAATGGAGATGCTTTGGTTTGGATGAGTTTCCACTTTCTATTTTCAACAAATAGAGGATATTAAGAAACAGAGGCTTCTAGATATATGTTGGGGTTTTCTTTGTGACGTTTCTAGTTTTTGTGAATTTGGCATGAGGCATAACTCGAGTCCCCATAACTCGAGTCCCCTTTTGGGTTGGGCATTGACCTGATTATTTTTTAGTATTTTTTTATTTCCTAGTATTTTCTGGGTTTTAAACGAAGTCTTAATATTGTGTTTGGTTCCTAAAAAATATTAAGGAAATAAAAAAAAAATGTTGAAACTTATTTCCGTAGTATTTTTTTTTTCCCTTGTACTTTTTGGGTTTTCAATGGTTATGGGTTCCAAACAAAGTCTTAAGGTTGTGTTTGATTCCTAAAAAATAATTTTTTTAGGTAAGATCATGAGGTGTTTTGAGCAGGTCTACGCACATACGGAAGGCGTCATACCACATATAGACAAATCCTCATTCGAGCTAGGAGTGACCATAAGGGTTAGTAAAGCTTTATTGCAAAACATAGTTGCATTCCCAATGCTTGAACTCAAGACCATTGGGAGAGATCCTAATTATCTCATCTAACATGTTCGGTGATTGGTTTTCAAAAAATATCGAGGACAGAAAAAAAAAATGTTAAAAGGAAAATTATTCTTTTTTGGTTGTCTAATTAAAATTCTCATATAAAATTGAATAAAAATAAAATTTATTTAAAAACTTACATAATTATAAATTATTTAATATTTATATTGAGTTAAATTGAATAAAATATATTTGAAATTGAAAATAAAAATTAATGTGTTGAATCTAACTTTATTTTTATTTTTTCATTTTTTCCTTTCTTTTTACTTTTTCACTATATTTTCTTTTTTTTTTTTGTATTTTTCAGCATATTTTGCAGGAACTAAACATTGCCAAAAAAAAAATCACAAATATTAAGAGTTTGGATGAGATATGTAAAAAAGTGGAAAATTAAGCTTACTTTTGGTTAAGAAACATTTTCTAGAAGCATCTAGTAATTGTTTTTGAGAACTCGAAATATTTTTAAGAATGGTTTATAAAAACTGATGTTTAATAATTTGAAAAATTAAAGTTTTGTAAAACGAAAATTGATTTTTTAGAAAGGAGTAAAAACGGTAATTAGATAAAAAAATCCGAATTTTCTAGATCTCCGGATATTGAAATGGATTTAATTGTTGAAATAAGTTTGTAATCAATGCAAGCGTTGAATTCGTCAAGTGCAGAAGCAATCGAAATTTAGTTTTGAGCGTGGAAGTTTGGGTGACACGTAGCGTGATCGTGTGATGCCATATGGCAGCCGAAGTGACCTGGCAAGAGCCATGGTACACTAATACATAGCTCAGTGAGCCATGTGAACATATGTGTAATAAATGGGAAAAGAAAATAAAAAGAAAATAAGGAGGAAAATCATGGTAATGCCAAGTGGCGAAGGAAGGTGGGGAAGCTTCCCCCACTTGATCCATAGGTTTGAGGCTATCCAAAAGAGAAGAGAAATGAGAAAATGAGAGAAGAAGAAAAAATGAAAAGAAAAGGGAATGGAACAAACAAGTAGGGAAAACGGGTGGAGAAGGAAAGGAAAAAAGAAAACAAGAGAAGAAAGGAGAGGAGGAAACCGGAGAGGGGGGTGAGCGTGAAAAAAAAAAAAAAAGAGAAGGGAAAGAAAGTGTAGAGACTGTCTAAGATATACAAAGTTTGGGCTTTCAGTTTTTGTTAATTGTGAAGTAAGTGATCATGGCTGACTGCATGGGGTTATCAGAAATTTAGGTTCGTCAAACCGTAGATAGCATTCTACTAGTTATTTCTGCTAAAAATATTCAATGACATATCAGTTCTGTGGTCGAGGAAATTGGTGCGTGGGTTTTTAGTCCCTGAATTTTAGGGCCCCGGTTCAGGACCAGTCTTGAATTTGAGTTGAGGATTGGTTTGATCCGCGAAGCCGAATGTCTTTAGTTTTGTTAAATGTTTGGTGATATAATGATTTGTTGATAAATGGAACAAAAAATGGTTCATAGCATGCTGAGTGTGAAAATATTGTGTTGATATATATAACATGGATTGTTGATGGATGTGAATTATATGTAGAAAAAAAATAATTATCCATGTGTTGATAATGTTGAATGTAGCTCTCATTATGCGTAGCATGCTTGTAGCATGGAGGCGTGAGCTATTGCATTTCATATGCACGGTCTCTTACCTTCAGTCGGGTATGGGTGCATGGTATTGTTATTCACCATTCTTGGTGGATGTGTGATGAAGCTACGGAAATAGGACCACGTCAAAATCGAGACTCACAGTTGTATAAAGCAATAATAAATACTCATCATGTGTTTGGGTGTATGAGATGGGGTAGATCCTCCCCACTGATAGCTGGTTTTCACACTTGGCATTGCGAAAGTTATTGAGAAGAGATTAGTTAGGGCTCGGGTTGTGGATATGAGGAGTCTCGTCTCATGCATGACAGAGACATTTCCATATAGGATTGCATTGTTATATGGAATATGAATGGATGTTTACATGACCCACGCCGTGCATGTGCATTTAGGTGGGGAGTAGCCCTTTGTAGGAAAAATTTTCTACTAGGCATTGCTCACCCGTTTTAGGGAAATATTTTTAGTCTTTGAGTACATTAGGACGAAAGATCGGAGTTTTGGTGTGAAAGTGGGTTGCGGCCTTTAATCAGATATATTTTCTGGCATAAATAATGAGGATTGAATACACCAGTTTTATATACAAAATAAACGAATCTTGAAATTTGATTGGGATTGTTTGATCTGATTGTGTTTTAGACTATACTTTATTATATATATTTGTGGTTCAGTGAATGTTTTGTAATGGTGAAAATAACAGCAAGCAACTCCTGTAACAACGACCTCAATTTTGAGAGTCTGACGATATACATAGTTTGTTACTGGGTGATGAATATTGAGTTTTAATACAGCAGAGGCACCAGTTGTGTTACAGGCTGGGGAGCATGTGGTCAAATATCGAAGTTTCATGATGCTTGTGTGGGAGCGACACAGCGATTACCTAGGGAGCTGAATATTGGTATCCTGAGTTTGGTCTTGATGCTAGCTCGTCTCGGCTAGGTATTAAAGTCTAGTACACGAGTGCGAGGGCGTGGGCGTGGGTCCTAGATCATGCATTGTTGTGTGTTGCGTGTTTTATTGCTTAACATCTTTATTAATGATATGTGGTGATTTGTGAATAATATACATGATGAGACATATGGACACTAAGGGTTATGAAATGTAACCTTAGGGGTTCGGAAAACGAATAAGCATGATTACTTAGAAATGGTTATTTATTAGTGTTTGACATTATGCACCACTAATGTGATAAATGAAAAGAGAGAATCTCAAATTGCTATCTTAACTTATGTAGATGGTAAAAGTCGAGGCGAAGGGCGTAGAGGTGGAGTCACGGGGGCCTTGACGGAGCCACCTCTGGCTTTGACCGGCGGGCCTTTGTAGCGGACCATGGAGTCTTGCCCATTTGTTCGCCATTGCTTTCGGGCTAGAAGTGTGTAGTGGGGGAAAGGGAATTGAGTAACCTTCAAGGTTTATAGCACATCATCCTTAGGCATTTCACAGGAAAGGGATCCCGGTGGTAGCGGATCATTGGTTCCAACGAGGTTGAGGAAGGATTTTAGGGCTATGGAATTACCTCCGATGCTACGAGGATCGGTAGCCACATTTCGCCTAGAGGTGCCGAGGATATGGTGGGATTGGGTTAGAGTCTCGAGGGATCCTAAGACGATGACATGAGGAGAGGTCAGAGAGCTCTTCATGAGTAAGTTTTTCTCGACACTAGCTAGACATGCAAAAGCTCGGGAGTTCCTTGAGTTGAAGCAAGGAAACATGACCGTGCTCAAATACGTAGCCAAGTTCATTGAGTTGGCACGTTTCGGGGATGACTATATGGCCACATATATGGCTAAGGTGAGGAAATTCGAGGATGGCTTGAAGTTGTCCATCCGGGACAAGATTGTAGGATTTCTCTTACGGGACATGGACTCCCATGGTCGGGACCGCTGCATGGCTATAGAGGAGAGATAGGGATGCATGGAGGCGTCAGGATGCAGTGCTAATTAGCGCGAGAGGAATGAGGGATCGACCTTCTTGTGGACTGGGAAAGAAGCAAAAAACTTATATTCCACTAGGATTTCGAGGCGAGGTGGTAGCCATCGGAACGAGCCATGCTCCAGGTCTTGGCGGCGGGACCAATGACATGTTTCCATTGCCATCAGGCTGGACATATGAGCGGGATTGCTGCGGAGGCGGGATCCGGGTTATGGGACACCCCTGACCCGGTCGTCAGTGGGGTGTGAGGCGGATGTAGTTTAATCCTCCTTACCCCAGCATGGGCTAAGGGAACCGATGTCAGTCCCGGGTCTTGCCACGAAGCACCTACTATTTGCCAGATGGGCCACATGGGGCGAGGGCATGAGTGAGGGGTCGAGCGAGACTTCAGGGCGGTCTTCGAGGGACTAGGGGGCATGTTTACGTTGTAGTACCGCAGACTAAGCTTGCAGATCGGTCTGATATACAAGGTACGTTTCGACTCTCACACTTCTTGATAAGAGTGTTGTTTAAAATAGGGATGCATCATATTCATTACTGTTGCATCTTGTGTGATAGATTTGAGTTTGAAGGTTGAGACCCCGAGAAAAGTAGTTGTTTGGAAATTCTCCCCTAGGAACTAGGGTGAGGGTTGACTGTACATGTCGGGATTGTGAGTGAGAGATCTCTGGGCCTCTACTCACGGTGGACCGGAGAATCAGGAATAGATCTGAGGTTGATGTCATCCTCAGGTTGGACTGATTGACGACACACAGGACGGTAATTTCGGTCAAAAATCCGAAATTTTTCTAGATCTCGGATGACGAAACAGACTTCACCATTGAAATCGTCTTGCATAATCTAATACCGCGATCAAGTCCTGACGTTGAAATTTCCACGCGTTTTTCGAGGCATAGGGGGTCGGGTGACACATGACATGATCATGATCATGTGATGCCATATGACAACCCAAAAGATTGACACATAGCAATAGTTATGTGGTACACTTGAAATACATGGCTCACATTGTGCCATTGTAAACATGATGTAATAAATGGGGAAAAGAAAATAAAGAAAATAAGGAGGAAAATCATGGTAGCTGCCAGAGTGGCCAAGAAGGAAGGTGGGGGAAGCTTCCCAAAGCAAATCCATACGAGTTGAGGCTATCCAAAGAGAGGAGAAATGAGAAAATGAGAGAAAGAAGAGAAAATGAGAAAAGAGAAAATGAAAAGAAAAGGGAATGGAACAAACAAGTAGGGAAAATGGGTGGAGAAGGAAAGGAAAAAAGAAAACAAGAGAAGAAAGGAGAGGAGGAAACCGGAGAGGGGGGTGAGCGTGGAAAAAAAAAAGAAGAGAAAGAAAGCGTAGAGAGAGAGAGAGAGATTCTATCTTCTCTCTAAGATATACAGAGTTAGGGCCATCAGTTTTCGTCAGAATGTGAAGTAAAGTCGGTCCACACGACGAGGGCTACGCATGGGTACCAAAATCTAGAAGTTTCGTCGAGCTACGCGGGTAAGAATTTTCCTACTTAAGGTTATTTCTAGCACAAAAATTTATTTAATGGCATGGGCGTTCTTGACGACGGCACGTGGGTTTGGTCGAAAATTTTGGGGCCAGATATTGGAAATTTTGAGGCGGATTCGGTTGATGTTGAGAGTTAGTTTTGATCTCGAGACCGAGGTCTTCGGGTTTTGTTGCATGTTTTAGTGATACAATGATTTGTTGATGAATGGAACCAAAAATGGTTCCTTGTCGTGTGGGGGCCGTGAAATTTTGTTTTGTGGAGTCGGGTGGGGCCATTTGTGTGTGTGCTTAATCCAAATAACATCTTTGGGTGTGAAAATATTGTGTTGATATATATAATATGGATTGTTGATGAATGTGAATTATATGTAGAAAAAAAAAATTATCCATGTGTTGATAATGTTGAATGTAGCTCTCATTATGTATGTAACATAACATACCATGAAATGACATATTTGTATTTCATATGCATGGTCACATCGCGTCGAGTCGGGTGTGGGTGCATGGTATTGTTATTCACCATTCTTGGTGAATGTGTGGTAAGCTCGGAAATGGGACCATGTCCAAAATCGAGACTCACGGTTGTATAAAACAATAATAAATATAAATCACATGTGTTTGGGTGTAGTAAGTGATTCGTGCCACAGTAGGGTGTTCCGGAATCAACAAAATTTGTATCCTAGGGTTCCTACTGCCGTAGCAGAGCTACTATAGTATAGTGGTCTAGGGTCGAACACGGGGATGGGTTTTCTTCGTGAGAGAAGAGTTGCAGTGTATTGAAAATGGTGTTTCCTCTTTGGATTTAAGGATTTGTGTGAAAAACAGTGTGGGTGAATGGTTGGCGAAATAAGTGGAAATAAAATTAGAAAAAGCACTCCTTGAAGTCTCGGGCCCACTTGGGCTTAGGGTTCCTAAATCAGCGACATGTCCTCGGGTCTTTCCTCGCGTTGGGGAGGATGACCTATAGTCATTTCGAACGGATCTTCATTTAGCTTTAAAAACTAAACCTATAATTTTTTCCTCTTGAGCGATGGCATTTAATGAGCATAAATGCTCCCAAGCAGTGAAAAACACACCTCCTAAACCTACCCTACGATAGCTAATAGGAGACAACTAAGCGGGTATCAATAGATCTAGTATTAAGTATCACTTGAACCAGCTTGCCAAATACACGTTAAGCGGGGCATGCCTAGGATATTTTAACCTAAGGTGAGAAGTAGGAGCGTGAAGCACCATAAATGCTTACATGAAAGCAAAGAGAGGAACGAATTAGTTTACCTCAAAGAAACTAGCACCTAGTGGCCTTCCATAGCTAAGGATGAGGGCCTTAGCCAAGCATCCCTTGATTTATCATCATCAAGGGTGTTTGGATGGTGAAAAGTGCTGAAAGTGAAGGAAAGGAGAGAGAAGAGAAAATCACACCTTTAGCGAGGAGAAGAGGAAACTTGGCGCCCAATTTTATTGAGTGATTGATGGACTGAAAGTTGATTGATGTTACAAGCTTGACTGAGCTTATATAGGTGCTCAGTACCAAGGAAATTACCAAAATGTATAAAGGAACCAAAATTACATCAAGGGTAGATTTGTACAAAACCTTCCCGCAGCGAGTCAAGCGTCAACAATAGGGTGCGGGAAGCCGGTGTTGAGAATTTCGCGAGTTGAGGCGAAATTTCGTAGCTTTGTGAAATTTGCAAGTTCACAATTTTGCAACCTGCTTAAGAATTTTCACTTGTGTCTTCCTTATAGCGGCATTTTTTTTTTTTTTTTTTTGCTCCAAATTCCTCTGGTTCGATCATGCATCTTCGAATTCGGCTCGGGTTCATCGTGTTTGAATCGGATTGAAGATAATGAGGTATTTAGCCTGCAAAACTACAAAAATAGCTACAAAAATGTGATTAGTAGCAAAGCGGGACCTCAATGTATCAATTGGGTTATTTAAGTTGATTAGTACACAAAAAGTGCTCAAAACCTGCTATAAACAGGGCTCAAAATAACACTATTTGAATTTACTAATCACTCCCAACAGCGCATTCTTTGGTCCTTAGCAATGATAAAAAGAAGGACGACCATGCAGGTTATGTGTATGCAAAAGGAGATTGTCTGTTCAAAAAGTGTGTGTATAAATAATGCCCTACCCTCAGTATGAAAAATTAGGACTCTGCATAAAAACCAGCTTAGGAGAATAAATGCCATACAGGAACAAGTTTCAGAGCAGTGTCCATTCCAAGGAAATCAACCTGAACTTCCACCAAAATCTAAGTGTTTAGGTGATAGTTTTTACCAATAAGCTGCTAAGCTACTCTCCCCCCAACCAAGCTACTTCCAATGCCTTAGATTGTTGACCAACTTAAATAGATCCGGTTCCACTCTTATTTCACACTTCTATTGTATTGTAGGATGTAATGCTGAGAACTCGACCTCACCAAAGTCCATGTAACAGGGATCCACCGATGACTCCCAACTTGACTAAGGTTTAGGGCATCAAGTCAAAAGGATCTTTTCGGCCAGCTAACTCTACGGGTTTTCACCGGACTCAGGTGATTTCGAGGAATCAACACCTCTGACTTGCTAAGCTCCACCCATGCCCGTATGCTTGAGCACTAAGTCGGTGGCTCCCAACCAGTTGGTTTAGGGCACTAGGCTTTAAAGGCTTCGCCAAGTGAGCCCCTCGGGCCAGGTGCTCGGGTTCAAGGCAAGCGCCGCGGCACTCTATTCTCTTTTCTTTTTCTTTCTTTTTCTTTTCTTTTGGAAAGACACATTGGCCTTCTTTTCGCTGGGGTCCTTAACCTATTAGGATTCGTCATGAGCTAAGGCCGGTTTTTCCCAAAGTAAGGGGATATCGACTTCGGCCCAATGAAGAAAAGGCGGGAAGTGCCTTTGTGTGTTTGGTTACTAATGGTGGAAGACAAGGGTTGAATACCAGGGTCTTCAACCGACTAACAACTCAATCATGCATGAAACTAGTCTAGCATTGATGGTATTTGTAGTATTTCAGTTTTTCAACTCACAGGAGAGGCAAACCATACACAAAAAAAAAATTTGGGGCAAAAAATTAGTTGCAAAAGTGTAGAAACATGGAGCTGTATGAAATATATAACAGTGTATTTCACAAAATTTTCAGCTTTTTCAAAATGAAGTATGCAGCAAGCCATTAACATACAAAAATGGGCTTTTTCTTCGGCGGGTGTCTAAGCCGAAGCTGAAATCAGGCGATATGAACATCACTTCGACACTAACCTGACTCCCTGACCAAATTATTGCCATTGTCCGCAATGGGGTGTAGATTGGAAAGTTAGTGGAGGAAGTGGTACACTCGATCGGTGGGCGTGAAATCATCCTCGGCTGGGCGGTGAAGTCGCTGCTTGGGAAAGTGGGCGTCTTTAGCTACTTGTTGCCGATTACAAGCAAGCCAAACAAGCGATCACAACAAGATCATTAACAAGCTGAAACTTAAAACAAAAGTAAGCAATTAAATTAGTGACTTTTGAGATCTACGAAGCCACTCCCAAATGTGTAACTTTGAGGTTTCATGGGGTCGGGAGGAGAATCTCCTCCACATGCGTAGTGTCTTTGCGTAGCATAAGGGCTTCGCTCTGTCCGTTGACCTTGAACACTCTATTATCACATTTGGGTTGAGCAAGTCCTCTTGAACCATTGGGGTATGCTTGATGAATGATGAATGGTCGATCCATCTTGATTTGAGCTTGCGGAAAAAGGTGGAGTTTGAGTCATAGAGTACGGACTTGGTCCCCGATTGAAGTTCTTAGGGTTATATGGTGATCATGCCACTTCTTTGTTGTCCTTATTCGCAATTTTAATTGAAGTAAGTAATTTCTAAACTCTTAACTCATTGAGATCGGAATCTTTCAAGGCGACTCTTCCCATGTCGATTCAATTTTTTTATTACCCACCACGCGGCCTATTCAATTTCCACGAGGCGGGTGGCATGCCTTGCCATAGACTAGAGCGATAGGGGACATTCCAGGATGGTCTTGTATCTTTATTCTGTATGCCCACAAGGAATCCGAGGAAGCGAGAGACCCGATCCTTCTGTTTGAGTTAAAAGCTTTCGTATTATAGTGCTTATTCCTGTTGGCTAGCTCTACTTGGCCAGTGCGAGGGATGATAAGGGGTGGCCACCTTGTGTATGACACCATACTTGGATACGAGATTCTCAAAGGTTTTGTTGCGAAATGTGAGCCTCCATCACGATTATGGCTTTGGGGATTCCGAGATACGGAGAAAATGTTCTCCTTTAAGAATTTCAATACGGTCTTGTGGTCTGCTGCTCTACACGACCTTTGCCGACCCACTTCAGCACATAGTCAACTCACGAGGATGTAAGTATGTTCGGGAAGTAGGAAATGGTCCGTGAAGTCGTGCCCCCAATTGTCCAAATAACTCGACAACCGAGAATGGGGTTGATGGAATCATATGACGACGAGAGATTTTTCCCAACCTTTGGCATTTGTCGCATTGTTTGCACATGGTATAGGCATCCTTAAACAAAGGCGATAATAAAAACTACTGCTGCGACACCTTCATTTACTGTTTTTGGGAAAGCGAATGACCTCCCGAGCCGCGTCATGAGTAGTGGTTGAGTATCCCTTCTTGTTCGCGCCAGGCACACACTTTACGATTGTTGATCGACCACTGATATTTGAGCAAATAGGGTTCTTCCCAATAGTAGGAGTGGTTTTTGCATGGAAGAACTCTTGTCTGTGCTTTCCATTACATTGGCAGCTCCTACATTGCAAGTTAGCAATGTGGGCAAACCAAGAACCTTTAATCCACGGTGATGAGCTCCCTCTGGGAATTAGTCATAGATTGGAGGGTTGTGGGTGTTGTGTGCTATGGTTAGATGCGGAAGATGATCGTGACAACATTTTCTACACCCTTCTTATCCGATCTATGAGTTGAACTCTGTAGTAAGGACCCGATAAAGCAGCCTTGGCATTTTGCTTAGTGAAGCGAGATATTCAAAGTGAATGATCTGTGAAGATGAATTATCTACCTTACATCAAATATGCGAAACTTGTCGGGGCATAGGCGACCGGTAATTCTTTCTCAGTGGTAGTGTAATTCCACTAAGCTTCATTCAATGTTTTGCTAGCATAGTAAACCACATACGGTTTTCCCTATGCTCTTTGTCAGAGAATTTTGCTCAAGCAGTGAGTCACTTGTGTCGCATAACCTCGAAAGGCAAGCGCGATCGGGGAGCCCTCACTGTGATGCAGTGGTTAAATAAGCCTTGAGCTCTTCAAACCTTTGTTGACATTCATCCCACTCAAACTTGGCATCTTTTTCTAGAAGCTTATAAAGTGGCTTGGAAATTTTTGAAAAGTCCTGTATGAACCTCTGCCGCATGCCCCAAGAATCTGCCTCGCGCCTTACACTGGGGTGGCAAGCTTGGAAATTAAATCAATTTTTGCTTTACCAACCCAATTCCTTTCTCTGAAATAATATGCCCCAATACAATGCCCCGAACAACCATAAATGGCATTTTCCCGCGCCTCAAGACTAGGTTTTTCTCATGCACCTGTGCAGAACGCTCCGAGCTGATTAGGGTACCCTCAAAACTCCCTCCATGTGATCAATATCGTCCATGTAAAACCTCCATAATGCACTCTACCAACATTAAAAATGCCGAGCATACATCAATAAATGTGGCAGGGCATTACAAAGGCCAAAGGGCATCCTCCTGGATGCATATGTGCCAAATGGGCATGTGAAGGTTGTCTTTTCTTGGTCCTCTACAGCAATCTCAATTTGGAAATATCTTGAATAGCCATCCAAGAAACAATAGAAGGGGTAGCCAGAAATCCTCTCAAGCAGTTGATCCATGAATGGAAGAGGGAAGTGATCCTTCCGTGTTACTTCATTTAGCCTTCGATAATCAACGTGATACCTCCAACCCGCAAGGCGAGTGGGTATCTCCTCTCCTTTTTCATTGTGCACCGTGGTTACCCTCGATTTCTTAGGCACTACCTGGGTCGGACTCACCCAGGTGCTATCTGATATGGGGTATATGATGCCAGCTTGCAGCAGCTTTAAGACTTCTGCTCTAACCACTTCTTACATATGTGGGTTTACCTTCCGTACGCCATCGCTTTGGCTCTCCTCTAAGTAGATGTGGTGGGTGCACACCGGCTAATGCCTTCAAATCGGTAATATTCCACCCGAGAGTTTGCCGTTTCCTCTCGAGGATCGCAACGGCGCTACCTCCCGTGCGCTATCGAAAGGATGAAATGACCATCGACACCGCCCGCCTTCCAAATAAACATACTTAAGCCCATTGTGCAAGGGTTTGAGCCCATTCCGGGCCCACTGATTCCTTCGACACTAACCAAATTTCATGTTTTCTTCTCCATATCCCTAATATCGATTTCATGTCACCTCATCACTTCTTCCGCACACTCACCTAATCTCCTTTAGGGGTTGCATCCCAGATCCCCGCCATCACCTTGTTCCTCCGTGATGGCCTCAATGATGCATACTGCTCGGATATCCTAATCGCTGCATGTGCTTTTACTTAGGTGGAAGATGCTGAGCCTAAGGTCATGTTTCCGAAGGTGAGTTGCATGATTACCATTTAAATTGATAATTGCATCGAGGTGGCCAAGAATGGTCTCCCAAGATGATAGGTACATAATCGTCCCCCTCACAAGCATCGGGTTCAGAGCCAAGTACAACAAAATCTACTAGATAGTGAATTTGTCCACTTCAGACAGACATCTTCCACCTCCGTCCCTTCGGTATTTCGATTGACCTATCGCGCAGACAAGCAGGATGGAGGTGGGCTTTAGCCCCCCGCCAAGCCGCCAGACATCGATCAAAGGAGGAGATTCACCCTTGCTCCCAGATTCACGAAGCGCTTCTCCACGCTAGTGCCTCCTATGTTAACCGAGATGGCCTGACAACCCGGATCTTTATATTTCAATGAGTCTTGCATTGATAATGGCACCACTTGTTCAATGTGAAGGCTTTCTTGTTGACATTTAGCCCTCTTTTCACTGTGCACAAGTCCTTTAAAAATTTTGCATAGGTGGGGACTTGCTTGATCATGTCAAGTAAGGGGATGTTGATCTTTACTTCCTCAATACTAACATTTCAAACGATTAATGGCCTCTTTAGCTTTAATGCATGAGGGAAAGGTGGGGATACTTATTTTTCTCAACAAGCCGCTTGATCACCACCTCCTCCGGTTCGCCCTATAGCTTCCCGCCCCGGGTCTATTGCCTCGGGTGCTGGCTGTAAGCTCTTTGCCACCTCACACGATGATATTGTTTTGATGATTAATGCCCAAAAAGTGCACTTTTGAACCCTATATTAGATAGGTTTTGAGTGCTTTTTGCGCATTAATCATGTCATTTATACTCAATTGAAGTGTTCTAGTTCTTTTAGTAGTACTTATGCCATTTGTAGAGAGTATTTTGGTCGCTTTAAGCCATGAGATCACTCGTGAGTTCAATGTCGAGATGAATGATGAATCATGAAGCTTGAACTCAAGTCTCAAATTTCCATCAATCTGCAATTTAAGAATCAATGAGAAAACCAAGGCAAATGAAGAAAATGTGATGCGCTTGAAGACAGAGGCAATGCAAAGGAAGGATCAACAAAGCCGAATTCGCTTGCTTGCGAAATTTTCGCTATGATTGCGAAAATTTCGCAACCTTAGCGAAATTTCGCAACCTTAGCGAAAACACCAAATTTCACCACTTCTAGACCCATCCCACTTCGCTTAGCACTGTTCAAAGAAAAAAACCCGATTACATCAGCAAGAATTTAAGTTTAGCTAAATTTCACGAAGAAGTAAATTTTCCATCCCCAACAATTTCACATGTTTTCGCTTAGACTACGAGCTTCGCTTATGCCAATAAATTCAGCCTAAATAAAATTTGACGCCTCACATGCTTTGTAATTAATGCCAAACCGCTCCAAACTTCACAGATACTTAACGCTCTAATAACTTAGCCAATTTCATAGGTTTTTGAGTATTTTCACACTCGAGGAGGCCTTATAAGCCTCCCTCTCGTTTTGTAAGAAAGTGTGAAGAATTGGAGGAACAATTGGGAGAAGGATATTTTTGTAAGTTTTATTTTCAGAATAAAAGCCTTTTATTTTGCGTTTTCGCTTTTATTTCTTTTCTCTCTTCTCTCTCTTCTTTCTCTCTCTCCCTTCCCATTGCCAAACACACCTTTGAGCATTTATTAACCTGCTAGATGTCATGTTCCTCCTTTCTTTTCAAGAAGGGTATGTAGCTAGCTGTGGTGGGGCATATGCATGTTGTCCCTCAGATAAAAGCTACTGCAGTGTATTTATGGCTCTATTCTCAAAACTTAGTCAGATAACACGGGATGTTATCGATTCGCCAATACTCCATGCTTTAGGACTTGTTCTGTATTTGCTTTAATGAGCCTCCGAGATAATATTTACATGTTGTGGTTCTTCAAATTAGGCTAGCCAACATTTATCGTTATTATTTCGCTAATACTTCCATGTTTTCGTGATTAAATATCGTGTGAGAGATGCACCGCTGCTCTTAGATGGTCTTTACGAGCCTCCGAAACAGATAATTTAATGTTAGTTTAAACTAAAAGGGGCCAGTAACTTCATGCTACCTGCTTTCACTCAAAGAGAGATGTTTCAGCGGGTGAGGGCTTACAGTTAATATATAGATCCTGCTATGCCACTGACTATATGCCACAGTCATAAACGCCAGGATAAAACCCGAGGACACTTGTTTTCCCTAACTCATAAGTTAGTGACCCACCTCAAAGTTAACTTTTTCACACTTTAACTTTCGCTTACAATTTTAGTTTTCAAACCATTCCACTGCTTTTGAAACCCAAATCCAAAGAGTCCAAATAGAAAGCCACCTTCATGCACCAATGCAAACCATTTCTGTGATGAAACCCATCCCCCGTGTTCGAATTCCAGACCACTATACTCGCAGTAGTCAATTACTAGCAGCAGAGGAACTTAGGTGTATATAAATTTGTTGATTTTAGTTCACCATCGTAATCTAATCAAATGCAGCCACACGTGATGGTGCCAAACTACAAATGAAAGTCGAGAGTACTTCAGGATCAACATCCTGGGCTAAGGTAACTTTTTTATCTCTTTTGCAACTCAACACAGGAACCGCCGCTTTGTTTCACTTTGCAAGAATCGTGACCGTTTCGCCGCTCATTCACTACTTTTATTATTTTTAGTGACTCAATCTTTTTTTGCAGGTTGTTTGTCAGTTTTGTTGTTCCTTTAATTGTGTAACAACTGTATGCAACAGCATGTAGACACCTCCGTGCAGATTGAATAGACAGTGTACACAACTCGAATCCGCCTAGTGAAGTTAAGTGAAAATTCAACTCTGGACCATGGGATCCCATACCCGAGGAATCAACAGAGCCAAACTAGGAACCCATGAATCCAAAATGCCTATAGAACCATGAGGGATCACACATCCACCCTCCTAGAGTGCAAGGTCTCCATCCTCGTATCATCCTCCCACAAGATGCAAAGAAGGAGGCCATATATTTTGCAATTTACCTCACATATCATGGTATAAAATGAAACCATACACTCATATTAGGATTTTGATGAGGCTTGTACTACCTTCAATGAAGGTAATGATGGACATGATTTGCTGAAGCTAAAGGCATTTCCCATTGACTCTAAAGGACAAGGCCAAGATATGGCCTGAACTCATCGAGGCCTAGAACCATAAGATAAATCGTGGGCCGAAATGCAAGTTTAATTCTCATGAAGTTTTTCGCATCATAAGACTAATAATTTGGAAAAAGGCAAATTCTATACCTTTCGTGCCTAGATGGCGTAGATTTGTACGTTGTCGATAGATTATGGAAACCATCAGTGCATGTCCACACCTAATGGTCAATAGCATGGATGTCAGAACCACTTTTATGGTATGTCACCGCTATGAAACAATTCATCGTTTCTCTGCGTGGGGTAACTTTTTGAGTAACATCCCGATGAAGTTTTGATTTTTTTTTTAACTATGAAGAAACCTCCAAAGTCGATGAACCTCCCATCCAGTTGGAAAGACTGGGCTATTGAATCACCAAGGAGGAGACAAGAGCACTCTTTTCTTCAAGACATAGGGATAAATGAAAAATTGATCGCTTTAACTCAAAGATCGATGATCTGGAAATGAAAACGCATTGAAATGCGCATAGCTAATGAGTTATCTTCACTCAATTTCTTTCGCTTTCAATTTTCTGTTCATAATTACCCCGAGGAGCACCGCCACACCTCATGCCCATGCCATAAGTCAAAATAAAAACCACCCAGATGCTTCATATGGTGACATCTAATAACCCTAATTGAGAAATTGTCCAAATTTGTCATGGAAATCCAAACCCCTCTTGTATACGCCCCTTTAAGAGCACAATGAAGATTCTCGATTTCACTTAATACAACAACAGATGTACTCCACATCTTCCTCCCGCAGGCCATCAATTCGAGTAAGGTGGTGGGCAACTCTTGTTGGAGGAGCAAAGGAATACGTTAATCGCACAAAGGATTGATATCAGAGAAAGTACATTAATAAGAGAATAGAGACGGGGCTTGAGAGCAATCTCAACCGGGAATTGATAACCCAGCGTGATTCAATCACCAAGATCAAATGTTAGAAGTACAAGAGAATGGAAGGCTCACTACAAACGCTCCAACCTAGCGGAATTCATGAGGTGATTATCCAACACCAGAATGGATGAGGTTATGCCACACCACCCGAGAAGTGGAAAGAGGTTGATCACCATGCCAAAACCCGCCAAGAACCTAGTGTGAGAAGAATTGCAACTGTTAGGCTCTCCTAGAGGAGGATTCAATGAAATACTCGTATACCACCTCCATTTGGCCAAGCACTTAGAGGAAAGCAGTTAAAGGCAACTCATCAAGCAGACATTCTTGAGGTTTTAAGGCAAGTGAAGGCACATATACCTTACTCGGGACCTTAATCAAACAAGTCTCGCTATGCAAAATTTTTTGAAAGATCTTTGCACAATCAAGAAGGGATTAGGCATCGAGAAGAAAGCATTTCTCACTCGAACATGTCGCACATAATTCAAAGCAAATACCCCGCCAAATACAAAGATCCCGGATCTCCCACAATTTCGGGCTAATACTGTGGAATTGCATGAAAAGTCCTTGCTCGATTTAGGGAGCCAAGGTGAACCTAATGTCAGATTCGCATACGCTAGGGTTTAGGTGAAATTAAACCCAACATCACACTCATCACGATAGATCGTTGAAAATCCCTAAGGGGATAGTTGAGGATGTCTTTAGTGAAGATAGACAAATTCTACTACCCAAGATTTTGTGGTACTGATTAATCAACCAATTGCTAGTGAACCCAATCATGTACTCAATCATCTTAGGGAAGACCATTTCTGGCCACCGCCAATGCAATAATAAATTTTAATGGAGTCATGCAATTAACTTTTGCAACATGACCATGGAGTTGAATATCTTTCATTTGGAACAACAAACATGAGTTGCTAGAAATTGAAAATCAACTTCATGAGGTTTCACTGAACAAGGTGCGTGAAAACACAATACTGTGAAATGCAAGGAGGATCAACCATGGAGATGAAGAAGAATTGGTCTTGCTAACAACACCAACAAAGAAGCCAATTGCTCAATTCAATACCATCACCGAGGAAGAGTACAAACTCGGGGCACCCAAAACCATGAATTAGCCCAGTAACTCCGTACGGGCCGAGGAGATCATCCTCCTTGACCCTCCTTATAAATCTTGGCATATTGAACTGGTTTGGTGTTCTCAAAACCAAATTGCGCTCAACAATTTTTGTTTTTTTTATTTTAGTCAATTTCATTTTTAGCTATTTTTAGTATGTTTCCTAATTTAGCACCTTTCCATTTTTATGTTATAAGTATTTTATATTATCTTATATTAAATTATTAGATATATTCTATTCAATTTTAATTTTAATTTTTACTTTTAGTAATATATTAATTTTCATTTTAATCCCGAAATTCAATTGCAAAGTGGTGTACTAGTGCGAGCCAATTCGCTAAAAATGAAAATCGCAGAATGACTCCTTCTACCGCCGGTTACAAGCTTATATAAATGTGGGAGGTCGGTTTAGAATGCCACTTCATACTTCTCTCTCCTGCACTGCGGTCTTCCGAGCTCCCAAATAAGCCCTCAGTCCCACCCGGCTGGCCGCCGACCGTCTCGCTCGCCGACCGCCCGAGCTCCATCGCCGGAGTTCGTAACCGCTGGGACCGAGTCACACTTCTACACCCCGTGCTCTCACCGACTGAGTTTCTAGTATAGCCATCCTCGCAGCCACGCACGCACTCCGCTCGACCGAGCCTTCGCCGAGCTCACCACGCGCACGTTTCCCCCGACATCGCTCACGCCCCGGTACCGTTTCACACGCTGCGGCCCTCGTTCCGCCTCGCGCCCCTCGCCTCAAGATCCGGGCCATTTCCGAGCCTTGTTTGTTGGGGGTCTGGTGGCCATTCCAGCCTACAAATAAGGAGCCCCCGTTCGCTTGTTGTCAGTGGTGGTTCAAAGAGTCTCGGGAGAGTTTCCGGTTCAAGATTACAAAGGTAAAGAAGAGTATTTTCAAAGGAGTCGAGCCCTTTTTCGAGTATTTTACTTCGATATCAGATATGGTTCGTACTCGGGGTGGGTCCCGTCTTCGACCTCGGGTGAGATTCAGCACGCCTGAGAGAGTATCCCAAATCTCAGTCCCGCCTCCCGTATTCATCACCGGCCCTGCAGGTAGTCTGATGAGCCCGTGGATTTAGACGTTATCGACTCGTGACGGACCCCGCCCATCGCTCCGTACTCACCTGAGGAGAGTTAGGAGGGCCCGACCTCTGCGGCCGCACATCTGCCCAGCGAGTCATCTTTCCACCAGCCCCACCATTCCGGGGCCATCTGCCTACTGCAGGCGACTTCATCACCACAGCTGTCGCCAGCGTCGAGGATCAGAGGCCACTATTTCTAGGGAACCCCATTCCGGGGAATGTGCGACTCCACAGCAGAGAGTTTCATCAGGAGTCATTTTATGACATCTCCGCATTGGAGAGTCGAATCTCGCATATCTGAGTCTGAGATCGGGATCGAGCATTCAATTCCCACCCCCACGACCACATTAGCTTATTACCCAAGAGGTAATGCTAGCTTACTCACTCAGTGACATCCAGGAGACAGACTTTTACCCACTGTAGATCTGGCCAAGATGATGACCGCCCTGGGTGTACTCAAAGCCACCCGACATTCAGGCAAGATTGGATTGCGCATACCGCCGCGCAATTCGTAGGGTTATAGGAAGCCGCAGCCCACCCGCCTCACAGGAGATGGTCCGAAAGACCGGCCGAGACATCACCGGCCGGGTCCAAGATTCCCACAGAGGCAAACCCGCCGATGCCGGCCTGACACCATTTGCACGCATTCGTTTTTTGTTCTCCGCAAAGATTATGTGCGTAGGAGGAGGTTAATCCTCGGGAGGCACTTTACCTGGATCTCAGGGGATTTCGTCTCGCCTCCCTCGAGCCGGGTGATGGCCTCCCCGAGATTTCGAGAGCAAGGTCCATCGAAAAGAACCGACCCGGAGCTGAGAGCATCCCACTACCGGATGCCGACCTCCGCTATGTTCCGAAGGCATGGGATTCCTGCAGGAGCCCAAAGCAGAGGATTTGGTGAGCCGATGCCTCTCTCATGTGTTAGTCAAGTGACCAAGCTACGACTATGCCCTGCCTCATTCCACATACGAATCACAGACTGTGGAGGGAGGTACCGGTCAGAGGCCGAGGATCACCATACGCATGATATGTCTGCCCCCGGAGCCCGAGGTACAGAGGACTCCCCATTCCGCATCGCTCACCTCCATCTCCTCCACATACTACATCGCAATGCAGATACCCGGTATTCCTATTCGCACATCATTCACCTATACATCCATGCCGTAAAGCCGAGGAGATACCGGTAGCGATGGATGCCATCTGGCCTCACTGGCGCCTACAATGTGTCGCCCAGGATCGAGGTCAGCCTGCCATTCTATAGTCAGACTCAGATTATGACCCACTGGTCTTCCCTTATGTTCCCGGGTCACGAGGAGCCCAAATTTTCACCGATGCAGCCATCGATGTTCAGTCGCCGCCGCAGCAGTTTCGTGCCCACCACCACCACCACCACTACCGAGGTGCTTAGGGTTTCTTTTTGATTTTTGTTTATTTACCACTTTTATCAATCATTTACCACTTAAGCAGATTTATGTATTAGCCATAGTAGCAAGTGATAGTTTTGTGTTTAGCTTCTCAGAGTCAAAGTATTAGCCACATCACTATATCGTAAAAGCTATTCGGCTATATATATGTACTTTTGTACATATCATGTTTTCAGGCTCCACTAGGTTTAAATGTGTTTTTCTTTCAATCGAACAATCAATTGCTACACTGACAATTGAATCGGGCTTCATGTTGGAAAAATTGAATCACTATTCACTTATATGCTAGGACAAATTCCATGCTCGAGACAATTTTCGTCACCAAGTTCCCGCATGCTCAACTTGAAATTTCTCCCTTATGCTAATTCACACGCACTCCGATTGTTCCAATAGTCGTGAAATCAGGTGCCTTCTTCACAGCTTCCAGCCTTTAGGTATGTCATACTAGGTTAGTTTTGAGTTACTTACATTTGAAGACCAATGTTGTCTTCCAAAAGGAAAAGAAAAGAAAAGGTAAAGAAAAGAAAAAGCAAAGAAGAAAAAGAAAATAAAGTCATGGAATTCGCTGAAAACCCGAAAGCACCTGGCCCAGGTGTATGGCGTAAAGTTTTGAAACCCGATGCCCTAAGCCTTAATCGGGTCGAGAGTCATCGATTTAAGGTTCGTTACACGGGTGGATAAATGAAGTTTAATGACTTGTGGATGCTGACTTTTCAAGTCATTCCTAGAGTCCCAAAGGCCTTAAGAGTTAGTGGTCATTGATCCTTTCGCTCGACGCCCAAACCCACTACCGGGAGTCATCTGGACCCTGCCATACCTGACTCTCGTGAAGCTCCGATTTAAGTATCAAGACCCTCACGATGTAAGATGAATAAAGAAAAGAAAAGTGTAACTAGCCCTATCTAGGTCGGTCTAACAACTTAAGGCCATGTCGCTAGGTCAGGAGGTGGCAATTAGAGTTTATCGTTTAATCCGGTTACAAAAAGAACCATTGGGGACTTAAAGTGAAATTCAAGTCGAGAATTATGGATCCAATATTGACCTCGAATTGTTCTTGTATGGTTTTGATTCTTTCATCTACATAACTTTGATTTCAATTTCTCAAGTTAAGGTAATGTTTAGTGCGTATATAAACCCTTTGAATCATAACCTTTTCGCAAATCACCACATGCATCTCCCTTTTTCTTTATTTTGCATCACATGACTAAAGAACGCTTCAAGTCGTATGATTAATGCCCAAAAGTACCAACCCTATTAGATAGGTTTTGAGTGCTTTCGCATTAATCATGTCATTTATACTAATTGAAGTGTTCTACTTCTTTCAAGAAGACTACACATTTGTATATATTTTCGGGCTGTTTCGTTGTGCTGCTGCACTTTCGAGTTCAATGTCGAGATGAATGATGAATCATGAAGTTTGAACTCAAGTCTCACCATCAATCGGACTCCAAGAATCAATGAGAAACCAAGGCAAATGAAGAAAATGTGATGCGTTGAAGACAGAGGCAATGCAGCTGAATGATCATCAGCCGACTGCTGTTCACAAAATTTTCGCTGTGATCGCGAAAAATTCGCAACCCAGCGAAAATTTTAAGAACCCAATGAAAACACCAAATTTCGCTATACCCATCCCACCTCGCTAGCACTCGTTCCCAGCGAAAAACTCCGATTACATCACAAGAATTTTCGCAATAGCTTAAATTCTCGCTAGCTACAAATTTTCCATCCTGTACGAATTTCACGTTCACAGACTGTTGATTTCGCTACTAGCTTAAATTCCTCAAATTCTAAATAAAAATCGATGCCTCACATGCTTGTAATTAAGCTAAACCGCTCCAAACTTGGTGTGTATTACTTAATTGTCCAATAACTTAGCCAATTTACAGTTTTCGTATTTTCATACTCGAGGAGGCCTATATAAGCCCCTTTGTTTCAGAAGAGTGTGAAGAATTTGAGGAACAATTTGGGAGAAGATATTTCAGAAGTTTTTATTTTTGTAAATAAAGTCTTTTATTTTGTGTTTGCTTTTATTTCTCTTTTCTCTCTTCTCTCTCTTCTTTCTCTCCCTTTCCTACGTCAAACACACTCGAGGATGACAACTCAAGAGATGTCGCTGTTTCCTTTTTCAAGAGGAAGGAAGCTAGCTTATGCTGGGGCATATGCATGTCATTCCTCAGATTAAAAGCTACTGGTAGTGTATTTATGGCTCTTATTCAAAACTTAGTCGCATAACACGGGATGTTATTGATTCGCCAATACTTCCATGCTTTTAGACTCAAGTGTTCTTGCATGGTTTTTACGAGCCTCGAGATAATATTTACATGTTGTGGTTCTTCAAATTAGGTTAAATAACATTTACCGTTATTATTTCGCCAATATCATGCTTTTAGGATGCAAAGGTTTCTGGTGAGATGCACTGTTGTTTTGTATGGTCTTTACGAAATTAAATGATAATTTAATGTTGGGTTTTAAACTAAAAGCGGGCCATAACTTCATGCTACCTGCTTACTCAACAGAGATGTTTCACGGGTGAGGCTTGCTAGTTAAATATGATCCGCGTTATCACGGACTATATGTCGCGATGTCATAACGCGAGATAAACCCGAGGACACTCTGCTTGGCCCTAACTTGCCAAGAAGACTCCAATTTTTCAGTTGAATTTTTCACTTAACTTTCGGGCTTACAATTTTCGCTTTTCAAACCATTCCCACCTGCTTTTGAAACCCAACCAAAGAGTCCAAATAGAAAGCCTTACCTTCATGCAGGCACTAATGCAAACCATTTCTAGCATGAAAACCCATCCCCGTGTACCCGACTTTCAGACCACCATAATCGCAGCAAAGAGTTTGACCACGCAGTAGTAGGAACTTAGGTGTATATAAATTTTGTTGATTTTAAATTTCACTTACCTGTGGCACGAATCACTGACCTCATTCATTCGAATTCTGTAAATACCTGAGGAGCTCACTTCATGCAACTCGGCTCACAGGTCCGAGAGGACATTTTCCTTTTCGCACCTCGTCGCCGGGGCTAGTCAACCTAGGAAAACCTGACACGTAAGTCATCTATTTTTCGCTGAGAGTGCCTTCCAATGTTTCGATTTTCCGAGTGGTCCGAGCATTCACCTGCTTTTCTCTGCTCTTTCCACAAAGTGACCCACAACCTTTTAAATTTACAATGGTCAGCTTGGCGTGGACAAGGGTGGGGGTTGTTGTCGTGGAACCTGTGGGAGCATAAGCTGAGGGTTTTGGCTTCCATGATAGATTATGATGATTCCTCCAATTTGGATTGTAGGTGTTCTCACATGGAGCGCTTGTCGGGTGGCCTTCACTCCACTACGTCATCGCTTCCTTGCACAACTCCTTTACTGTGGGAGCAATTGAACGCTGATCCCCTTGGTGACTAGCGGATCGGGCAATTAAACAGGTCGAGAGGCACAGTGTTTCAATGCACGTCAGACCTCATGTTGATTTCGCATTTCTAGCTCTTCCAATCTTCTAGTCAAAGAGGATAGCTTGGCTTTCATTTCCATATCCTCTGATAGTGAATATGTGCCTCCCCTTTGATTTGTTGTGTGCTTCATTCTCTCTACCTCCCTTGGGTTCGGTTCATCCCATCCCTTTGAGGTTTCAGCCACATAGTTGAGGAAATCCATGGCTTCATCTGGATTCTTGCTGAGGAAGTCCCCTCCACACATGGTTTCTAACAATTGCTTCATAACAGGGGACATCCCATCATAAAAGTGATTCACCAACATCCAGGTATCAAAGCCATGGTGAGGGTAGGCACTGATGGTCTCCAAATACCTTTCCCAGCACTGATAAAATTTTTCACTGTCATGAGCTGCAAAGGTGTAGATTTGCCTCTTCAAATTGTTGGTCTTATGGGCACTAAAGAACTTCTTCAAAATTTCCGCCTCGCAAATTTCCTCGGCTAGCCCCGACGGTCTCGCCCATGAATTGGGCCAAATTTTGGCTTTGTCTTTGAGGGTCAAAGGGAAAGCTTTCAACTTCAACAGCTCCATATTGGTTGTAACCTCTTTAAAAGTTGTGCACACTTCCTCAAAATCCCGGATGTGTGTGTATGGATTTTCATTTTCCATACCATGAAAAGTTGGGAGCAGTACCCGCATAAGGCCCTTCACCGCCACATCCCTCGCCAGGGGGTATAACGCATGAGGGTGCACTCACCGGGGGTGTGGCGATCCCTTTCAACCCCCCGCCATGGTGGCCGTCTTCGTGCTGGGAATCTATCTCGGTCATTGTGGTAGACTCCATTTCACACCCTTGTTCAACTGGAGCACTAAGCCTTTCCAATTTGCCTGCAGTGTTTCTGTCCCACTGCATAAGCTGCAATGAACACACACAACAAGCAAGAAACCAACAAAAACAAGGCTACCAGAAAGGTTGATGTTAGTTAAAATAGAAAAACAAGGAAGAATCTGTATGAACAATACAAAATCTAAATTTCCCGCAAAGGAATCAAATGGGGAAAACTATGAAATAAAAAGAAATGAGAATTCACCAATACTGTGATGGATCACAAGCCATACTCTCTCTTTCTCACTCAGGGCACCATCCCCGCAACGACACCATTTGACTGCGTCACGCAGGGATGTTCCTAATCAACAAATTGTGATCCTGGGGAGTTCCACCGCCGAAAGGTAGCTACCGCAAAGATAAAGGGGTTCAGGGTCGAACACTGGACGGGGTTTTCTTCGTGAGAGAAGAGTTATAAAAGGTATTGAAAATGGTGTTTCCTCTTGGATTTAAGGATTCAGGTGAAAAACAAAGCAGGGGTGAATGGTCGATAACCGAAAATATGGAAAATAAAATTAGAAAAAGAACTCCTCGTCTCGGCCACCTGCCTGTGGTTCTAAGTCAACCGACATGTCCCTGTCTTTTCCTCATTGGGGAGGATGACCTATAGTCATTTCCGAACCGATCTTTCATTTAGCCTTTAAAACTAAACCCTATAATTCTTCCTTCAACAATGAGATTTAATGAGCATAAATGCTCCCAGACGAAACACACCTCCTAAACCTACCCACAAGAATTCATAGAGACAACTAATCGGGTATTAGTGGATCTAGGTGATGCGATCCACCGAACCCAAAAAGTCTTTGCCAAATACATGTTAGTGAGGGTACGCCAGGGAGATTTTAACCTAAAGTGAGAAGTAGGAACGCAAACACCATAAATGCTTACATGAAAGCAAGAGAATAACAATTAGTTTACCTCAAACTAAGACCTAAAGGGCCTTCCTCTTCAAGGATGAGGGGCCTTAGCCAAGCATCCCTTGATTTGTCATCATCAAGGGGTGTTTGGATAGTGAGAAAGTGCAAGAACGTGAAGAAAAAGGAGAAGAAAATCACACACCAGCGGGAGAAGAGGAAACTTGGCGCCCAATTTTATTGAGTGATTGATGGACTGAAAGTTGATTGATGTTACAAGCTTGACCGAGCTTATATAGATGCTCAGTACCAAGGAAATTACCACAATGTATAAAGGAACTAAAATTACATCAAGGGTGATTTAGGCCAAAGCCACAAAGCGGGTCAAAAGCAACAACAATAGGATGCTAGGAGCAGTGTCAAGCAATTTAACTCAAGGTAATTCGCAGTGTTGCAAATTTTTCGCAACTTGCCAAATTTTTATCAGAAAGCCTTCTTCTCTTCGCATTTTTGCTCCAAATTTCCTCCGTTCGACTCATGCATCTTCGAATTCTACGCACCAGCGTGTTTGAATCTGGATTGAAGATAATGATATTCGTCCAGTAAAACTACAAAAATAGCTACAAAAATGTGATTAGTAGCAAAGTCGGACCTCAATGTATCAATCAGTTATTTAAGTCGATGGCACACAAAAAGTGCTCAAAACTTGCTATAAACAGGCTCAAAATAAAGACTATTTCGGGGGTACTAACACTACAAGAAAAATAGGTTATAAAGAACATAATTTTAGCAGGGGCTGTTAAGATTTATGACTAAAAATACTTACAATGCTGCTTATTGAATCCATGCGGCCAAAGGAATTGAACAAACTCCCAGAGTTACTAAAACAAAACCTTTGCTATATAGTCGCGTTTATGATCAATTTTAGAGCTGCTACCACAAATATCCAATCGACACGCTGAATCTTAATACCGCCGCTATATACAAGCCGCCCTTATTTTTAGCCTCACTCCCATGCGTGCCCTTCTCCTCAAGCACTTTACTCCGCTTTTGGTTCCGCTCATCACATCTGAGTAATTTATTTTCCGTCTTTACTGCATCTTTGAATGTTTCAGCTGAAACTAGTTTTCGTTTTTTTTCTCTCGTTGATTCTCTCGAGGTAACCTTCTTCTTTCACTTACCCTTATTTATCCTTTGATCTCTTCTGAATCAAGCCCCGACTCGTCTTCTCTCGATGGTTTTTTTTTCTTGTTTGTTTAATCTGAGATTTTACTCTTGTTTTCGGGGATCTTATATTATTCATTTTTCTTTGAGGTTCCGATTTTGGCTCAGAATCTTTGAAAGTAAGATTGAGGTGAGATGGCAACCTTAAGATCAAGCTTCGGCTGTCGTGATCGCAAGAATCGCCATTGCCAAGGCTGCCAGGTTCATTTCGTATTTGGCGACTCAGCCTGCGAGGTTTCTTTTCTATTGTTTCCATAATTTGATTTTTTTTCGTGGCCGTATGGATATGGTCTCTATTAGATCTGTCGATGATTGGTTTTTCCATGTGGTTTAAGTGGGATGCCTAGATTTTCTTTTCGCGGTTTTCGTTTCATAATTAGATTTGATTGCACTGAAATGATCACTAATTATCTGGGTCGATTGTTCTTTGCTTTTTGCTTTTGCTTGGGAGCCCTTTTCTCTTGGATTCACTGAAGCCATGTTAGAAAATAACTTATTTCGCTATCTCATGAATCATTATAAATTCTTAATCCGGTTTGGTATCCGCAAAAGATTTAAGCATTGTGACTGTATTGGTTTCAGTGAATGCCAAGTTAATTACTTCATATCGTGCATCACATGGTCAGAGTTTGAAAAAAGCATTAAAAGTCGATTGGTCGTAGATTCTAGGCAAACCACAATCGTGTTTCAGGATTCTTGCTATGCAAAACTCAAAGTCGGCCGAGGTTGGTAAGGCCTCTATTTTTAGTAAGGAAAACACCGTCCCTGTCGATCACTAGATGCAACAATGATCCTATGTCCGCAAGGATTCTTGCAAGGTCTCTCGACCAATTAATTATATTGATTTTATAACAATAAGGATGAGGCCAAACAGATCCTTTCCTCTTGATCCCATCCTCCCAAGTGCCCTCACTTTGGGAAAGATATCGTATTTCCAAGTTCACACTGAGTGCTCTCCAAAATGCTTTATGCCTCAGGATTACCATTAACACGTAGGAGCACTATAAGAAAATGTGTTATAAATAAGATAATTTTAGATTTGAAATTATGGCTCTTACTATATAAGCCTAATATAGTTGCATTACTTACATAAAACCGTCGGCTATATAGCGTCCCAATGGACACGTTATATTCCTGCCCCGCTTACCATACACCTCCTAATGTGCAATATCTATCTCAGGATGCAGACCATAGAGCCGATACATAAGTCAGTTTCCTGCTTTTCCCTTTCTCTCATGCGCACATCCTCTCTCTCTCAGCTCTACCTCACTCTTTGTAGTTCTTGCCAACTCTTCCACACGCTCTTTGCCCTAAATTTCTGGTTTCGTTCTCTCGCCGTGTTTAAATTTTTTTCTCTTCCTCCTTATAGATCTTTGTATGTTCATTGGAGCCCTAATTTTATGATTACCACGGTTACCGCCTATCGGGAATTTCAAATCCAAATTTACCAAACAAGGGCGCCTCGATCCACTGTCATCTTAAACCCACTCGCCTCAGTTTCTTATATCAATCTATACGATCCGAGTGCTTCAGATCCATCTCTTTTCCTTCACGTTTTCATAGTCTCAAGTAAGTTTTTTGCTTCGATTTATTTTTCTCATTTCTTTCTTTGAAGCTTCAGTCTGATTGATACTTTAGAACCCAATGACTCAAATTTCAAAGTTATCAATTTATTTCCTTTATGTTTCGCCATAGGAAGCTCTAGATGAGTCTCTTGTTTGATTGTTTTCTCGGAAACTTTGATTCTACTGGTCAAATTCATATTTATGTATTTATTTTTCGTACGGATCCTCTATGCCGCCAAATTTTAGTGTAATAAAGGTGTGAGAATCATTGTGAAACATTTTCTGGATAAAATCACTGTGGAAGTATAATTTTAGTCTTTTAGGAACATCATAACTAGGTCTTATATGAAAACAATTTGGCCTTTGCTCCATGTGATTTTATTTTACATTTTGATACTATTCGAGGGTTCAAACATTAAATTTTGTCGAACTAACATACAAAGGTCTAAATGGTCTAGTCATTTAGCCTTTTAATTAACAAAGAGTCGCCATATATTATATTTAGGATCGATTGTACACAAAACCGCATAAAATGAACAACATTCGATCTACGTTAAATCGATTCTCAAATTTCGATAGTACTCGCAAAGAATCCTATGTGTATTTGCTACAGAGAATCCATTTGAAAGGAAAACAAAGTGGATGTGATGTTCGACACTCTCAATTTGCGTAAAAACATAATTGAAAAATGTAACTAAAAATGTTAATGGGAAAAATCAATGCATGAAGAACTTTTAAATGGCCTTTTCAAAGCATTTTTGTTTATAAACTAAAATTTATGAAGTATCACATCTTGATGCTAAAAGCTTCCCTTTATATGTTTCCGTGCACATGCTCATGCATAATGCTTTTCAAGAGGGAAGAGCTCAGTTCAAAACTTAACAAAAAACAAGGAAGGGATGGAAATAAAACAATAATTTAGATTTCAAATGATATATACAAGACTTGCACCTGAGACATTGGCTTCAATGGATTTTAAGCCCTAAGGCCAAAACAGAAGATGTTTTGCCTTCATTTATCACCCGGGGCAGTCCTCAAGACATTGGTATCAAATAACATCTAAAACTGTAGATTTTATACTGAATTTCTGAATAGAATAATAAGTGATAAATTTGCTTATGCTTTAACTCCCTTGATTAGATGTGATATAATTTTGTACGTGCAAGTATGATACCGACATAGAAGCATAAGACCGTGTAGTCGGACTTGATGGTTATGCTTCACTAAGACGATCCTTTCTTCCAATCGAGCCGATCGAAGAATCTATGCTCACAAACCCCTCCTATACTTGCAATGGACGCAGTTGATAAAATTTCAATTGCCGCTAAGCTCTTATCTCTCTCTTTCTCTCTAAATCAAATCCTATTACACTTTAATATAGTAAAATATTCCTCCAAAGTAATTTATATTCGCCTTAACTTTTTCTCGTACTCATTCAAGAAGGTGATGATGGTTATGATTCATGGAACCTAATATTTGATGTGGGGGATGGCCTCTAAGCAAGACAAAAATGTTTGGAATATGGTGCCAATGCCAATTTTCAAGGATCTTGTTTAACTGGTACCTGCTTCAATAGGATCTTTTTGATTCAAAATGGCACCGGCTCGATCGTCTTCCTAACTTGCAGGCCCGGCATCGACCTTCTATTGTTAGAAATATCCAATATTTCTTCTTGTCAGAACTTGTGCAGCGTAATATCGCTTTCATCTCTTCTATGATTACCATTTCAGCTTCCAATCATATTTTTTCCATGTAATCGATATTGTATATGGTCGGCTATGATTGGACTCTCTTCCGTAATACAAAAGGTTTCAAGATTATATTGGAATAATTATTATCTCGACATTCTCGCTATAGCATTTCACAAACCTAAACATACATTCCGCTTGTTACTAAGAATTTGTGTCTCGTATCAATACCTTAAAGCATGTTTGATAAATTACATAAACATTAAGTTTCTAAATACCACGTAACTTATTGTAAACTCGCTGTCAACTACAATCCATGACTATAAATCATCCCATGGCCAGTGGTCAACCATAAACCGCGCTATAAATCATCCCATGGTCGGGTCAATTACAAACCGTGGCAATAAAATACCTTATGGCCTGGGTCAACCACAAATCGCGGCTAAAAACTACCATATGGCCGTGGTCAACCAAAACCGCGGCCATAACCGATCCCGGCGGCGTGGGTCAATCACAAACCGCGGCTATAAACCATACCTATGGTTAGGTCAACCACAAACCGCGGCTATAAACTATGCCAAATTATTAAATAATGGAAGAGCCTATAGCCACGGTTTATGAAGTGACCGCATCTATAGGATTTCTCCACACCACCTATGGTCATGCCATGCCGCGGTTGCCTTCATCCGCAACTATATTTTATAGTTGCATTATATACTGCTTTTAGCCGGGGTCGATGGCCGCGGCTAAAGGCTTTCTTCCTAGTAGTGTAATCAGTAAGATGGGGTAGATCCCCCTTAGGGTGAAAGACCAAAATTCATATGGTTTAGATATAAAACCATCGGTGAAAGCCCGTAAAAAATGTTGAATAGGCGTGCGGCGTCTTGCGGTGAGAACCTGGAAATCCATGGCCCACAAATGAATAACACACGAGATTTGAAAAAGAATTCGGAATCTATCGGAGGCTGCTCATCAGCTCAAGCTATCGTATGAGACACTAATAATTGGTTTTCACACTTGGCATCATGTGAGGAGCTCTGTCGGACTGTGTTGGGCCTGAGGAGTCTCATCTCATGCATGACACAAAACATTCTATATAGGATTGCATTATTTATATGAAATATGAATAGATGTTTACATATTGCCATTGCACTTTAGGCTGTGGGGAAAGAATTTCGTAGAAAAATTTTCTACTAGCACGCTTTACCCCGTTTTGGGAAAATATTTTTCAGGTACTGGAAGTACATTGGGAGCCGAAACTGATCCAGGAGTTTCGTTGTGAAAAAGGCCGGATTGTGGCTAGTCAGTTATATTTTGTAACGTTCTGGGTTGAATACCCAGTTTTTGTTATGTAAATAATGAATCTTGTAATAGAAATTTAGTTTACTGTTCTAGTACAAGAGCACATTTTCCGAAACTCAGATTGTATATATAAATTTTATAGAGACAATTGGTGTGAGGAATTAAAAAAAAAAAAACTGAAATTTTGGGCTTCGTAAGTTTACTTGAAAATTTTGAAATGTTTTTTAATTGTGTTTAAATAATTTATATATATATAGTGGTTACTTCTCAAGCACTTAAATGGTTGATAATTACTATTCCTAAACAATCTTAAAAATAATTAAAAGATGTTCAAAATTGTCACATTTTAATTGTTGAATTTTCAATTTTACTTTTCATTTTTTCAAATTTTTATTTTATTTTATATGTTTACTTCCTTGAAAATAGTTTTTGTTTGAAAGATAAAATGTGAGCCTCTTTGGTTTCAATTTTTGAAAACATGTTCTAGAAAATAGTTTTTGAAAACATGGAAAATACTATTTTAATGTTTTATGAATTTGCGTTATCCTTGTTAATTTGATTTTCTTCATGTTTTTTAGAGCACAAAAAATGGGAATCAAACTAACTTTTAGTGTTCTTCCTGTTTTTCAAATCAAAAAACCGTTTTTGAAACCTGAAACCAAATAGGCACTTAGTTTTATTAGAAAATTGTTCTTGTTTTCTAAATTTTATTGTTTTTTGTGTTTTTTTTATTTAAAAAAAAAAATGAAAAAAAAACATATTTTTTGTGTTTTTGTTTTTCTCCTTATTTTTTCAGAACAAAAAACAGTTTAAAAAAATCATAAATAAATAGGCCTTAGTTTCATATATGGGACATAATGAAAATAATAGAATCACATTTGTTGATTACTCTTTTAAAAAAATTTCTTTTTATTAGCTATCAACGGCATAATAAAAAAAATATAATGTGTTTATTATGAACACATTATATTTGGTAGGTTAGAAAATACTTGAGAGAATATTTCGACTAGCTTCTGAATACCAAAATTAGCTGTTAATCGGATTTAAGTTTTTATTTTATTTTGACGATTTAAGGGAAATAATTTATAATTATAAGAACACCTAGACCGAAAAGTGAGCTTCTCCCATGATGATAGTTCGTTTAGGAAGCTTAGGGATTTGATTACCTTATTAACTAACAATACATATTCTTCTTAAATCTTTGCAAATCCAATTATGATTACAATTCAAATGACAAAATCTTTTTAACAAATAACATCCTTTTAATATAGACTAATTTTTTAGTCCTAGAAAGAAATTTTGTAAATAATTTTCTTCCAATGAAACTAGGGTGAAAAGATTTACTTATCATTATACATATCTAGGAGGTCTCTAATGGGGCTTGGTAGGGCTGCCCGACTTGGAGGAATAAGGCCAAGGACTTGAGCTCTGCCCATAGGCCTATCGCCGATAAAAGGTTACTGAGGCACTCAGATTTTTTTAAGACCTAACATGGCCTGAATGCGGGGCGCATTGACAAAACCCAAGATGGTCAGCCTCGACAAGCCGAGCGGTAGCCTTACAAGCCCAATAATTAAAGTGGTGTTTTTTTTTTTTAATTTTAACCCATTTCTCTTTTTTTTTTTTTTACTAAAATTCACGCACCAACTAAATCAGATCTATATTCGACTTTATATAATAAACTTTTACGCATATATTATAAATGTAGCCATAACGTATTTAAAAAATAACATGCGAATAAAAGATCGCCATCGCTACGGCTGAGTTTCCATCGCCGAGTTTAAAACGAAACCCAAAGCCGATCCTTTTAAAAACATACTCGCTTCTGCCATTCGTACTTTAAATTCACTCCACAATCATGATACTTAAAAGTCACGAAATTTGGTCATCTATGATGTTTGAATGATATGCATAACTTATTATAAATTTAAATCACCCATATTATCTATCAAGTAATCACGTAAATCCTACCACACACGATATACTTTTTTTGCAGAAGAAATACTTTAAATGACAATATAAGAAATTATTTCCATCGGGCATTCTAACTCGCATTTTTCCTATGCCTTACCTTTTTTTTTCCTATAGTTCTTACTCGATAAAGCTGCCTCAATCGCTTTTATCATATAAACCATGCTACCATATGTTGTAAGATTAATAACGATATATTATATTTGCATTTTCAATTGTGATTGTGATTTCCAAGTTTGAAGGAACTCAGAGTCACAACTACAAAACAAACTCTTATTGTACAAATCTATAATATATAAAGTAGTAATATAGAAAAGGCCTTAACATCATAGTATAAAATCTTATTCTTACACAAGATATGTATTTTTATTTTTATCCAAACATTTATTTATAAGCATTTACATCATGTATAGTCTTTGACTTGATATAATATTTTTTTTTATTTGACAAGTCGTGCCACATGTCACTAATAGAAGATTCACAGCCAAAAAAAGCCTTGTAACTCTCGACTTCAACATATCTGAATGAAAATACAAAAAATTTAAAGATTATTATTATTATTTTTAAATTAAGAAATGAAATATAGGGGAAACGGACAAAACAACCTGTCGGCAGAGTGTTAGAAAGGAAAAATAAAAAAAAAACACCCACGGCCCACCCATCTTTGCTAATAACTAATATGGGGGTGGATATAAAGATGAATAATTGAAATGCACTCACATTTATTGCAATTTGCAAGTGTACGAATCACGTCATTTCCTTCAATTTTGTGGTCCTGCATGGATGGGGCTAAATATATTCTACCCCACTTCTTGGGATATTGGCAAAAAATAAATATAAATAAAATAAAACAAAACAATATCAACAAATGTTCGGCTCCCCACACAAGTACACAACCGAATACATTGGTGAGATAATTACGGTTTCTTTTAGTATAATCAATAGTTTCGAATTATATTTTATGATAAAGTTTTATTATGTTTATGGTCTTTTTTTGACTAATATGACTTGAAGATATTTTTTATGAGTGTACGAATCATAAAAATAAAAAGTTCGGCTCTACTCTTTCATTCCTTCTCTTCGTCTTTAGCCCTATTATGTATGTAATTAATTTTTGAATAATGTAGGTTATTTTCTTTTCAATTTTAAATAAATATGTCATTAAAAAAATAACCCTTAAGGAAGCTCAAATTTTTTTTGAAAAGAGAATAATTTTATTGATTCAAATTAATAATACATTCGATAGAAACATTAAATTAAATTCACTAAAAACTCAAGAAGACGTGAAGATCGCGATTAATAATATAACGACCGACCGTGCCCTCAAACATTTAATAATTCTATTATGACTAAAAATACACACGACTCCGGGCCTAATCATATTCACGATCACGATTGACCGATGCTTTTACTGGATCAACGCGCTTTATCGTCAATCAACTACGACAAGAATCATCGCACAAGACAACGAAAAACCAATATATCATATTAATAAACTAAGACAAATCACACATCACATAAGACGCCTAATAAAACACGCTTCTACAAGATAACGACAAAAACATAAAAAAAAAAAATTAAAAATCCAGATTTTTGTGAAAGGACCATTTTATTGAAAAAAGTAAATTAGGAAAAGAGATTCAGATTGTGAGCTGATTTTTGCATTAAAAATAAAGAAAAACTATATTTTATTAAAGAAAATACTTAAAAGAATAATATGGAGAGAGCAGTAGCATGACTAAGGTTTTTTGATTTCTAAGGGAGAGCTTAATAATCTTTCTTGAATTTACTTTTTATTTTTATTTATATTTATTCAGTTTGTATTATATTATAGTATTTTATTCCTCATAAATTTATCTTAATTGAGAGTTAAAACCTAAACATCTCCCTTCCCCTATGCCCATTTAAACTTTTAACCACTTAAAATAAGCCTTCATGACATCTTAAATTTACTTCCTAATAGTTACTAGTTGAGTACTTTATGAAATCAATAGAAACATGTATAGATTGAACTGAGTTGTTCTTATTAGCTCATTTTTTTTAAATAATGAGAGTTGGTTTTTTTGGTCATTTTTGACCTGAAATCATATATCTATCATTTTCTACAATTTTTATTTTTTAATATAATAAGTTTTTATAAAATTTAGATTTTTAATTTATTTTTTCATGTATTTGTTATTATTCCTTTTGTATGGATGTGTGATTTATACTGTTTAAGAAATGTTTGTTTTTTACCATTTTATTACGATGTTTTTTACATATAGATGATTCGAATGAATGAGAAAACAAATTTAATAAGACAAAACATTAAATCAAATAGTCCCTGGGAAAGAAATCACTGAAGAAACGATACGTATTTTTAGAAGTCATCCAGAAAAAACGATACGTAGCCCACAGCATCCGACGGTCCCACCACTTCCTCTCCACGAAGGAATCATCTCTCTATTCGCCGCGTGTATGATGACTGATGTACCCTAGGAAACAAATATTTTCTTTTTTTTTTAATCGAATATTTTCTATATTTTCTACCTTTTCTCTACTTAAATTTATGTTGATATTATTTTAACTTCCAATACACATTTATTTATTTTAATTCAGAACTAATTTTATATATGATGTGTCTCAACTTTTTTTATTTTTATTATTTTAATGCTTTCAACTTAGTTTTTCTTTTCTTTTATTCGTAATTTTCATTCTTATTTTTTGTTCAATTAAATGTGTTCAACAAGTTCTAGAATCGATTAAAGATGATTATGATGCCGATTCAACTAATACATCCATTAGACATTCCACGATACATAAAAACAATGAAAATTTTTAAATGATTCTTTAATAAGGTGAAACATAATATTATCATTTTCCTCATTAGGTTTTTATTGATCTATTTATTATAGTAAAAAAGAAATTGATAAAATTGGTGACTAGAAAATTTAGATAAAAATAAATATTTTCAATATCTAATGTTATATTTAATTATCCATATATAATTGTTTTTGTTTTCATATAACATTTAGAAAGTAAGTAAAAACATAAGATGACAAATAGATAGTAAAAATCCTAATGAGAAATGAGAGATAATATTATCCTTTCACTTAATTCAAATATTATTAAAAAGTAATTCTCTTTATTTTTACATGATATGGAATGCGTCATGTTAATCTTCAAATTTTTGTTGATTTAACATCCTAAATTTGATAGTTTGAAAGCACTTAATTGAAATAAAAATTAAAAATTTTAGATACTTAATTGAATAAAAAGTACACTAAAATATAAAAAAATGTATGTTGAGAAACACTTTATGTAATTAAATGAAAATATTTTTTTATCTCCAAAAAAAATGAGTTGATATCTTTTTTTTGTTATAACAATTTTATTTAGATTCAAACTACGATATAATGTATGTGTTATTAATTAAATCTGTTAAAACTCTGTAAGACGACATTTAGAAGATCCACGCTAATAATATAAATTTAACGTTCAGTGCCGCTACACATCTGAGCAATTATACGATCATTATAATACATATAACTCTTGTACTTCGCATGTTATATCATTTAATTACGATTTAACTCGATGCCCTCCTGCCTTATCAAAACAATCATCACTACGTGAAGATAACGATAAAACACGCTTGCACAAGATAATGACAAAACATACAAAAAAATTCATTTTATGAAGAACCAATTTATTTAATGTTAAAACGACAAAGATATATAACAAGTCGATTTCCTGCCTAAGAATAACAAAATATACCATTCCTTACTTAATGAAAAGAGGCTAGGAAACAAGAATATGAGAGATAAGAGAGGGTGCTTAAGGTTTTAGATTTCTTGAAATTATAATAAATGAAATTAGAGCATTCAAAATGATTTATTCTTTCTTTTTTTTTTTTTTACGTATATTCACTTCTGCATTATATTTGTATATTAAGTCCAACTTTAGGTCTCCCATCACCTTATTTCTACCACTTGAGTCATGTCAGAAGGGCAAAATGACTTATCTTGGCAACTTTGTCGAAGGGTAAAAATCACGTATATAGAGGATGATGTTTTTTTTGTTTTGAAAGTCAATTAAATGCTTGGAGTGACTTTTTTTTTTTTTTTTTTCGAAAAGAGATAAATGCATTTGATTCGGGTTACATATTTAAACACATAATTGGGCATTCAAAAAACTTAAAAGACAAGAACATCCAAGTTAAGAACATAAAGGTGATAACCTAAGTGCCTACATATTTCGATAATAAAAATACCTAGAATACCCAATATTTGATCTATAAGATAATTAACGAATCACGATTGACCACGACTCACGATCTAACTTCACATCCAATCACAACGCAAAAATCCCATGTTAGTTCTAATTATCATTAACATATCCACCACCGCAACAAGTTGTCAGCGCATAAACAAGCTCGCAGGCCTACAAAAACACTTAAAACACAAAGAAAATGAAAGGCAAACCAAGATTTGAAGCATACAAAACCACTATTTGAAAATAAACCCAAATCTTAGGAAAAATGACAAAAAAGAGGTGGGATTTCAAGCTAAAATGATAAAAATCACCCATTTACCAACTTAATAAGTACTTGAAAAAGAGAAACGCATGTAGGGGTAAATTTAAGTTTCAGAGAGATAAGTTTGCTCGGGAGTGACTTTGAAAGTGAAAATCATGATTATTAATGAAACAAATATTCGTGATAACTTGTTTTTCACCCATCGATTTGAGACACTGTAAAGAAAATATAAAAAGAATCGTAGTAAAATACATTTATCTAATATATTTCTAAGAAAATAATTACGTTTCGCGATAAGAAGACTTTAGAGCATATCTTACTAACAGCAAAGATTAACAAGAGTCTGAAGATCGCCATAATGAATAAGGTATTACGCTTTTTGCGCCACTAATTGCTCAATGCGCCATACCGCATAAGCCCACCGCCCGTCCTTCCGCTCGCGGTCGCCCCTGCCGGCCCACCGTATTAAAACCACACCTGAACCCACCCGTGACGACGCAGCCCTGGGATCCGTCTGGGTCCTAGACCCCCAAATGGCCATCTCACCGCATACTGAAATTTGTTGGCTGGAAAATACAATGTTAGATATTTATCCTCGAATTTCCTAATTTCTAAATCATTTATTCAAGAATAATCCTTAATAAGTGAAAATGCATATTATCCCTTAAAAAGATAACTCGATGTTAAAAATGATCTTATCCCATAAAAAGCGATAATCCCACAAGAAACATATATTATTCATAAAATGAAGTTAACGTAAGATTAATTTAACCTAACCCTATAAATTTGGGAAGATCCCCACGTAAAAGAGACAATTCCAACTATCTCAACCTCTCTTCTTCTTCCTTCCATCACACGACTTAATCATCTGAGAGCGCGGCTTCAAGCACATCGTCGTGGTAATCCTCCTTGGGCGTGCTCATCATGCAACCGACGTCCCGGTAGACAGACGAACAAATTTGCCTATAAATAGTACTAAAATAAGCAATTTCACACATGAATCATGTATTTAAAAATAATGAATGGTTTTTTAAAATAATTATTTAAAAAAATAATTACATATATAAAAAATGATAAAAAATTTCAAGTAAAAATGGGATTGGTTCCAGAAAGGATGACATGTTATAAATGATTTTTTTTTTAATATATTTTTAATTTTAAGATAATAAATTGTTTCTATCAAAATTCAAACTTGAGATCTCCACCTTATGTTCTATGCTTATTAAAACGGTGAACACTTTGAATTAGGTATGATAGCAGAGAGTCGAATTCATTTGAATTGAGTAATACAACTTTAAAATGAATAAATGTAAAAGAAAATAAATGTCGATTGAAAATTATTTTTTGAAAATAAATATTAAAAAATAACTGTGATACAGACTTTTGTGCAAATGCCGACACGCGTTATTGACGCGGTAAACTACTTTAGAAAAAGCGGTCATGGAGGAGAGTGACCATAAAATATCCTGTGCCTGTGTGTTGGAAAAATCAAAATAAAATATATTTTCATCCACGTGTACGTTCGAGAAATTCTCTGGAATAAAAAAAATAAAATAAAAAAGGAAAACAAAATTATCTTTTTTCAAAGGAAAGATTTAAGATACAGAAAAGGGGGTTGAGATTTTTATGCTTAATATAAACTTTCAAAATGAAATGCCTATAAATTAGGGTTGGATCTTCATAGTTACAGATCGGATCAAGGTTTTGAGAGAGAAAAAAAAAATGGCAGGAATAATCCACAAGATAGAGGAGACTCTTCACATGGGAGGGCACAAAGGGGAGGGGGAGAAGCATAAGGGTGAGGGTCATGACCATAAAGGGGATGGTCATCATGAGCATGGTCATGATGATGGCCATGGATGCCATAAGGGAGATGCTCATCATGAGCATGGTCACGATGGCCATGGTGAACATAAGGACAAGATCCATGGACATGGACATGAAGAAGAGAGGAAGAAGAATAAGAGAAGAAGAAGAAGAATGAGCATGGCTTACGAAATTACAGATGGCATAGCAGCAGCAGCAGCGATAGCGACTAGAGAGTAGAGACCATCATGCATGAATTCCCTCCGTTATAAAACCTTTGTATGTTTGTATTTCTATGTATGTAACTGCTGGATCTCCTCCTCCCTATCACTCTCTCATTTCTTTCACATGAATTCCTCCATCCAAAACCTGTTCAATTTGATTAAAACGATTTAAAGGGTTTTTCAAAATTCAATATCTAAATCTAATCTTTCATCAATGTTCTATTTTGATAAAAATATCCTTATTATTTACTTTTTTCCATTTTAATGTTGGAAATATTTTATTTTTAAAAAAAGAAGAAAAAGGTTTACAATTTTAGATCATTTAAAGGTTTTTAAACAAATATTTCTATCATTTTTAGAAGAAAGATATTAAGAAGGATAGATCTCTGATCATCTAGTTCAAAGGCCATGGGATCTTTAGAATAATTCTAGCCTACCTGTAATTATGCTATACCATAGACATATATATTGTACACAACTTTTATTATTTTTATTTTGGTATTATATAATATTCTTCTTCTGTCTTATGGTGAAAAATATGTACTAGCTTAGGGGGAAAAAGAAAAGAAAAAGAAAAGTCTCATGGTGGTAGAGATTTGCTTTTGGCACTCTATGGTGTTCTTGTTGAATGTAATACCTACTGTAGAAATAAAAGGATACTTGATGATTATAATAACAATGAGATGTTTATTTTCTTTTGGTGTCTTCTATTTGATCTCTCTCTCTCTCTCTCTCTCTCTCTCCATATATATATATATAAATAATAAAAAATAAAGGGCCTGGGAACGATCAATAAATAATTGTATCACTGAAATAAATTGCTCTGTCTATAACACATGCAGATATATGCTGTCAGATTCAAAGATTCATTCGCTTATCAAAAAAGAAAAACAATACAATCTTTTTATTTTTTATTTTTTATTTCTTGAAGAAAACAATATAATTTTAATAATAAACTACATGCTCTAAATTCAACCCTTTCGGCTTTAACCAAGTAACATCACTTTATTGCGTAAGCATACAAAATCAATTTTATCATCTTTTCATATTATATCTCAATTTATTTTTATTGAGATCATCATAACTTCTTGAAATCTGCTATTTATGATTTCTATTATATACCTGGTAGGCTAAAAATATTTTTAGCTCTTTCTTAACTTCTTGCAGCAATTATCATCATCTTTTACCCTACAATAAGGTGAGTTATTTTTAATTCCGTCCCACCAACTTTAGGTTAAAGGAAGATTTCGATTCAAGAAAAAAAGGTGAAAGGAAGATTTAGTATGATTACAAGATATAATTGCACATAAAGTGGACCAAGCAACATGTGCTTTTGTGTATGTATAAAATTTAAAATTGTAGCTCCCTCAAAGTTTCGTATGATAGTAATATTATAAATCATCTAAAACTAAGAATCACGACGGGTTGGTCTTTATTTCATTTATCATGAAACTGTAAATTTTGAGAAGAAGGAAAGTAAATTTTTGGCCAAAATCCGAAATTTTTCAGATTCGGATGACGAAACTGACTTCACCGTCGTAATCGCTCATAAATCTAAGAACCACGTCAATTTCATTTGTTCCGGCACAACTTAAATTACACGCTTTTCGGCGCACGGTAAAGAAGACAAAACACCGAGAATTGACGAATACCCACGGCGCTATCACATGTCAAGCTTAGGACGAGTCAAACAAAGACTAAGTCGACCCTTAAAAGACAAACGACACCTCACGTGGTTCGCAGAACCTAAAGTGATGGATAAGGAGCACTAGAAACCTAAGAGCCCACTTGTAGCGCGACACTGGGCGCGAGAGACATCTCACTCGACCAATCTCGACCCAACCTGGCTTCGGCGAGAAAAGAGGCGGAATAATGAAAGAGAATTTCAGAGAGAGAGTTCACATTCTGCATTTTCCCGACGATCGATCCGTCAAATCTCACGCCAGCAGAGCGCAAAGCTCGATCCCCCCACCCGTAGCGGCACGTTACGTACACCGGATCGCAGCCACAACTCGTGGCGTGCGCCTCTCCTATTCGTTAGTTATCACTCAAAAGCTCCATTTAAAACCCGGCCGTTTTCGAGTTACGAGGCCAGAATGGCCACGACTCTGGCTCCGCTGCTGATCAAGGCTCACGAGGGTCATTCGATAGTTCATTTCACTGCTTGGGACTCTCAGGCAGTCCTAATTGGCTTATCGACTGAAATTGGCCCATGCGGACGTTGTAATTTTCTCTATCTCCCACTATGTATGTGGAGCTGATTTTGGATCAAAACTTCAACACAAATTTATAATATATTACCTAAGACTATTATCTAATCCCCAAGAATAATGCCAGCTTAAACTTGTTTTGTTATATTTCTTCAATTATACCGATTAAAAACGGTTTTTAAGAGTAGATAAATTTCTTTCTCGTTTTTGATCTACGATTCGCAAGCTGCATGCGTCGATCAGCATTAAATTTGGATGAATTCCAAATATCGGGACCTACGTAGATCTCAGCACTTCTCAATCAACTACCCTCGACTACTCAAGCTCTATACTATTCTTTGACCATGATTTGCAATTGATATATTCCTACGCAAACTTTAAAATATTAAAAGAATAAAGATATGTAAGCTAAGAACAAATGAAATAATGCTTAAACTAAAATAAAAAAAATTAAAGAAATGACTCGATCGCTAGTTTTAAAGGAAGCGCTTGAAAATACAAATCAAGTAAGTAAACATCAATTTCAAGTAGACAACTCAGAAATTTTTACTTCATGAACCTTAGATTTAGAATCCGGTCCAAGGAAGAAGGTAATGCCATGTGGATCTCTCCTAATGACACATTTCATCATCTAATCTTCCCCCCGTGTCTTTCGACCGCAGATTGGGGATAACTACTTTTAACTGAAAGGCCTCGTTCTGCATTTTCTTTTCACTTCACACCTTAACATGGATCAACCTTAGCTCCTACACATAGTGATTACACCAAAAAGTCGCTTATTTCAACCCATAGTATATTAGATAAAGTTTCAGCGCTTTGCGCACTAATTCACAAGTCATTTAAGCAATTGAAGTGTTCAAGTCTTCTTAGTTTCACTTATGCCGTTTAGAGGTTATTTTCCAGTATGTTTCTGTGTTTCGCATTTCGGGAGTTCAATATCGAGACATATGATGAATCATGGTCGAACTCAATCACACCATCAAATCCACCAAAAATCAAAGAAAGAATGAAGGCAAAGGGATAGAAATCAATGCGTAAGAGGCGTAGCAGCGTTGAAGAATCGCAAGAATTCCGTGGAATTTCGCTTTAAGATTGGCGAAATTTCAATGATTGCTTAAAATTTCACACCTTAGCTTAAAATTTTCGCAACTTAGCCAAAATCGCGAATCTCGCTAGACTCCAGGATTTCATATATCATTCTAATAAATCTTATTTTCGCTACCACAAGAATTCTCATTTGTTAATAAATCTTTATTAGCTAGCTTAAATTATCACTACCCAGCTTAAAAATTCTCGATTAATATTCGTGATTTCGCTACTAATGAAATTTTCGCGCCTAATAAATCTGTATGTCGAAGGAATTCACCGCTTTGTCACACTTTGTAATTAATGTCATTCCTAAATTCAAATAAAATGTTAGGCTTTATGGTATTTTTCATACATCGCGCCTATATAAGCCCTCCCATTAGGAATCTCTACAACAAATCGAGGAAGCAAATTTTTGCAAGTTTTTTATTTTTTTTTGTAAATATCTTTCAGAGATTTTAGTTGTGGTTTTGTTTTTCTCTCTTTCTCTCTCCTCTTCTTATTTTCTACGCTAAACACCCTCTCGAGTGATGACAACTCAAGAGATGCTTGGCTGCTCTTCTTTGAAGAGGAAGGAAGCTAGCTTTCAAGGGCAAGATACGACGCTGTCTCTCTTGCTGCTAGTTACAGTATCAGGTTTATGACCCATATCTTCTCAAAATATGGTTGAATAGCATCAATGTTAGTGATTCGCCAATACTACCAGTGCTTTAGGATACAACAATATACTTATCGCTGTACGCACTGTGGTTTTTTAGATGGTCTTTACGAGCCAATTAAATGATGTTTAATGTTGTAGGTTTCAAAACTCGTAAAGGGGCTATAGATGCATGTTATCTCGTGGTTGACTCAAATAGGAGTTGATTTTGTGGTGGGTGAGGGTTCATAGGTTAAACATAGATCCTGGTTGTGGCTTGACTATACGCTGCTTGTCATAACGCGAGGATAAACCCGAGGACACTTGTTTGCCCTAGTTACCAAGTTAGTGACCTAAATCTTCAAAGTTAACTTTTCACACTTCACTCTCGCCTTTTTTTTACGCTAATCGCTTTCAAACTCATTACACCGCTTTTTGAAACAAAAACTAAAGTCCAAATAGAGCCTTACTTTTACACTTTATGCAAATCATTCTGGGATGAAAACCCATCCCCGTGTTCGACCCTAGATTCACTATATCGCAGCAGCTTTGACTACCAAGCAGTTAGGAGGAACTAGGTATATAACATCATGATTCAATTTCAACACGTGGCACCTAATCAATAGCAAAGTACGGGTTTACACTATACCGGTTTCATCCAAAATTCTGGAACAACTCATTCTTTCCCTTCGATTAGATCCTTGCTAACACGGATTAACTTCTATCGGCTCAATCGAGGCGAACTCGTCATTTTAATTGATAAGTCATTCAACTCATTTTCGCTTCAAGTGAGAAGAAGGTTTATCGGACATAATTCACAGAGCCCATTAGATCCCCTAATATTAGGTTCGGTGATAATTTCGAGAAATTGTTCAATACCGAATGCCTTTCTCTCGGGCGGTCACCCGAGGGCCTCCCGAAATCGTGAAAGCATGAAACAATCCTATTACAGTGTATAGACACTCAATATTTGGACGATACAACAATAAACAAACCAGCAAGCGTATTCCGAGACTCCGGTCTCACTCGACAAATTTATGGTGAAAGATAAATTCTAACAACAAGAGTAATTTCAACTAAGCAGCTGGTTTCTAAATTACTTCATTACACTACCGTAGCTCCCGACTGAAGAACTACTATAACCGAAATCGGAAATTCAATTCCAGTATTTGTTTGGACTTCAAATGAAACTGTGCAAGAATTTGAAGAAAATAACATTCTCGTGATTCAAATTTCTAACTTCAATGAAATTAACATCCAGATCCGTAAATTCAATCTAAATAACAATCTACTCTAATCTAATATGATAATAAAGTGAAACAAAGAAAAAGAAAAAGAAAATTGAAATACACGAGCCTTCTACTACCCGCACTTCTATTCTAATGTGCCAAGAGTCAAGCCTTCCGTGAGCGTACCGCCATTTTATAGAAGCGCCCCTGAGCTTCAGCCCTAACTCATGCACTTCCTCAGGGGTTTCAAAATAACCGCCCATTTGTTTGTTCATGTCGCGACCATTTCTGTGTCAGCGACTCGACTGGACGTCGCGACCTCTCTTCACGTCGCGACTAATCGCTCGCTTTATGAGTCGCTTTACGTCGCGACTTCAATCATACGCCGCGACTTCCACCTTCTCGCATTGTAATCTTTCAGGTCGCGACACTTCAATCATACGTCACGACTTCGTTTTTCTGTTCGTCTGTAGTAGAAACTTTTATCTGGTCGCGACTTGCCTTTAACACCCATCGATCCGATGTCGCTGACCGCTTAAAATGACGCCGCCAATTCTCTCCTCGTGAATCGATCGTCATGGCTCATCACCGACGCCGCGACTTCACCTTCTCGTATTGTGAACTCTTTTTGAGGTCGCGGGAAGCTTTTCTTTGTCGCGACTTGTCTTCGCGATCTCTTTGATATGATGTCGCTGCAGCTAAATGATGTCGCCACTCCATTCTGTAAAGTTTCGATGGGTTATCATCAAGGATCGCCGCAATTCTCTTTCATTAGAACGATGTCGCGACTAACGTTGACGCCGCGACCTTCTTCATCGGGAATCGATGTCGCTGACACCGGCTGATCGCCACGCATCTTCTTTGTGGTACCGATTCGCGACCATGACGCCGCGACATCTTCTCTCGATTCGCTGTTTGATATCTCTAAATGCTCTAACCGCCACGACTCTTATGTTCGTTTCTTTGAAAATATTTTTCGCAACTTATTCGTCACGTAATTCTCCATGTCTAACGCGTTTTCACTCGTCATGACTGGCGGTGTCGGCTGTATCAGCATCATGTCCGCTTCTTCATTACCTCGTCGCCTGATTGGAGTTTCGTTGGCGAACCTCGTGTTATTCTTCATAACCGGCCAAGGTCGCGATATCAAGTCCTTTCTTTCAAAATTAGTTGCAATTTCTTTTACTTGAGAAGGCTGCCTGCGGGCTTTGTAGACAGAAATTTCCTTGTCGCGACTCCTCATGGTGGTATCACGACATCATTTATCTCCTTTGGTGTCGCGATTACAGCAATGATGTCGCGACATGAACTTCTCGTGATTTGACTCGCTTTCTTTCAATCTCGACTCGTCATATTTTATCTCAACTTCTCTTCGTGTCACGACTTCACTTGTTCACTCTTCGCTTTCTTTCTTCAAAGCCAAATTTGTTGATGTCGTGACTGAATTGCCGGAACCGCACTTCCGTCGCGACTTAATTTCCGCTTGACTTCACCTCGCGCGTGCTGATTTCTTATGATTTTTGCTAAAATTTGATTTTCATTATTTTCCGCAAATCGAATTTGATTTAATTATCGGCTTCTCGCCAACAATTCAACGTTATTCTCATTATAAACTCGTAAAATGGGATTAAAATCTGCTGAAGCTTTACCATCAAATTTCCCCAACTTAAAATTTTGCTTCGTCTCAAGCAAAGAAAAAGAAGAGTGTTTGTCCTCAAACAAATAAGCTTAGAAAATTTTTAAGGACATTTTTATGATTTATTCCACATTCTTTTCATTCCACCCTTCCTCGATATGAAATTAAGAGATACTCACTATTATTTGCTAAATTTCGCTTTTGATGCAAGAACAAGGCATGGTGTACTTTCTATTACAAAATTTCTTAGATAAACTAATGTATTTAAACAGTTTATTTAACAAGTCTTGTCTGTGTGTGTGCGTGTCATCAATCCTTTTCAACTTCATGTTGAATTTAGTTAATCTTTCTGGGAGTTTTCTTAGATTGTTTATCAAAGTCCCATATGCTTGTTTTTCATATTGATCTCCACTAATGTAGGTAAATTCAACCTTCAAAATCAATGAGGTCTTTCAAAGCCATAATGTTGGGCTTAGGTAATCAAGGTGATAATGGAAAAAATTTAGTTGTAAATTACCCGCCCCATCTTGTCTTTACATTGTCAGCTTCCAACTTTCTTCCTTTTCTTCTTGTTCCTTCGATTCCTCCTTAATCTTAGCCCCGATTCTTTTCAATTCTTTTTATGGAATCTCACTTTCCATATGTACTGATTCAAAGTGCATTCCTTTGTCTTAACCTTTGCTTTTATTTCTCTAAGATTTGAATAGTGCAATACTTGTCTCTCTCTTAGTTTCTATTACTCTTAGAGAACTTTGGGCTAGGCAACTCCCATACCAAATTCTCGGCATTAGGTGCTAGGTGTTAAAACACCCCCAGTACGAGCTTAATTGTTCAAGGGAAATAGCCAGACAAACTTATTCTTTACTTCACTAGCTTCTGCTTCTTTACTTCTTCAACCCTTCTTCGGCTGTAAATTTGGAAATATTATTCCCCCAAACTTGTTTCTTCCTTTATACTAAACTTTTCCTAACTAGGAACCGGATAATTTGGGGGTTCTTTAATATGTGTTTATCGCAAGGGAAGGAATTTCGCCAATTGCTGTTTACTAAGAAATCGTGCTTATTCTGCTCAAATCGAACTATAGAATATGCTTAAGCATAATTCGAGGGTAGGCTTGAAAAGGCTCAAGCCGCCAAGGATGGCCTCTATCATTTCCGCTGGTTTGCTTTCACCTAAGATTTCGCCAATCAATTATCAAACAAGTTCTAGGACTGTGGACTCTAAATCCTGATTTCCCTAGAAGATGTTCCTAATTCCCGTCAAAGTTTCATAAGTTTTGTTGACCGATGTGTAATACTTTCCAAGACTCTGTACTTATTCACCTGCCTACTTACATTATTTAACCAAGTATTTCGCTCTATCAAGAATAACCAATTGTCCAATTTTTGGTAACCTAACTGCATTTAAATTGTAATTAAAGAAATAATTCCTAATTCCAAGCTTTTATTCATGCCCCGATTTTGCAATTATTCAGGTTCAAGTTTATCTCCTACTAAACTACTTCAACTAGTTCAGATATGATATTTAAGCATTTTCATTCTCGAACTAAATCCTAATGTTATTCTTCCTAACAAGTCAAGCAAAAAAAAAAAAAAATAACAATAAAATCTAACTGCAAGCAAGCAAACATTTCCTTTTTCACAAATTGTTTTATTCACACGAGTGTGATGCAACATTGAACAATCAAAGAAGAGGGGAAGAGAAGGATAAATCAATGGGAAGGTCTATTTTTTTCTTTTTGAGGGAGGAGCAAAGATGTTGGGAGGATCCAGATCAAGGGTAGCCAAATTAGATTGAATTTGGGAAATTTTTATTTCACTTTCTTCTTCTTCTTGTCATTCTCCTTCGACTGCTTCTTCAAGGATAATTCATTTGTGAGATCAATCTTTTATTCGCATCATCTTGTCTCGTGCCTAGTGTGTTCGTTGTGGCGCTCCATTTCGGGCCATGACTTCTAAAAAATTTGAAAGATTATTGCTGATCAAATCCAAATTTTCAAGCCAGACTTTTCTTCTAAAGGCATCTTTATCATCAAGCTCTTGATCTCTGTCCTTCATCCTTTTCTCGAAATCCTTGAACATCGACATGCATGCGAACTCAATCCCTTTGATCTGCTCTTAGTCTTGGCTTCTTGATCCAACTCTTTCCTTTATGTGAGTTTGTGAGTTGGAGAATCACATCATACTGACAGTTAGAATGATTCATGGCTTAGCTTTTTAACTTCTTCAGTAGATCTCACCCTTCCATTCTTCTTAAATTTCTTCTCTGATGCCCAGGATCTTTTTTCATCCGTTCTTCCTTCGCTTCATCTCTTCTCTCCCATTGCTGATCTCTTCTTTCATCTCAGTTTCATGTACTTCTTCTCTTCTATTCATCTCTTCTTCCATTGTTGATCCCTTCTCTGCAATTCTTTTTCATAAACCTCTTCTTCGAACTACTGAGGTTCCATTTCTCTTCTCTCTTTCTTCAATGCCTTCCTCAATCAACCGAGCATTTCCATTATTCGATTATCGCCTCGGGCTCCCTGTAGCCACTGTGTTCTTTGAAATCACTGCCCTTATAAGGGGAGAGCCGGCTGGGCCGGAAATCTTATCAGCTTCATCTTCTCGTCTCATCCTCCTGAAACATAAAAGTATTCTTCGATGTGCTTCTAGATTTTCTTCTTCGCTTCACAATTTAATGGTGTCTTCTTCCTCGTATTGCATTTTCATTTTCATCCCTTGAATCGTTTCAATCATGACCCTCTATTTCTTGATTCCTTCTGCCCTCGCTTACTCCCGCCGTGGTGAGTGGTGAAATTCAAGCACTCTTCTTCTTCTTCCCAAGTTCCTTCACACCACTCCTAATACATAGCCTTGTGATGGTTCTTTGGGTGAGGATCAAACCCCTTTTATTACATTCATGATACCTCATTATAGAGTTTTCAATAGTATTTCGGCATCAATCTTGTACCTTGACATAGCATAGAAGGATTGCTTCGCTTCGCCTCTCTTATCGTGGCAGACGTGCTTGGCAGGAACTATAATGTGATGCTAGGGTTTCGCCTTCACAGTTCCCCGCCTCGTGGCTCTCGCTTCTCCTTTCCTTTCTTCCACTGCCTTTTACTGTCTGTTAATTTTCTCGTAATCTTTCTCATGCTAGCCGTTTCATCAGCTCTTCTTGAATTTTGATCCATTCTTCTCGCTCTTCCATTCCATACATCTCATTAATAGCTTTCGCCTCCATATAAGGCACCCAAACTCCTTTTGACATAAACAGAAGTTCTCCTTCCCTCCCACCTCGCACGGGAGTAAAATTCTAGGGACGACCGTCGCATAAATCCGCACTTTGATGTTTGCACTCTCCCCACCCTTTGCTCTATCAATTCCTTTGAAAGGTGAGATGAGTCAGTCGGCCTCTTCTCTTACAAATCCCTTCCAAAGATAGTGCTTTTTCCAACTGAGAAAGTTTCTTCCCGAGACGAACTCGCCTTCCTTCATTGCCTTTCTTTCCCTTTTCCTCTCGTTACTTCAGGAATCGGTCAACTTCCGGTTGTTCCGACTACCGTTCTCCCTTCGTGTTCCAAATGAACTTCCTTCTTGCTTATATACCCTCCATGATTTCACCTGATTTGGATGAACAGGATTCGCCATTGTGAGAAATCGGAAGGTTTTTAGAAGAGTTTGATTTGTGGTCTGCAAGAATCGAGGAACCGTGAGAATATGCGAAGATGAAAGGTTGTATTTGCTTCAAGGAAGGAGATGGTAGGAGGGAGTTTCTCAACAGCTTGCAATTCAATTATTATGTCGATCTTTACACGCATTTATTCAGGTTTGTCGCGACTTTACCTCGTGTCGCTGACAGTCATTCATTAAATCTCTGTGGCAAAATTCAAACCGCCTACCGGGCATATTTTCAGTCTCTTATGTCGCGACTTATCTCGCTGGTTTTAGTTATTAAGTAAACTCGTGGGAGGAAAAAGTTATCATCGTCAAAGCGACATCGTGTATTCATGAGCAGGTTGTTGCCGCGACCTCACCACTCTTGAAGGAATGGTTCTCGGCCGTGACTCCTCGGTTCTCGCCGCGAATTACCTTATGTCACGACCACCATACCGCCATTACAACTTTTTGGTCGCCACCAGGTCTGCTCTTCCTTTCCGCATCGACTAAGTTGCGACTCAACTTCTCGCCGCGACATAAAAATCCGGGTCGCGACTTAGTCCGCACTCATTCCTAAATTGATGATCAGACAAATTTCGCACTTTATTAATTAGCACATTCTTAGCATCCATTTAATCATTCCCATTACAACAATTCAAAAAATGCATTCTATCCCACTACTGCACTTATGAAGAAAAGTAATTCCCTTCGAGCTGCTATGTCCCGTGAAGTCGAGCAAATTCCGAGTTTGTTCCTTCTCGCCTTAGCCATTTCTCTGATTCTTCATCCGCATATTGTAAACAATTCCAAAAAGGATTAAATTAATCTTAATTAACCTAGCAATTTCTAACAAATCATGACTAGAACTAAAAATTTTCAAAAACGCTGTAATAATAAAAAAAAAAAAAAAAATTTCAAGTCTATATAAAGAAACTAAAATCTATACGGGTCAGCTTCCCATGAGTTGTCTGGCTAGTCTTTACCGGACTAGCCGCTTTAAGCTTTCAATTCACCAACCGAGTTCTTCCTTTTCTCCCCACGAGATATGTTTCAAATTTCCTTTGCCCATTAACTTTGAATTCTTCCCCAAAGACGTCCCGAGTGTTACCGCCCAAAGATAGTATTTGACACCACCGGTGATATGGTCCACTCCATTTTGATTTCAGCTTCTCGAAATATTCTTAACTGGGAGTTAAACAAAGAAGACCTTATCCCCTCGCTCCGAACTCTCTTTCATCGAACTTTGATCATGCCATTTATTTGTCTTGTCCTTTGTATATTCTAGCATTGTCATAGGCTTCTGCTTTCGCTCTTCCAGCTCATTCAACTGAGAAGTCTCTCTTCCTTCTGCACTTTGAAATCGGTTCAGTCAGTTGATGGTACCCACTGCTTTGTATTCCTTCAAGAGGGAGGTGACAAGGTTTTCCAAAGACAAGTCTGTATGGGGACATTCCAATGGGAGTTTAAAAGCAGTCCTATATGCCCATAATGCATCATCAAGCTTCAAAGACCAATCTTTCCTGCTATAACTCACATTTTTCTGCACTTTCTTTATTTCGCTTGAAATTTCACATTTGCATTTGTTTGAGGATGATAAGCCAAGCTCATAATGCGGTTTGATACCATATTTGCTCATGAGTTTGTCAACACCTTATTTGCAAAATTGCTTCCTCTATCACCGATTATAGTTCCTGTGTCCCAAATCGCTAAGAATATTTCTTCGTAAGAACCCCACAACTATATTGGCATCATTCTTAGACAAGCCGTCGTTTCTACTCCATTTTGATACATAATCCATAGCTAGGAGTATGTATATACTCTTAAATGAAACTGAAAAGGCCCCTATAAAATCAATTTCATACATCAAACAATCGCACCACTGTGATACTTATAGGGCATCTCATGCTTTGGCTGATATTTCCCATTCTTTGGCATTGATCACACAACTTACCCATTCAAACAAATTCTTAAAAATCAGAGGGCCAAGAAAACTCGACCGAGAATTTTCAGGGGTCGCTTTTATCTCCGCAAAGTGTCCTCCATAAGGTGATGCATGACACTTTGTAAAATCTTGCTTGCTTTCACTTTCTCGTACACACCCTTATAATCATATCACCCTCTTTAAACAAATATGGATCATCCCGTGATGTAGTACTCACATCGGGCCCTAACCTTTTTCTCTCACGTAGTCACTCGGGTGGCATAATTCCACAAGCTAAGAAATCTACACACAAGATACTGTGGTGATCGAGTGACAAATTAAATAACCGCTTCATCCGGAAAATTCTTCGCTATTTCTCTTCCTTTTTCGCATGCTGGGTTCCTCTACTCTTGACAAGTGATCGCCATCACATTGTCACGCTCTTCTTGTCTTAATTTCTAACCACCCGCAACAATAATACCCACCGATCAATCTCGCTTTGCTTCCTTCTTGCCATTAAATATTTAATCACGATGATCGCTGTGTATAACAAACATGGGACCCTAAAATATATGGCCCGACTTTTCATGCAAACACTATTGCTAGCATCTCCTTTTCGCAGTAGAGTAATTTTCAGGTTTCATTAAAGGTTTTGCTAGCATAAGACGGCCTCAATACTTTTTCATCTACGTCCCAATACTCCCATTGTAAAATCACCGGCATCACACATGATCTCAACCGCTCCTAATCTGGCTCTTGCCATGATGGGAGTCAATTAGTCCGATTTGATTTCTTTAAATGCTTTCTCTCAAGTAGATTCATCAAAATGAAACTTACTATCTTTTCTCCAGCAACTGCATAAATGGGTTAGCAATTTTTTGAGAAATCTCCGATAAATTTGCAAAATCCCGATGTCCTAAGAAACTTCGATTCCTCAATCGTGTGGGTGGTATTAAGTCTCTTATAATTGAAACTTTTGCTTTGTCTACTTCAAGCCCTGCTGCAGAAACCATGTGCCCCAAGATAATCCCTTCTGTAACCATAAAATGGCATTTTTCCCAATTCAGAGCTAGATTTTTGTCTTTGCACCTTGAAGTATTGTCCCGTGTTATGTGATTGTTCAAAATCGATCCATACACTGTAAATCATCCATGAAGATCTCCATAACTTCTTCGCTAGACGAAAATATAGACATCATGCATCTGGAAGGTACCTTGTGAGCATTACACACCCAAATGGCATCTTAAAAGCAAAAGTACCAAATGGGCATGTAAAAGTGGTTTTCTCTCGATCTTCGTGTGCAATAGCTATTTGGTTATATCCGTAGTATCCATCAAGAAAACAAAATGTAGGGTGTCCCGCCAACCTATCCAAAGATTTGATCGATGAAAGTGTGTGGGAAAATGATCCTCTCGTCATAAGATTCAATTTTCCGTAGTCGATACAAACCCTCCATCCCTTTGCCACAGCTTCTTTGTAGGAATAAGTTCTATTCTTTTCATTTCTGATTACGTGATCCACCTTTCGGGGAACCACATGTACTGGGCTTACCTAAGAATCACCGATATAGCATATATAAACCCGCATTTAACCATTTCGTAACTTTTTCTCAACTTTTCATGACTGGTTCAAATTTCCTCGATGCTCAATGTAGTTTTCAGACATCTTCCAGCAATATTTTGTTACTACAAATAGGACTCCATACTCTTCGATCTTCAATCGACCAAGCAATCGCTTCAGATTTTCTCAAAATTACCAAGAACTGTTTCGGCCAACAATGCAAATCGATATGATAACTCGGTTTTTCCTTTCCGCTCTAAAACTCATATTTCAAAATGACTCGCAACCTTCAATGTTAACCCTTCCGCACTAGTTTTCCCGCCCATGAGCTCACGTCCGGCCAAGCCACTTCATCTGACTGTTTTCATTTTTACTTGAGACTGTTTCATTATTAAACAATTAAGGCGTAACTTCACAATCGTGCCTCAAGGTAATCAAAATTCATCTCACCCCATTGATGTAGTTTTGAATGATACAATCGACCACTTCATCACGAGAAGGCTATTGCTTCTTATAGCCATACAACTGCCTTCCTCTACATTGGGGATGTTCCGCACTCTATTAATATTAAAATGCAATCGCTTCATTCCCAACTCGAGTGTCGGCTCACCTTTCGTACGCCAATCAAGGCAGCCCCGCTAAGAAAGGTTCCTCCCAAAGAACAGAGAACTCAGGATCTTCCTCCATCCGCAGATGATACAAAACCCATCGCAAATGAATTTCCCAACCTCGACGCAGTACACCTTCCGTAATGCCCTCCGCTGTGCCATTGATCTACAGCTACGTGTATCAGACCATTGCCAGTTGCCCCCAAACCAAGTCTCCGCACAACCGATAGAGGCATCAAATTTATACTTGCTCCAGAGTCGTTACAAAGCTGAACTCATACATTTCCCTATAGAACAGGAATAGTGAAACCGCTGTGGTCTTTCATCTTACTGCTTCATTGATACAATGGCACTCGCATGAAGCAACCAAGTTAACTATACCCTCCTCGCCTATCTTTCTTTTCGGTCAAGACTCCTTCGTAAATTCCCAGATAAAGAGGCATTTGACTCGATCACCCCGGCAAATGGATATTTATTTCATTTTCTTGAAAATATCCAAGAATTTAGAAAAACCGTCTTCTCTTTGACTTCGGGTCTCGTGGAATGGCACTCCAGGAGCACAAGCCGGTACTCTTTCTTTTCCTCGGTCATTTCTTCCTTTCAACTGCTCCAATCGCCCGTTTCTTCTTTCTTCACTCTTCTTTCTCCGCTCTCTTAGTCTCTTCTTTCTATCTCGCCTTCCGTTGTTGCTCAAATCCTTCCCACTCTCAATTGAATTGCCATACAACTTGTGGTTCTTCCTGGTGTCACTAGGGAATGTCTCTTGTTCCGATTTATATATCTGTGGCCAATCGCTCTCTACTTGTGTCTCTAGATTTTTCATGAAGCACTAGCATTCTTCTCGAACATCCGAGTATCGACTTGAAAGTTTCCGTATAGTTTCTGATCATGGAATTGTGGCACTCAAGACCCCATGAACCGGCAAAGATTTGTTCCTCAATGGCTGGGTTCTCCTCCGACCCCGACATTCATTTCGCTCTCACCTCCCACGCCGTCGCCGGAACTTCGTGGCCGCCTGATATCCTTGCTGAGGATGTCACCGCCAGCTGCCATGTAATGCCCTCCACCATATGAGAAATTCTCATGGTTCTCGTCGATCAGAGTGTATGGGCAGGTTAGGATTTGGCTCAAAATGATAACTTCTCCTCGGTCGCTCACTGCATTTCTAACCTCCCCAAGACCATAAGAATCTTCTCTCTCGCTGGCACATTAGCACTTTCCATCACCTTCTTTCTACTGTTCTATTTCATGAGCAAAGTAGCATCTTCCTCTCTTTGTTTGTCCATCCCATGCATTATAGCATCCAACTTAGCCTCCATGGTCGCCATCTGCCACTTCATGACCCATTTTCCTCCGCAGCCACTGAAAACCCGCATGGAGCTTCATTGCATTTTGCCAGTCCCCATCGCATCTCTCGCTCAGCACTTTTTCGCTGAATACCTACAAAGATGAAGCATCGATAATAATTGATTACCATCTCGTGAGCGTGGATACACTATATCCATCCGGGTCTTCGTTCATTCCATGCATCGGGCACCTCAAAGAATCTTTGAATCTTTCCCACGCGACATACGTGCCTCATCTTCCCCTCATGGAATACAATTATCTCTCTTCATTTCCTCAAGTGAGATGGGGAAAGAATCGCCTGTTAGCTTTCTACCAACTCTTCCTGGGCATCAACGTAACCATATGGCAATGATTCATACCATGTGGTCGCTATGTCTCTCAGCAAAAATGGGAAGAGATGTAGTTTTACCACCGTCTCACACCGTCACCTTCATCAGATAAATGCATCCCGAAATTTCCTGTGTGCTCATTTGCCTTTGTGGATGACCGCGAACCGATGTTGGGCCGAATCCATTGTAATTAGCGCTAGCTTTAGTTCAAAATTGAGCCAGATCCAATCGAGGTCGTTCTGATTGCGTATCACTCTTCGACACAGCCTCCGTAAACTCTCCAT